>MU225975.1:880013-921473 GCA_018584345.1 Thuja plicata | reverse complement strand
ATCTTTCTTGTGGACTTTTAATCAACTGTGGTCATGTTTGATCTTCATTTCCTTATCTTCTTTCGTGATCTCAATCAAAATTTTCCATCTTAAACAGTTGATTGATTTTGGGGCATTCTCTCTCTTAAAGCAAATTCTCTTTCTTCTCTCCATTTCTTTCCACCTCTTCCAAACTTCTATCTTCCATTCACTTTCCTCCCACTTCTTTTCTTCTACTTCAACGTTGGGGCATAATCTTTCGTGCTTGATGATCTACCTTGGTTCTGTGATCCTTATATCTTTCATCTTACATCAAGAACCTTATCTTTAGTTCAATTTGATCAAATTTATCAATTTTCTATTTCTCCTCTATCTCATTTTGATTTCGATCATGAGGGGGCACTACCTATCAAACTTCAATCCTTGATTCAGATTTATCAATCCTATTAAGTGCTCTTCTTGGGGCAACCTTGCTTGAGATTTTTATCTTGGACATGTCAATTATCTATTTACAGGGGTGTTGACCTTGTCTTTTTCAAACAACTTATCTTTGTCCTGATGTGTTCCCGTCCGTCGATCACACGTCTGGGTTGTTGTGTGATCCCAAATTGATCTCACCCTTCAAATGCATTCTTTGACTACATGTGTTCCCATAAAGATCACAAATTAGTCAAAGAGGGGCACATGTATGCACCCTAAAATGGTCGCCTAGATTATGGGCCCCCATTCTTCAATTTACCAAATGACAAAATCAATTTGTCAAATTCCTGAATCAATGCCTTGCAATATTTTCAATTCAAATCAATTTCCTTGATCAAATTGTAATTGATTCAATTATTTCAATATTTCCTAAGGTTTGATCATTTTATCAATTATCTTATTTAATTAAAAGAAAACAATCCCCTTTTATTAAATAAAACAATCTTATTTAATTAAAATCCCTTTTTTAATTAAACAATTTTATCTTATTTAATTAAAATCTCTCTTAATTAAATAATCTTATCTTATTTAATTAAAATCTCCTTTTTAATTAAATAAAATAATCTTATTTAATTAAAAGAAAACCCCTCTTTTAATTAAATAAAATCCCCACTTATTTCCCTCTTTGTGTTGAAAAAGGAAATAAATTAAATAAAAATAAATAAAGCTCCTTTTTCTTCACACATATTCCTAAGTGGTGGGCTTTTTGCCTCTTAACCATAGCCTTTGATTTTGCCTTTTGAAGATATGAGAACATGGATCGACCAAGATTTAATCTCCACCATTGCTCATATCTTTTTACCTCTTAATCTCTACCGTCCATTGCTCTTTAAAAGGAAAACCTCTCATTCTCATTAAGATATAGATTTTTGATGCTATTGTTATGCTGCAGGTTTGGAGAGCAACTTTGGAGGAGAATTTGAGCACTTGAGCTTGGATATTGCAACTTCTCTCTTCTTGTCTTCTTCTATCATGCCCCCATGGCAATCCATTTAGATTAATCTTGCACTTGCATGTTAGATTAGATTCATGTTTCCTTTCATAGATTAATCTTGCATTCATGTTTCCTTTCATAGATTAATCTTGCATTTGTATTTCCTTTCATAGAATAATCTTGCATTGTTATCATATAGAATAGCTTCCATTTTCATTTGCATGCATATTTGGTGATCATGGAGACTAGCATTCTTGCTCTTCCTCTTTTAATCTCTCATTTTATGGTGTACTTGCATGGGCACAAACTAGGTCAATCTGAGGGCCTTCGTTACAAACCCTTGCACTCCATGAATGGAGAGCTATGAGTCACCATTCAAGACCTCATTCTTGACCAATCTTGGATATAATGATTCATAGAAGTGTGACACATTTTTAGCGCACACTTGGAAGCCCATGAAATTTCTCCCAAACCCATATGGAAAACATATCCAGATGTGTTCTTCCTATCATCCAAACTTCTTGTCTAACCACTATCCATGTAACCAATCAGCCCAAAATCACTTGTCATAGTATACAAAATACCATATTTTGGTACCATTCACATACCTTAAGATTCTCTTACTCGCTTGCTAATGTGACACTTTTAGAGTCTCCATAAATCTAGACATCAAACTTAAAACATAAATTATATCAGACCAATTTGCTGTCAAATACATCAAACTACCAACCAAACTTTTATACATTATAAGATTCACATTGCTACCGCAATATTTATTTCTCAACTTTAGACCTACGAGTATTGGTGTTGGGGCAAACTTGTTGTTTTTCATTCTAAATCTCTCTAAAACTTGATTTGCATATTTTTCTTGAGAGAAAAAATTCCATCATGCATTTATTTTACTTCTATGCCTTCAAAATATCTCAAAAGACCTAAGTGTGTCATTTCAAACTCAGTTTTCATGGCCTCTTTAAAATTAACCATGAGGAAATCATCATCCACAATAAAAACTAAATCATCAACACACAAGACAACAATTAAAATTTTACCATCAATTGCCTTGATGTAAAGTGTGGAATCACCATCGCTTTACTAAAGTCATTGCTCATCAAATATGAGTCAATTCTGTTGTACCCTTCCCATGGAGTTTGTTTCAGCCCATAAAAAGATTTCTTCAACATATACACCTTATCTTCATGAACGGAAACTTCATAACCAAGCGGATGCTCCACATCAACCTCTTCTTTTAACACTCTATTAAGGAAGGCAGTCTTCACATCGATTTGAAATACCTTCCATTTGTGTTGGGATGCAATTTCTATGACAACACACATAGTTTTCATCCTTGCAGTAGGGGTATACGTCTCATCATAGTCTCTCCCAAACTACAATTTTTACCCCTTGACAACTAACTAAGGCTTATGCTTATCTATTTTTCCTTCAACATAGGTCTTGATCTTTTAGACCCATTTAACCCCAATAAATTTCTTGTTGGGAGACAAATAAGTTAGCTCCCATGTTCTATTTATGTCTATTTCATCTATTTCCTCATCCATGGTGTCACACCATTTCTCCTCTTTCACAACATCCTCAAAATAAATTGGATTACTATCTGAAAAGAATGTAAAATCTCTGTTCTCACCAAAATATTCATCATACCTTTGATCTTGGTAGATCTCCCTTAGAATTTTGGTCTTTCTTGGCATTAGGGAGGTGAAAGTGGGGTCTGAACTCTCACTACTACTCCTATCTTGCTGTGCAGGTCTAATTAAGATCCATCTGGAGATTTTAGGATCTCTTTGTGTACCAATCCAAAGTTGTAAGAAGTTCTCATGAACCAATTTTTTGGTCGTTTGTAGCTGCTTTCCTTTCTGCTTATTTTTGTTAGGAGTCATTAGGTTCTATCAAGAGATCTTTTTATCTATTGTTGCAACATATTTCTGATCATCATACTGATCTTCTTATTCATCATTGGGCACTCTACTTGAAGTTCTTAAAGATGTGTCCACCGAGCCATCCCATGAATCATTCTCAATGAACTCCACATCTCTAATTGTGATGATTTCCTTGGTGATGAGGTTATATAACCTATAAGCCTTTGATTCAGGACAATAGACCATGAAGATGCACTTCACACCCTTGTCATCCAAATTTTCCCTTTTCTCATTTAGCGCACATGTGCATATGCTACATACCAAACTCTCTCAAGTGTTCAATCATCCATCTATGTTTTTCCCATGCTTCAAGAGAAATCTTTTCATAGACTACTTTTTTTGGAATTTTGTTTATCAAATATATAGCTGTTGCTACAACCTCTCCCCAATATTCATTTGGGATTCCTTTTTCTTTTATCACGCTCCTTTCCATCTCAACGATGCTTCTATTCTTTCTCTTAGCCACTCTATTTTCCTATAAAGTATAACTAGATGTAAGATCCTTATTTATCCATATTTATTGCAAAAATTTACAAATGCATTGGAGGTATACTCTCCCCCTCTATCAGACATTAGGACCTTATTATAGTGTCCACTTTCTTTTTGAGACTTGGCCTTAAATAACACAAAACTTATCAAAAACTTTATATTTATGCTTCAAAAAATACACCCATGTACTATGGCTGAAATCATCGATGAAGGTCATAAAATATGTACTCCCCCTAGTGGATGTGGTTTGCACGGGGCCAACTAAATATGTATGCACCAACTTCAATGTCTCTCTTTCCCTTCTAGAGTTTGATGAACTATAACTGATTGAATATTTGAAGATGGTAAGTTGATGATCACGAAGTCATAGAAAGTTTATGCAAGACATTAAATAAGTTAATGTATTGTATTGTCATTGATGTTAACTTGATATAATATGTATGGTCATAGATATACTTCCAAAGACTTCAAAGAACTGATGAATCAAAGGCTATGCTATTAGTAATGCATATAAGTCAAGTATTCAAAAAGTTACTGTATACACCGACGGTCAAAGTAAAAGAGAAAAGTCACAGTGTTACTTGACGAGAAAATGCACAGCGTTACTAACGAGAAAAGTCATAGTGTTGCCCGACGAGAAAAGCACAGTGTAACCCGACATATAGAATTACAGTGTTTCTCAACGGATGGAGATCCCGAAGACAATTGAAGTCACACCAACGGAACAGTCAGTTATCACTGATGACTAATTGAAGTATTGACTGACAGAATAGAGAGTTCAGAAATGACAAAATGCTTAGCTGTCAAGAGCTAAAAATAGACTTAACTGATACTTATCATTGTTTTAATCGACAAGATAAAGCTGGAGATAAGTAAAGGATTTAAAGCTGCTTTGTCCAGTTGGCAAGAAGATCTCTACGAGATAAAACTAGATTTTTACTTTAAATCTAATTAGCGAGAATTGTGGATCGTACCAAGATCAAGAAAGCCAAGAAATGGTGAAATCATGTCTATAAAGAGACAACCTAATTCATTACAAAGATGGTGAAGGGGAGTGACAAGAGAATAGATGCTGAAGAGATTTTGAAAGAGAAGAAAGTCTTCATTTAGACCTGATCAATAAGCTGAGGAAAGAGCTAGATTCTGTAGACACCGACGAACAGTGAAACAACATCACAGAGCAGAACAGTGTGGAGAAAAGGTATTGAATTGATTATATTGACCAGATAGGTAATGCACTTACAATAGATCTAAAAATCTACAATTCAAGTTGTATATGTGAACAAATCAATTTAGCGTTTCAGTTTAACCATTGAAACATCAATTCTCTTAACTGAGCAGGTTTTAAAAGTCTTTTGTAATTGAGATACATCCCATGGAGTATCAAAATGTTTGATCATAAAAAGTAGCATTGGATATGCCTGATACCTATTGATAGGCCAAGTGAGTGTTTGGTCAAGGATGGTAGCATTAGATGCCAGATACTAAGTGACAAACTATCTTTTAAATCCTCTAACAAGGTCACACCTAACAGTGTGTTTGTAACCTTTAACAGGGTTGGCTCTTAACTGAGCTCACTTCAGAAGAATGAAAAGTTGGGGTACCGGTCCCAGTGGTTTTTCCCTTAACAGGGTTTCCACGTTAAAAATCCATGTGTTATATGTCTATGAGTCATTACTTTATTGTTTTGCATTTCACTTAAGTAAATCTGGACTGATCGGTATACACTAGTTATTTATTGTGTTTCGGTAAATAGAAATACTTCTTATCGGTAAACATACAGAAGAAGGTTTTACAAAAAATTCCGACAAGTAGTAATTTTTTAAAAGTATTTCAAGGCATTCATCTTGTAGGAATGAATATAACTAGAGGCCCAAAAGTGGTAATAAGTTTTAAAGGGTTGATTTAAGGATTAATTTTTGAGGCCACTGTTAGGATAAACTATCCTATACCTAGGAGCCAGTCTAGAGACATTCTCCAGAATAGAGATGTTATCAACACTATATTGTATTGAGCTAATGAAGTAATGAGATGATTACAAAGGTACAAAGGCTCTGCTTATATAGGCAAGAGTAGATAGGAAACATGGACATGGTTGAGACAAGTGTCTCAACCTGGAGGAAGGAATCTACCCAATTAATGAATGTACCTAAGTAAACTTAAGTGAAGAGTAAATAGTGAATTTTTTACTCCAACACCCCCCTTAAGTGTAACTTAGGGAGTACAACAATGTAGAAGAAAATATTTATGGGTCCCAGAAAAAAAGGCCATGTTAGGTACCCATGTACAACTACAATGCAATCTCTCGTAACTAGAGAAAAAGGAGAAAACCCTATGAGAGAAAACTCCTCTCCAAAAGAGAGAACATGAAGGTTTGAGAAGCCTTCAAAAAGATGTCTTGAAATCATGAACATGAAAATTGTTGAGGCACGAAGAATCTCTAGACAACTATCGATGACTGATACGGTTCTATATCTGATGATCTCCTATGAAGAAGATGATGATCATGAAGACAACAATCTGTATGAGTGCTCCAAATTCCACTTCTTGAACATTGATCAGATGACAATAATGGCAATAGCCTCTGTCGATCGAAGATACAGATGACATAAGAATCTGCATGAGTGATCTTCACTACACAACCAATGATGTTGTTTGAGTGATACCATTTTCACTTTTCAGTCAAGTTGAAAATGTAGGTGCAATAGCCTTAAAAGGAATCCAAGAGTATTTCAACACACTTCAAGCGAAACCGAGTAGCCTCCACAAAACTAGAATGCAAGAGTGTCTCAATGCACTTCAAGTAAAACCAAGGAAGTATTAGCATGAACATTATGATACACCCCCATAATGATGACTTGGGTGAGGCTTGACAGATCTACTGAAATGATGTGTCACCATGCAATGCATAAGGGAGCAAATATGTATCTACAACTGAGAAAAGGGTGTGTGTGGTCAAACTACACACTCGCATGAGGCAAGAATATCAACAATTTTTCTGTTGTCGTGGATGAAATCTCTCTTTGAAAAAGCTGTGATTGGCAAACAAAGGCTCTACACAACCCCCATGACACTTTATAATTTAGTGCAAGTACAATATTATGGCACATCATGTGTGCAAAAGTCCCCAAAATACATGGATGGACACTGGATCTAATGTGTCTACAAGTAATGCTGAGAAAAGATGTTCAACTGAAACCAAGGAAAAAAACTCAAGAAAAACTTGAAAAAAGTGCACCCACGAGTAGAGTATGAAATCACCATTGCGACGATGCTTTGTTTTCCAAAACCGAACTCCAGATGTCCAAGTTACGGTCATGTGAAGAAAAGAATCTATAAGGGATGAAAGGTGAAAAA
Source organism: Thuja plicata (assembly GCA_018584345.1). Classification (NCBI taxonomy): domain Eukaryota; kingdom Viridiplantae; phylum Streptophyta; class Pinopsida; order Cupressales; family Cupressaceae; genus Thuja; species Thuja plicata. The sequence goes on along the minus strand of MU225975.1, from coordinate 914,300 downwards.
AATGGCCCACCCCTCTTATGTACTCGGGGGCATGGGTTTGGTCCATCATGGGACCATAAGCTCAACATGTTAGAAAAGAGTGCCCTTCCCAGATGGAGAGGGCCCAAGAAGAGATGAATGGATAAATGGGTCTGATGGTAGCTCTGCATGCCACCCCCATATCCTTTGGAAACCATTGAAAGTAAAAGCATAACATTGCGAGTCACAATGTAAATCCACACAGAAGTGAAGACAGAGAGGGCCATTGCAGATGAAGAAACAAAATATCTTACCCACTGCAAAAATGAAATAAATTCCAAAGCCTTAGCATTAACGCCATGAGCCTACCTTCACAGCTCCTCGAAATAGACTTACAACTCGACCAAGAGGCAATGAGAGATGCCTTGGATAATGTGTGCCATGCAGGAAGAATGCACTGGTCTGATGTTCCTTTCTAAAAAGGAATGTGGGCCTTTACTTAGCTACCACCATTAAAATGAAGAGACTGCTGCCATGAAGAGGACCATCTTGAAGCACACCTCCCACTCAAAACTATTGACCAAAAGGGAGATGTGAGCCTTCTCATTCATGCAGAGGCTCTCCACCACTGAGTGACTAATATTGGCAAAGTATAAACATGAGCCAAAATGAAGGAAAGCAACAACAATGATTAAGACTCCTTAAGTGGGCCTGCAGATAGGGGTCTTCACTCATAATTCCTTTTCCATCTGTCAATGTTGCACGCAGTTGGAATGCAACACCGTGGTGCCAGCCTAGCCATGTCCTTAGTCAAAGAATGACACAGCCAATGTGGGGTAACCCCTACAAACAGTGATTATTGGCCCCGCTCCATAAAAATGCTGACAACGCTTGGCCCGTTGGCAAATTAAATGTGCAATTGTGTCAATAATGAGCATGAACTAATTTGTAAAAATGTGTCCATGCGGGCCTGCAAAATTGAATGACCAGATAATCATGAGCAAGAAGCTCAACCGATAGCAATGTGAAAGAACGCTAGTCAAAGCACTGGATCCGCCTTTAACTGAGATCATTAGCTTTAGTAAAGGCACTTCTGCCAATAATGTGAGGCCTGAGAAAATGAATGAAGATTAAATATGGATCAGCCTGTGCCTAGCCAAATTCATGGAGCATGAAATAATAGGTGCTTGCAGACTCAGTATCATAAGCTGTGCATAATCAAAGGCAGTGACTAGTGAAAATCGAGCCTCCAAGGTGAATAACCTGCAAGCTTAGCAAATCAAACTTGACTAATAAATATGTAGCTAGTTGGAAACATGCAATGGATATTTTAATATCAAACCAAAGACCTGCAGACAAGCTCTTCAGTGGCACTATTTCTTCCTAGGGAAAGATAATTTTTCCCTTAAAGTTTAGGAACAATTTGCCCGTAGCGTGATTTTGCACATGACCAAGAGCAGCGACACAAACACCATGCCTAGACCATTTATAGCTAAATGCATAGAATCTTGAACAAAAACCATGTTAGGTTCAACAAAGATGGAGATAGATGCATCAATACAAAAGATCTCGGAACTAAAGATATTAATGCTTGCGGATTTGCAAAGATCTGAGCCTAAAGATCTATTGCAACAATGATCTTACAGATCTCCAAGTCAATCCAAATAACACAGATCTTGGAATGCATGGAGAGTGAGTGAGATCGACACAAAAATAATGCCAAGCGAATAAAATTTGAGAAGATATGATCATATGCAAAATTTGCAAGCAAACAAGAAAATAGTATTGCCGGAGTACAACCTATTAACACTGATAAACTCTGTCAAGAGAAACCAGGGACCTCAAAGCTCAAAACAAAAAAATCTCTAATCTAGAAAGAGTTGTAAGACTGTGGGCTCTGATATCATGTTAGGATAAACTATCCTATACCCAGGAGATAGTCTACAGACATCCTCCAGAACAGAGATGTTATCAACACTATATTGTATTGAGATAATGAAGTAATGAGATGATTTCAAAGGCACATAGGCTCTGCTTATATAGGAAAGAGTAGATAGGACATATGGACATGGGTGAGACAAGTGTCTCAACTTGGAGGAAGGAGAGTTCTGATAGAACTCAACAATATCCTCTAAGATAAGGTGGAGTCCAAGTTGAAGTCAATGATATCCATCTACCCAATTAATGAATGTACCTAAGTAGACTTAAGTAAAGAGTAAATAGTGAGTTTTTTACTCCAAAAACCACTGATTCACCCCCCCCCTCTCAGTTATTACTAACAATTGGTTTCAGATCTTATGTTCTTAGAAGGAAGGTTTCAAGACCTTAGCTAAAGATCACAAGATGAACAGACGAGATGTTCCCAAGTTGAACAAAGACAACTTTGCTTCATGGAAAAGTAGAATAAGAATCCACTTATCAGGTATTGGAAATGATGTTACTCAATACTTAGATACTGAATATGTGTTGCCCACAGGAGCACCCACAGTTGAAAAAATGAGAGAGAAGCATGAGCACAATTGCATGATGATAGAGCTTGCTTCCTCACTCTCTGATACTGAATTTTTAAGATGTCAAAGCATGCACAACTGCAAAGAAGATGTGGGACAAATTGAAGCTTGTACATGGTGGTGATAAAAATGTTCTGAGAGCCAGGAAGAAATCCTTAGAGGAAAGTTTGATGATCTCAGAATGAAAGCAGGTGAAAACATCACACAATACAACACAAGAATCAAAGAGATAGTCAATGCTATCTGAAGAGTTGGAGGTGTACTAGATGAGGATACAATGGTAAATAAAATTATAAGAACCTTACTTCCTACTTATGCTATTAGAGTATCTACCATACAAGAAATAAGAGCAATAGAAAATAGCAATGTTACTCTAGACAGTTTGATTTGAAGATTGATTTCATTTGAGATGAATAATTTTGATAATAGTGTCTTACCAAACATAGAGTTTGCATTCAAATCTTCTTTAAGAATAAGTAAATCAAGTCATAAATGCACTATGAGAAAAGATAGTGAAAGTGAAGAAGAAGATCTTGATGAAATTGAAGCACTTATGGCGAGAAGAATGCAGAGAGGCAAAGGTAAATTACCACTTGTTTGTTTTAATTGTAAAGAGATTGGACACTTTGCTACAAGATGTCCTAACAGAAGAAAAGATGATATAAGTTATGATAGGTCATTTGAAAATAAGTTTGATAGAGGTGATTACAGAAGCAACCGACAATCAAAAAGAAGAGATACCCAAGACTACAAGGACAAAGGAAAGAAGGCCAGTTACCTAGCTAAATGCAAAGATGATGATACTAACACCAAATCTGAAGAAGACATCGAGATGGTGTTTGTGGCAGTAAAAGATGATTCAGATGATGATGAAGAAAGGTATGTAGAAACTACACTCATATCTAAAGTTAGTAAAAGTGATGTTTGGATCATAGATAGTGGCTGCACTCACCATATGACTGGTGAAAAACAAAATTTTGAGACTTTTGAATACTATAATGGTGGTTCAGTAAGAATGGGTAATGACACACCTTGTCCAGTTGAAGGTAAAGGAACCATAATGTTGATTAACCTGATAAAATGTGAAAATGCTTATTGGGTGAAAGGATTGAATTATAATCTATTGAGTGTTTCTCAGTTGAAAAATTTAGGTTATGGAGTAGCATTTGAAAATAAGAAGGCAAAGATCTTCAATAAATTAGGAAGTCTGATTGGTACCGATGAGCAAACAAAAGGTAACTTATTCTATCTGAATGATACCGACACCACTTGCTTAATGGATATAAATGAAGACATATGGTTGTGGCACAAAATATTGTGTCATGTGAACTTTGAAAACATGATAAAAATAAGCAGAAAAAGAAATGTAAGAGGCTTACCGACGATGATTAAGCCAGACAATATCATGTGCAAAAATTGTCAAAAAGGTAAGATAACAAAGTCTAGTTTCAAAAGAAAAACCCATACATCTGATGCCATTCTAGAATTAGTCCACACTGACCTATGTGGACCTATGAGGAAAAAGAGTTATTATGGTGATATATATTTTATTCTCTTTGTTGATGATTACTCTAGAATGATGTCAGTAATGTTTCTAAAAGATAAATCTGAAGCATTCAAGATGTTTAAATGGTACAAAGCAATGGTAGAAAAACAAAGTGGTAAAGAATTGAAATGCTTAAGATTAGATAGAGGAGGGGAATTTATTTCAGATAAATTCACTAAATTTTGTAATGATCATGGAATCAAAAGATAGGTCTCTGAATTGAGAATACCACAGCAAAATAGAATTGCCAAAAGAAGAAACAGATCCATTGTTGATTGTGCAAGGACACTGATGATAGAGAAAGGCATCACCCAAATATTCTGGAGGGAAGCTGTCAGTACTGCTGTTTACACATTGAACATAGTACAATTGAAGAAAGACACCAAGAAGACACCTTATGAGCTATGGTATGGCTACACACCCAATGTAAGTTACTTCAAAATTTTTGGCAGTCAATGTTATATCTTAAAAGATGATAGAAATGGAAAGCTTGACTCCAAGAGTGATGAAGGAATCTTTCTAGGCCACCAAGAGCAAGGCTTATAAATGTCTCAATAAAGCCTCTAACAAAATTGTTTAAAGTGCAAATGTAAAGATAGATGAATTTGCAGAGAAGAATGAAAAGGAAAGCACAAAAGAACTAGAGGACTACAACAAGTTTGTTTACAATGAAGAACTTGACACTCTACCCAACCAACAATGTAGAGCTTCCGAGCAACAGATCACTGCACTTGAGCATCAGGTTGCAAATACTGACAATTAGGGAATTGCTCAAGATGATGTACCAAGTGATGGAGATCATAATGAAGGACACAATGATAATCAAGATGATAGACACAGATATGAGCCTATACTTGCAAGATATGTTAGGAGGAACCATCCAAAAAACTAGATCATTGGAGACAAGAAGGCTGGTATGAGAACCAGAAGTAAGTCTCTAAACACAAGATGTCTTATTTTTGATTATGAGCCAAAATTTGTCAATGCTGCACTTGATAATAATGAATGGATTAGTGCTATGAATGAGGAGATTGATAAAATTGAGAAAAACAAGACATGGACACTTGTACCAAGACCAGATGACAAGAATGTCATCGGTACAAAATGGATATTCAAGAATAAACTAAATGAGAATGGAGAATTCGCCAAAAATAAATCAAGACTAGTATGTAAGGGGTATGCACAAGAAGAAGGGATTGACTATGGAGAGACCTTTGCACCCATTGCTAGGATATAAGGAGTGAGAATATTACTTTCTTATGCTACATGTAAAGGATTCAAGGTCTATCAAATGGATGTCAAGTCTGCATTCCTAAATGGAATACTTGAAGAAGAGGTATACATTGAGCAACCATAAGGGTTTGTTGATCTAAACAAGATGAACATGGTATGTAGATTACACAAAGCCTTGTATGGATTGAAAAAAGCACCCCAAGCCTGGTATGAAAGACTTCATTCCTATCTCACAAGTATTGGATTTGTAAGGACTAGTGAAAACAATAATCTTTATTTGAAGGAAGATACTGATGCTAACATTTTGGTTGCTAAGATATTTGTTGATGACATCATATTTGGAGGCAATGATATGCTATGAAAATCATTTGCAAATGAAATGAGCAAAGAGTTTGAGATTTCTATGTTTGGAGAGATCAAGTTCTTTCTTAGTCTACAGATCATGCAACAAGATGAAGGTATTTTCATTACACAATCCAAATACATCAAGGAAGTGCAGAAAATATTCAAGATGGAAGATTCTGAGCCAGTTGGAATGATGATGGAAACTATATGTAAGCTGACAAAGGAGGACAAGTCATCAGAGGTAAATCAGACTTTGTATAGATCAATGATTGGAAAACTCATGTATGTTGTACATACTAGACCAAATATTGCACATGTAGTAGGAATAGTTGCTAGATTTTCTGCTAATCCCAGGGAATCACATATGACTGCTATGAAAAGAATCCTAAGATATATGAAGAATACCGAGGAATATGGCTTATGGTATAGAAGAGAAGGAAAATTTGAACTTACGGTCTTTACTGATGCTGATTGGGCTAGAAATATTGATGACTGGAAGAGCACAACTAGAGGAGCATTCTTTATGGGTGGCAGACTTGTCACATGAATCAACAAGAAACAAGGATGCATCTCTCAGTCTACTGCTGAAGTAGAGTATGTTGCTATTGCTGCAAACTTCTCAAATATTGCATGGATGAAACATTTACTGGAAGGTATGCATATGAAAATCCTTGAACCAATAATTATATATTGTGACAATACCAGTGCAATAAACATTTCCAAGAATCTAGTTATGCACGCCAAGACAAAGCATATTGTTATCAAGTATCATTATTTGAGAGGACAAGTTCAAGAAAAGGAGGTGGTACTTGAGTATGTGCAATCTAAGGAAAAATTAGCCAATATCTTCACCAAGCCACTTCCCAAGGATGCATTTGAATACTTGAGAAAGAGACTAGGGGTCAGACCCTTGTCTACTGGTCTGTAAAATGACTAGAAGGCTGCATCAGCCTACATATTATTAGAATATCATTCATGTTGATGCAAGAAAAGAAATGGACTTTAGAGATAAATCTATACACATCAAGGTATTTATCTACTCCGAGTACCAGAGTTATTGTATTGCCGATGGATTGGGAAATTCAAGGAGTATATTATGGATAGAAAGGATTTGTTTGACATCTCTGTCAAAAATATTTGTTTGGCATTGCTGTCAAAGGGAGAGATTATATCCATTATCACTTCAAGGAGAGATTATACATCAGGGAGAGATTATATCCATCACAATTATCCAGAGGGAGAGATGTAACCAGAAAGGGAGAGTACATACAAAGGGAGAGAATTGCTGACAAGAGACATCAAAAGAAATGAGAATAGTGAAAGGGAGAGAGTTTGACATAGGAAGAGAACACATCACATCAGAGAAAGAAAGATTCTACATCTATCTAGTAAAGGGATTGAAGACAAAGAGAAAGATGCAAGAATCAACTCTAAGCTATAAGAACATACCGAGGACCAAATATTTGTATCGGTTATAGTACATAAGATTGGTAGTTTGATGAAATTCAAATGTTATATTTCACATTGTATTAGCAGTAATATAGTGTGACAATGTAGTGTGTTTCTATCAATGCCAAAGGGAGAGATTGATGAACTATAACTGATTGAATGTTTGAAGATATTAAGTTGATGATCATGAAGTCATAGAAAGTTTATGCAAGACATTAAATCAGTTAATGTATTATATTGTCATTGATGTCAACTTAATATAATCTATATGGTCATGGACATACTACCAAAGACTTCAAAGAATTGTTGAATCAAAGGCTATGCTATCAGTAATGCATATAAGTCAAGTATTCACAAAGTGACTGTATACACCAATGGATTGCACACCGATGGTCAAAGTAAAAGAGAAAAGTCACAGTGTTACCCGACAAGAAAATGCATAGCATTATCGACGAGCAAAGTCACACTGTTTCCCGATGAGAAAAGCACAGTGTAACCTGACAAACATAATTATAGTGTTTCCAGACGGACAAAGATCCCAAAGACAACTGAAGTCACACTGATGGAATAGTCAGTTATCACTGATGACTAATTGAAGTATTGACCGACAGAATAGAGAGTTCAAAAATGAAAAAAATTCTTAGTTGTCAAGAGCTAAAAAATAGACTTAGCTGATACTTATCATTATTTTAATCGATAAGATAAAGCCAAAGATAAGTAAAGGATTTAAAGCTAATTTGTCCAGTTGGCAAGAAGATCTCTACAAGATAAAATTGGAGTTTTGATTTAAATCTAATTGGGAAGAATTGTGGATCACACCAAGATCAAGAAAGCCAAGAAACAATGAAATCATGTCTATAAAGAGACAACCTAATTCATTACAAAGGTGGTGAAGGGGAGTGACAAGAGAATAGCTACTAAAGAGATTCTGAAGGAGACGAAAGTCTTCATTCAAACTCGATCAACAAGATGAGGAAAGAGCTATATTTTGCAGACACAGACGAACAATGAAACAACATCACAGAGAAGAACAATGTGGAGCAAAGATATTGAATTGATTATATTGATTAGATAGGTAATGCACTTACAATAGATCTAAAAATATGCAATTCAAGTTGTACATGTGAACAAATCAATTTAGTGTTTCAATTTAACCATTGAATCATCAAGTCTCTTAACCGAGTAGGAATTAAAAGTCTTTTGTAATTGAGATACATCCCAAGGAGTATCAAAAATTTTGATCATACAAAGTAGCATTGGATATGCCTGATACCTATTGACAGGCCAAGTGAGTGTTTGATCAAGGATGATAGCATTAGATGCCAAATACTAAGTGACAAACTATCTTTTAAATCCTCTAACAAGGTCATACCTAACAGTGTGTTTGTAACCTTTAACAGGATTGTCTCTTAACCGAGCTCACTTCAGAAAAGTGAAAATTTGGGGTACTGGTCCCAGTGGTTTTTCCCTTAACAGGGTTTCCACATTAAAAATCCATGTGTTATGTGTCTACGAGTCATTACTTTATTGTTTTGCATTTCACTTAAGTAAATCTAGATTAATCAGTATACACTAGTTATTTACTGTGTTTCAATAAATAGAAATACTGCTTATCGGTAAACATATAGAAGAAGGTTTTACAAAGCATTCCGACAAGTAGTAATTTTTTAAAAGTATTTCAAGGCATTCATCTTGTAGGACTAAATATAACTACAGGCTCAAAAGTGGTAATAAGTTTTAAAGGGTTGATTTAAGGATTAATTTTTGAGGCCATTGATTCACCCCCCCTCTTAGTTATTACTAACAGAGTTGCCTAATTTAAAGGGAAACCTATGTTTCTTTCCTAAAATGCAAGCCTCACACTGGCTACTAGACTTTACAATATTTGGAAAACCATCTACCCTTCTTATCATGGAAAATAAACTTAAACCATCATAGCCTAAGTGTCCGTAGCTGAGATGCCATAGCTTGGAGGGGTCTTCAATCATGATCTTGAAAGATGATTGTTGTTGTACTATTGTACACTCTTGCTTGGGAGGTGCATCTAAAGATCAGGAAGATAAACATGTCTCTATCCTCACTGGAAACATTCAGTTTGTTGTCATTTTGACTGTTGCAACAACTTTCTTACTCCCATCTTTTTAAATAAATGACACATTGGTCATTCTCCATTAGCACTTCATATCCATTTTAGATGAGTTGTCCAACACTCATCAAATTGTTCTTTATAGTAGGGGAAAAATAAATATTTTGTATCTCTTTCTTCTCACTTTTCTTGGTGCAAATCATAATAGATCCCTTTTCCACAACTGGAACTGTTCTATTGTTCCCCATTTTAATCGAAAACTTTACATTTTTATCAATGCAAGAAAAAATACTTTCATTACTACTCATGTGGTTACTATAGCCATTGTCTAACTACAAGACCTTAGTGATTCCTTCTTCACCAATGTTGCATATGATGAAGGCTATGTATTGATTACCTTCATCCACATTCACATCATCTAGATTTGCATTTTGCCTTGACTAATCATTTTTCTTTTTCCAATACTCACTTGCATAATGCCCAAATTTATGGCAGTAATAATACTCCACATTGATCTTATTCGAGCCACTATTCTTATTGCATTGTCTAGAATTATTTAGAGAGATTCTTATTCCCTCATGGTTGCATGTTTATGCTAAGTTATCTCCTCCAACATTTCCTTGTTTCGAGTTTCCACGATCTCTGCCTCTTGAGCTCCATCTAGAGTTTTTTCTTCCTCTCCCCTTCCCCTTGCAGTTTCTTGAGCTTTGAAAGCTTTCTCTTGGGAAGAATTTGTAGATCTATTAAGGTGTTTCTCATGGGTTTGGAGATAACCCATTAAATCATCAAAAAAAAATGTGGACAGATCCTTTTCCTCTTCAATGAAAATCACAATTGTGTCAAATCTTGAGGAAAAAATTTATAAGATTTTCTCCACTATCATCCACTCTTCCATGGTTTCTCCGTTCATCCTCAGTTGGTTAATCAAACCAGAGACTCTTGTGCTAAAATTTGAAATGGACTCATTGCATTGAGTCTCAAAATTTCTTTGAAGTATCGAGAGGTTCACCAATTTGAATTTATCAGTCCCCTTATAGATTCTTTGGAGGATTTCCCAATCTTCTTTGGCATAGTTAGTTGATTCTATTTTGAGAAATATTACCTCTATCAAGGATGCTTCTATCAAACTAATGCGTTTTCATATTTTCCCCTTTTCTCCTTCAAGTGGTTCTTTTGACTGTTGTTATGGGTAGAAAACTAAGCTGGGTCAGTGACATCCACAAACCCACTGACCACAAGCTCCCACAAATCATTTGCAACCATTATGGTATTCGTCTTCTTTTCCCAAACATTATATTTTTGCCATTAAAGGACATTGGCTACTGCTAGCTCTTTCCTTAATCTCCCGTCATGTCTCTTACACAAAAATTGGAACACCCAAACAAAGTAATGCCCAAAATCACAAGGATTTAGGGCCAAATGGCTCTGATACCATGTAACAAGAAAAATCCCCAAAACAAGGAAGAGCACAAACAAAGAGATTGCAACTCCATTTTCCCAATCATTGGGAATGCATAATAGAATAAAATAAATTGAGCCAACACACAACTAGAGGCATGCAAGGTTTCTTTCTTGCTTCCTCTTAAATCTGAAAACAACTTCTACAAATAACAAACTACAAATTATGGAAATAAACTAATCTGATTACAAACTAATTTGCAGCACTCTAGGGCTGCATCCAAATACCTAGAGTTTCTTAGAGCACTTATAATCTACTCACTACTACTCAACCAATAAAACACATAGCTATTGTTGCAATATTCTCTGAATCACATAGAGCACAAAAATAATTCTTTTTGTTGTTGCATACACATAATAAAATTTCGAAAGACATTCTTTCCTTTTGTCTTGTGTTGTTCATTCAATTTCCCACACAAAATTTCAAATTCAAAATCACCTACCAGCATTAAACTCATTTGACTATTGGGGTTGCACATTCTCTACCCACATCAAGAGCCAACTAGATATTTCATTCTTCAAAATCTGGGTTGCATTTACTCTTGGTTGAGAGCTCATAATAGGCAGGTGTGTATGTTAGAAGGCTAAGGGAAATTCAAATTTCCAACAAGATGCATGTCTAAAGATATACACCAACAATGAATAGTTATTCACTAATCTTTGCAACCTTTCTTTACAAAGTGACTCTTTTTCTTTCAGGAGACCATTTGACAAAAAGAATTCTCAAGAATGTGTTCTTTAAAATTAAATGTATACTAGTCAAGCTTCTTTTATTTTGCTTTGAACCACTATTATGTATCTTCATATATTTTGGTCTCGTTATTTTTATGGTGTGATTATAATTATCTTTGGGGCCACTTCATTCTATTTTTTAAATATGGATTATATTTTTTTAATATAAGTAGTACTAGTATTTTCATTTGGAAGAGGTTCAAGGAACAAGTCAATAAACAATTATAGCTCAAATTTAAAACTATATATCTTATGATTCTATATATAAAGTTTGATGAGGTTGCCAACAATTAATGATGAGATTTGTTAGGAGATAACTACAAGATCAAGTGCTAGGTTTTTATAAGGCACTATGTATGGAGGATCACTTGATATACGATCTTACATCACATATTTGTCACAAAGTATGCCGCTTCTTCCTTTTCCATTTCTTATATATATATATATATATATAAATATAAATAAATAAATAAATAAATAAATAAACAAATATATATATATATATATTTATACATACACACACAAAATATAATTATTCTATAATAATTAAATTATAAATAAAATAATTTATAGTTAAATTAATTCTAATAATTTATTATTATTAATGATGTTGTACTTAGGCTAGTACTATTGCATTCAGTTTATCTTTGACTAGTCACTAATAACTTGGTTTTCACAAATCACATGACTTTATATATTCCATTTCTAAAATATTAAAAGTTAAGATCACTTCTTGGAACAAGATGGTTGCCAAGTTGAAAGAAAAATTCTTTCCCAGTGACTACTGGCATAATTATATAGGAATCTACACAACTTGAAACAAAAGGACATGGATGTGAAGGACTGCACCGAAGAGTTCTAGAAACTCAACACCAGATTAGATCATATGGAGGATGTTGTTGACAAGGTTGCAAGATACCTTAATGGGATGAAATATAGTCTACAAGATGAGTTGAGTATCAAAATCCCTATCACTCTTAAAGAATTATATCACTAGCCATGAAGACTAGAGAGAAGTTGAAAAGAAGACAATACAAATAAATATATGTATGGGAAGGACTTTTAGAGGAAGAAGTTCATATGGTGGAAGAGGACAGTTATAAAGAAGCCAAGATGAAGAAAGTACCTCATAAGAACAAGCCTCAAGTTCAAGAGGAGGTTTTAGAAGAAGAAGGCCTAATTCGAGATGCATATTTGGACAAAGAGGGGGATTAAGTGGCTTCATAGGGAAGTGTTATAAGTGAAATAAGTGTATGCCATCAAGCTTAGGAGTGTCCAGAAGAACAATCAACTGCCTCTTTTAGAAATGAGAGGAGAAATAAAGTTACTCGAGGAGGAGAGGTTGAAAGTATCAAATCTTCACCACAAACAAAGGATCCAACAGTAGGAGAATATTTTCTAATGAGGAGAACATTGATTAAGGTTCCCATGGAGAACGAGTCACCACAAAGAAATTTTTTGTCAAGATTATTTGTAAATGACAAGGTAAGTGTTTCCAAGTTGTCATCTATTCTGGTAGCACTGATCACTTAGTTGTAGTTGAGATGGTGGAAAAGTTGTCAAGGTCTCATGGTTGAATAAAGGGCATCAAGTGTTAGTCAATGAGAAATGTTGGGCAGAGTTTCAAATAGGGAGGTATAAGGATAATTTCTTGAGTGACATCATTCCTATGGATGTGTTGTATATGTTACTTGGTAGGCCATGAAAATATGAAAAGAAAAAAATCATGATGGTAGGAAGAATATTGTTGATGAACAGATTTGTCTTTTCGTAAATTCAACCAAATGACCCTAGAATGCCCAAAACATAAGACAAGATCTACAACAAATAGTTTGGAAAGATATACAATAATTATCTTTCCTCTGAATTGTCTTGGTATAGCTCCCCATGTGAGATTTCCAACGAATTCAATAAACTACAAACATGAATACTTTTAACCTGAAAGCAAGTAAGGAACACAAACATCTGTTCATAGACATGGAATAGATGCGAAATATCTAAATAATTGAAAACAACTAATGAATGGTACAAAGACCATTTATCCTTCATTTATATTACAAAGAAATCAAAGGGAGAAAGGAATATGATTCTTTCTAAGAATATGGATAATCAAGGCTCAAAGACCAAGTAATAAACATGTTCACAGATAAATGAGACAAATTTACATTCAAAGAAAACTGAAATAATTCAAAGATTAATATAAATTAGAAGACAAGCATCCAAACTCAAAGTTCTGGTAGACAAATATCTTCCTTCTCTGAACACAAAAAGACAACACAGATCTTATTATCTTTGCACATAAATTATATTTGAAAATATTCCCCTCCCCCCTACATTACAATCAGAAAAAAAATAAAAATCCCCTCTTCCTTTAGCACCAAGTCTCCAGAAAAAGAAGCGGAACCCCCTCTTAATCTTCTGGCTGCATATTTATTCTTTACCTTTGATAAGTTCCTTTTCAGTTATAAAAACTGATTCTTGCTTATTCTCCTATCATATTTGTTTTTATCCCTTCCTCTCCTTGATGTTTAATGTTTTATAAAAATTATGTTTATAAAGATAGGAATGAAGATACCTATCAAATTAAGGGCATGTACACTTTGGACAAGTGGCATATGTTGGTGATAGAGTGTTGTCCTCATTTTGTGAGAGTTATGAGTAGTCTAGATATTAATGCACACAATGGTCTGTATCTCACACACCATGCATAATTGTGAAGATCTCTCTAGTCAAAATTTAGGTAAGTAGTTTTCTTCAAACATATTTCAATTTCAGAAAGATCCAACGGTGGAGTTGGAAATTATGCCCCCCTCAATATGACTCTTGATTTGTCTCCTGCAAATTCATGTTTGCAAAATCTTTATTAAATCTTTCTTCTGCATAATCATCTCATGATTTCTGGGATTCTTATTAGTAGCTTTGGCTTGTGTAACAAACTATTACCACCTTTGACTTCATTTCACATCAATGTCAATTCCTCAGAATATTATGTAACTTAGTCTTTTTGATTTTCAATTGAAAGCAATCGAATAACTTCAGTAACTCTATTTCTTTGTTGGGTTTGACCACAAATGATATCACCCTCAATAGCCATTCAAAGTGTATCTGATAATGTTTTGATCTTGAAATAATAATAATGAAGTAAAATGACAAAGGGGATGACTTAGATTAACTCCAAGAGGACGACCTAGAACAAATTCCAAGAGGGACAACCTGGAATTAATTAACTAATTATTTCAAGGTGCAAGTTGGCCAACCTTGAGGAAGGGGTGTGACTCTTGAAGAGTCACCATTATGGGTATAAATGAAGAACGTAGATCTGCTCAAGGAACTCAGCGAAAACATAATGTGATAAGTACTTGATCAGATTAACAAGTTCACTCTTTCATACTATTCTTATTCTTCTTGAGCAATTTATTTCAGACCTTCTAGGATGCAAATTGAAGGATCAAATTAAGGATTGAAATATCAGATCCAAAGGTTTGAATAAGAGAAGAAAAGAGAAGATAAATAAAGAGAATTAGGGCATACATTGAGGAGTGAATTCATGCATTTATAAGACCTTAATGGCCAATTAAAGTGTAGATCGGTGACCACTAGAGATAGTGAATTGGAGCATACTTGTGGTGACTTGGACCATATCAAAAGGGTGAATTAATGTTTGGTTATACTTTGGGAAGATCTAGAAAGAAAAATCTGCTAGCAGCAAATTCAAGATGAATTTGCAAGACCTTAAGATCAATCTCAAGGGAAGATCCAAGAAAAAATTCAATTATCTTAAGGAGAAACACTTATATACATTCATAGGACTATTTCAAATAGTCTGATTGGAAGACTACTACAACATAGATTGGAAGTCAAATTAAGGTCAATTGAATCAAATCTAGGATGAATTGAAAGCAAGTCAAAAGAAGCCCTAGGTGGGTTAACTTGGGTCACATCTAGAGGGAGTTGAAGGATCAGTTTTTGAAGTCTCCTAAGTCTGATTCTAGAGATACTATTCAGGTACTATCTATCCTTCTTTGTGATTAATTATTTATTTCTTGTGCTTAGTCTTGAAAGACCTCTATAGATTGTACATTCCTTTCTATAATCTAAAAACATTAACATGGTATCAGATCCTAGGTAGAGAAAAGATCCATTTCAGATTTAGGAATTCAGTGTAACTCTTTCAAACTAAGAGAAACATTATACCGAGGGTTTGGCTCGGAGATAGTGACATAAAATTTATATCTTATGAGGAATTTGATTATTCTTAGAGGATTAGAAATAACCTCAATTATAGATAACCTCTTTAGAGGCAGGGTTAATATTTGCATAGGTTAAAAGTTGAATATGAAAATTATGCAGTTTTTGAACCTTATTGCAAAAATCTAATTGGCTCCTATAGTTGGGCAGGAAGCGTTGAGAAATTAGACTTCAAGATTGTGTCAATCTGATCCTACATATTTAGTAGGGCCAAACTCACTCAGAATTATTTGATTTAAGCATGTTGTCTTCTCTCAAGGAAAACTACAAAATTCCTTCCCTTAATTGGTTTGTGCAAGTTATTTGGGAACATACTTTGAGAGGGAGTCTAATCTTTTGGACAATAAAAGGTAGACAAACCTAATATTCAAAGGGAGAAGATAGGAAACATATACACTTCTCACTATTTAATCTAGAGAGAGTAGATCACCTTGAGTGGCACAGGCCCCAGAGATCATAACCTGGTGTGACTTAAAAAATTCATAAATTGAATTATCAGGGTACCATATACTGGATATATGGATTGAATAAACTCACCTTAGTGCATGACATGCACATACATAAGAGGGAATTTAATCATGCGCTCACTTGCACCTATATTTGCGTTTTAAACTCCTTCCTTACATTTTACATTATGGTCATATGTATGTAGGAACATTAGGAACATATCTTATGGATAGTAGCATAGATGTACATTTGTATAATTGGATTACATTTTATTTGCATATTATTCATTGATATGTTATTGTCATACTTTGAATGTATATGTGGGAACACATTTGATATATTATTGACATATGATTACATTGACATATTTCATGTATATGAGGGAACATATTGATATATATGTTGGAATATGATTGCTTTGGCATATGTGTGTATGGGAGGATACCTCCTTTTATAGCTGAGTCTATATGGTCATTGATGTGAGAACACATTTATTTTATAACAAAGTTTATATTGCAAAAAAATGGTCATATGGTTTCATACGATAAGATTTATGTGGTTATACTTATGATTATATGACTAACATATTTTTTATGAATCAGATCTTGATATCATTGATTTGATATTGGTTGGGTCCTTGTGACTTGTGGATCTTGGATCCACAGGAGAGTACATGGTGACATTATGGAATTGATGTTGGGAAGCCATTACTCTGAGCATTTAGTGAATATCATGGATATTTGGCCAATTCTCTTGATATCATAGATTTGATATCGGTTGAGTCCTTGTGACTCGTGGATCTTGAATCCACAAGAGAGTACATGGTGAAATCATGGAATTGATGTCAAGAAGCCATTACTCTGAACATTTAGTGAGTATCATGAATATTCAGCCAATGCTCTTGATATCATAGATTTGATAGATCGGTTGAGTCTTTGTGATTCATGGATCTTGAATCCATAGGAGAGTACATGGTGACATCATGGACTTGATGTTGGGAAGCCATTACTTTGAGAATTTAGTGAATATCATGGATATTCAAACAATGCCCTTGATATTATAGATTTGATATCGGTTGAGCCCTTTTGACTCATGGATGTTGGATCCATAGGAGAGTACATGGTGACATCAGGGACTTGATGTCAAGAAGCCATTACTCTGAGCATTTAGTGAATATCATGGATATTCGGCCAATGCTCTTGATATCATAGATATCAGTTGGGTTCTTGTGACTCATGGATCTTGGATCCACAAGAGAGTACATGGTGATATCATGGATTTTATATCAATTGAGTCTGTTAAGACTCAAGGTTGAGTATGTGGTAGATGACTATAGACCAATACTCAGAGCACTTGATGAATATCACAAGTACTTGATATTTAGTATATTATCATGGATTGATGGAATACATACATGACTTATGCTTTTCATCATGTTTGACAAGATGATAGATGTGATATCTATGACACTATTGGATAAGGCATCCATTGTGGTTATGTTTTTGAGTCATACTATAGATGGGAGATCTATAGGTTGATCTTTCCCTAAAGTCCAAGAGGGAGTGTTATTGTCACGGGCCTTATTATTCTAAAGATCAAGAGTGAGTGTTAATGTTTTGATATTTTAATAATAATAATGAATTAAAATGACAAAGGGGACAACTTGGATTAATTCCAAGAGGATGACTTGGAACAAATTCCAAGAGGGACGACTTGGAATTAATTAATTAATTATTTCAAGGTGCACGTTGACCAACCTTGAGGAAGGGTTGTGACTCTTGAAGAGTCACCATTATGGGTATAAATGAAGAATGTAGATCTGCTCAAGGAACTCACTGAAAACATAATGTGATAAGTACTTGAGAAGAATTACAAGTTCACTCTTTCATATTATTCTTAAGGCTTGAAATAACAGATCCAAAGGTTTGAATAAGAGAAGAAAAGAGTAGACAAATAAAGAAAATTAGGAGAAACATTAAGGAGAGAATTCATGCATTTAGAAGCAGACCTTAATGGAGAATTAAAGCTCATATCGATGACCACTAGAGATAGAAAATTGGAGCATACTTGTGGCCACTTGGACTAGATCAAAAGGGTGCATGTTTGGTTATACTTTGGGAAGATCTAGAAAGAAAAATCTGCTGGCAGGGAATTCAAGATGAATTCCTAAGACCTTAAGATCAATCTCAAGGGTAGATCCAAGAAAAAATTCATGTGTCTTAAGGAGCAACACTTATATACATTCATAGGACTGTTTCGAACAACATGATTGGAAGACTACTACAATGCAGATTGGAAGTCAAATTAAGGTCAAATTGAATAAGATCTAGGATGAATTGAAAGCAAGTCAAAATAAGCCCTAGGTGGGCTAACTCAGGTCACATCTAGAGGGAGTTGAAGGCTCAATTTTTGAAGTCTCCTAAGTCTGTTTTCAAAGATACTATTCTGGTACTATCTCTCCTTTCTGATTACTTATTTATTTCCTGTGCTTAGTCTTGAAAGACTTCTATAGATTGTACATTCCTTGCTATAATATGAAAACATTAACAATATCATTGTAGCATGGAGAGAAATAGTTGCATCATACATTGTTTTCTCCTTCTTTATCAAATTTGGTTCGAAAATGATGAACCATGACTTGAAAAATCTATTGAGAGGTTGTACTATCTTAGACAATTTTGAATCCAAATTCACTTCACCTTATCAACTCAGAAATTTTGAATTATTCTGCATTGCTTTGAACCACTGTGAATGAACTAGCTAGTTGCAGCTTCATGCCTTAAGTCGGCATTTTTTAACCATCATACCTAAACTTTGAAATGACTATTGATTCTGTGTTCAAAACCTTTTAACTTTGAATTCTGAATCTGGATGGGCCAATCTGCATTTTGAACCTTGAGCTAGTGACACTTGAGATTTGAACTTGACATCTGAATCTCTGAACCTTTTCACTGAACCTGGTTGTATTTGGAATCGATGAACCTGTGGGCCTTTTGAACTTTGTTGAACCAGTTGAACCAATTTGAACCATTTGTACCAACTGAACCACCTTGAACCTGTTGAACCATGTTGAACCCGTTTGAACCTGTTGAACCATGTTGAACTCAAAATGTGTCTACATGCTCTTGACTGAACTAGTTTGAACCAATTGAACCAATTTGAACTTAGTTCTAAGGGGTTCAAGAATCATACTTAACAGATAAATTGTTCATCTAAGGATTGACATGGAGGAGACCCAGAATTTGAATTTTTAAATTGGGATCCATGAGAGGGCTAACAAATACACAAATATATATAATATATATACATAACTATATATATCTACACACACACACACACACACACACACACACACAGCTTAACCCCTTTGAAGAAGAAGACAAGGAGGAAAATGTGAGATCAAGTGTAATTTCGGTAGGAGAGAAAGAGTTCATAAAATGCATGAAGGAGGAAAAGATGGGGTTTTCAATCATGATAAGATTGTAGAGTATAATGAAATCAACAAAGATTGAATAGTTTCCCATGGAGATCAAAAAATTGCTAGTAGAATATGAGGATATAGTTGTAGATGAGCTTCCAAATACCTTACCTCCAATGAGGGATATTAGTTACTATATTGAATTCATACTAGGGGCCACCTTATCCAACAAAAAAAATACAAAATGGAACCATAGAAAAATTAAGAACTTAGAAAAAATAATACAAGACTTTCTTGATAAAGGGTTAATCTGGGAGAGCCTTAGTCCTTGTGCAATACAAACTAGTTTGACACCTAAGAAAGGAAGTGAGTGGAGGATGTCTACTGATTATAGGGCCATAAAACATATTATAATTAGATATAGGTTTCCACTTCCATGAATAGAAGACTTAATGGATTGCTAAAGTGGAGAAAGCTACTTTTTGAAAATAGATCTCAAAAGTGGGTACCACTAAATCAGGATCAGACAAGGGGATGAATGGAAAACAAATTTCAAAAAAAATGATGGGATCTATGAGTGGCTTGTTATGCCATTTGGTCTTTCAAATGCACCTAGCACATTCATGAGGCTCATGAATAAGGTCCTCAAAAAATACATTGGTAAGTTTTTTGTTGTTTACCTTGATGACGTCTTGATTTTCAGTTCTAGTAAGGAAGAACGTTTTCATCCTTTGTATTTGGTTTTGAAAATATTGCAACAGTAAAAGTTACTAATAAATTTGAATAAGTGTGAGTTTATGAAGACCAAACTATTGTACCTTGGTTTTTTAGTTACAAATGGGATATTGAAGATGGATCCAAGCAAGGTAGAAGAAATATCATGTTGGCCTACACACCAATAAGTTGTAGAGGTAAGAAGATTCCATTGGCTTGCAAGTTTCTATAGGAAATTAATCAAAACATTTAGTCATGTGTGTGCACCTGTGATTGATACTATCAAGGGGGATAAAACTAAGAGGTTTGTTTAGACTAAGAAAATAAATATACATTGTGAATACTTGAAAAAGAGGGTAGTTTAGAAGCCAATATTATCCTTGCATAATTTTCATAAGGTCTTTTAGATTGAAGGTGATGCTAGTGAGTATGCTACAAGGGGTAGTATTGAGGCAAGACAATAGACCCATTGCATTCTTTAGTAAAAAATTAAATGATGCTAAAAGGAAGTAATCCTCTTATGATATAGAAATGTATGACATGTTCTAAGCCTTAAAAAAGTGGGGGCACTACCTTCTTCCAAAAGCGTTCATAGTGTATACTAACAACCATGGCCTCTAATACATAAATAACCGAAATAAACTTAACTATTTAGGCACATCAAGTGGGTAGAATAACTTCAAAACTTCATCTTCACAATCAAACAAAAGAAAGGAAACCCCAATAAAGTGGTTGATTCTTTGAGTAGGAGAGAACTTAAGGTGCAAGAGATTCAATTACAAAGTGTGGGGGTTGATGCACTCAAGGTTATATATGAAGAAGATGAAGATTTCTAAGACATTTATGAGTATTGCAGGAAACCTGATAATAGTACCAATGAAAAGTGGCTTGTTAACCTCATTCAAGATGGTTTTTTGTTTAAAGGATCCAAAATTTGTGTGCCTAAATGTTCCATGAGAGAAAACATTATCAAAGAAAAATATTTTAGAAGTTTAGCATGTCATTTTGGACTTGACAAAACCTTGGAGAAGCTAAAAAGACACTACTTTTGGCCATAGATGTAGACAAATGTAAGGAATTTTTTGGAAATATGTACAAAATATCAAATAGAAAAGGGGAGTATCATTAATATAGGGTTATATACACCTTTTCCCATTCCCAATAGGCCTTTGGAATCTATTAGTATATATTTTTTTATTCTCTTACCGAAGACACAAAGGAGTTTTGATTCAGTTTATGCTCTTGTAGACCGGTTCTCCAAAATTACTCACTTTATTCCTTTTAAGAGAAAAAATGATGCCTCCTACATAGAATGTTTTTTTCTTAAGGAAGTTGTTAGACTTCATTGTTTTCCATTGAGCATTGTTTCAGATAGGAACAACAACTTTATATGACATTTTTGGAGGATATTGGGGAAGAAACTTGGTACTAGTCCCAATTTTAACTCTACCTACCACCATTACACTAATGAACAAACTAAATTAGTTAATATAAGCTTAGGTAAGCTTCTCAGATCCCTTTCCATGGATTATCCTAATCAGTGGAATCTTTGTGTTACCTTAGGCAGAGTTTGCCTACAAAGCTTCAATGAATATAAGCATTGGTAAAAGCCCATTCCAAGTAGTTTATGGTATGCAACCTAGAGGAGTGTTTGAGTTAAGGGGAATTAGTGGCATGGATAAATAAGTTTAGAGAGTGATATTTTTTCTATTTATATGCAAGAAATCCATGAAAAGGTGAAGCAACAATTAAAATCTAGTGTGGAGAAGTATAAGAAAATGGCAGATTTAAAAAGGAGAGAGATTGATTTTCAAATTGGAGATCCTTTTATGATACATATTAGAAAAGAAAGGTTTCTAAGAGGGGAGTATACCACACTAAAGATGAAGAAGATAGGTCCTTGTAGTTTTGTGAAGAATTTTTCTAATAATGCCTATGAGCTTTGATGGAAACATGATAGACAACTAAGAGAGGGGGCGGGGCGTGAATAAGTTGTCCCAAAACTCACTCAACTTAAACTTATTCCCAAATCTTATAATTAAACATGGAAACATAAATCAACAACACATCATGAACACACATAACACCAATATTTTGTACGTGGAAACCTGGTTAAGGGAAAAACCATGGTGGGGATGAACCCACAAGATAGGTATACTCTACTAGAATTATTACAATGGGGAATGCACATGCATTCAGGAACACTACCTAGAGCTCACCGCTCAAAATGAAAAAAAGGTTCACTACCCAACAAAGGCTCACTGCTTGTACAAGAAAACTTGGATCACATCTGTAACTTATGAAATGTATAATAACATCTCCTCTATTCCTGGATCATTTCCATTGAAGCACAAAACAAATTTCTCCTTCACACTTCTTCTCTTCCTTCAAAATATGTATACATTTAGCACACATACATACACATATCCATACAACCACACTTGAATAAAATATATTACATTTATTTATACATGACATCAACCATGGAAAGGTCAGCTCAACACTCACCACCTAATTGCAAAAATATAACCATACTAAATACAATGTTATGTGCAGACCAAGAAATGTTAGCAAGACATAACAAAAAATAAAATATTTTTCCTCAAACATGATACACTTCCAAATATTACACCTTGAACATCAGCAACATGCTACAAGCATCTTGTCTGCCAAGAACATGAAGAACACCAAAATACCCACAAAAAAAATCAATTGCAAGCTCAACGATCAATGCAGACCAACAAAATAAAAGGAATACAATCCAGAAACATCTAAAAGTATTATGAATTACCATAGCAACATCCATGCCAACACAAATTACTGAAATCACCAGCATATTAATACCAAACCTCAAGATCACTAACAACAACAACTGTCAACCTTGAAAAATCACTTACAGAAATCCAAGTAACAAACCATTTGATTTAAGGACACACATCATCATCCCAAACATGCCTTCAAATCTACAGAGCAAGATATTACAATGTAGAGTAATGTAGATCAAAATACTATCACTTTGTCACCACTGAACAACTAAAAAACTAGTCACAAGAAAGATACTCATAACTCACTCAAATCTCCATGAGAACCTCTAAAAATTGAATTGAATAAAATACAAAAAAACTTCTAAAATATCTTTAATTTGCAAACCCCAATCTTGATCATACTCCCTACACTAATCAAACTAACCTATTGAACTTCATTGCATCATTATCTCAAATAAAGAAATATGTTGACATAACTGACAAAAAATCTCTCAAATGTCTCTCAAGCACATATTTACACATTATTACAACAATCTAACCCTTTGGTATTTTTGGAAACATATGATGTAAAAAATAATCAATGATAAAGAAATCAACAACCCCCCTTAGACTTTGTACACAATTTTTCACATGAATCTCTCCCCCTTTAACATCAATGACAAATGCACATATTTACAATTAAACCAACTCTCTCCTTGAATATGAACATCTAACTCATAAAAAAAAAAATTGACTACCCCCCTGAGTAGAAACCACTTATCATAAATTCTAATCACAAGATATGACTGTGGGTTGCACTAGACTGATGCATACCAAATGTATCTTAGTTTTGATTAGCAGGGGAAATTACCCCTAACTTCCCTCAAAGATATTCAAAAGTATCCTTAGGAAAAGGCTTTGTGAAAATGTCTATAATTTGTTCCTTAGTAGGCACATAGTCCAATCTGACTTCCTTCTCATTTACCATTTCTCTGAAAAAGTGAAACTTGATGGATATATGTTTAGTCTTTGAAATCCAGTACACCAGATTCTTAGAAATGTTAATTGCACTTGAATTGTCACAATAGATAGAAATAGGTTCATCATACACTACTTTGATATCCTTCAATGTCTACCTCATCCATACCACCTAAGTACAATTGATTGCAACAAAAAATATACTTTTCCTGTGCAGTAGATAGAGAAGTAGAATTTTGTTTTTTTCTCAACCATGAAACCAATTTTTGTCACAAGAAAAATGCACCACCACTAGTAGTCTTCGTGTCATCCAAATTTCTTGCCCAATTAGCATTAGTAAAGGTACTCAAAGTGAAACCATCATCTTTAGGATACCAAAAACCAAAATCAATTGTCCCTTTCAAATATCTGAAAATTCTTTTGACAACTACAACATGAGATTCCTTAGGATCAGCTTGAAATCTAGCAACAAGAAAAATTGCATTCATGATATTAGGTCTGGTCTACATTATATAGAGAAATCCACCAATCATGGATCTTTATCTAGTCTTATTTGCCTTAGGTGAATCATCATCTTTAGTCTAATTACATCCAATTACCATGGGAGTACCAAATGACTTTGAATCTTCCATTCCAAACTTCTTCAACAACTCTTTTACACACTTGGACATCTGTAAGGCATAATCTTACAATCTTAGAGACTTGTTGATAATGTTCTTCAAGTGTGATGAAAAGGGACTAGAAAATCCAATGAATGTGATGGATTTAGATGATTTATGGATCCAAAGGATTAGATTGGTGGAGCTTTCAGTCAACAGTAATATTTTTATTATTGTTCATGTTCTTGGCTGTCTTAGTTGGTAAATGATGTTGCACAAGTGCTAAAATGTGAAATATGGGAGATATATGATCTTGAGGAGGTGATCATAGATAGTGGCTATGATCTAGAAATTAGAGATTGATTTAAATCATGAAATCTGGCATGTTGATTGAAGAAATGGTGGATTAGGTTTTTGCTGACCTAGTTATTGATATAAAAAGATGATTTAGGGAAAACTCAAGGTGCAGATCATGAATGCGGATGCTAGAGGCAGTTAGCGAAGGGAGATCCTAATTCAGAGGGAATCAAAAGTGTTTCAACAAGAGGTTGAATAGAGATTTTCATTGTGCTACATTGGAGCTGTATCAGACATGAGGTAGATGTCACTTACATAGTTCACAAAACTTGTATAGATCATTGTAGTGATCAGATTGTAAGGCAGTGAGCCTGAATGCATGTGCATTCCCCATATATTGTAATAAGGTTATACTTCTCATAAGGTATTTTTTTTATTGTGGGTAATTAGCCCCACCATTTTTTCCCCTAATAGGGTTTCCACGATAAAAATATGGTTTCAACTTGTGTGGATGTGTTTCTGATTTGCATATGCATGCATGTTTTAAACAAGTGAGAGGGTATTGTGACTTAATGGTTTGGGGTTTAAGGTTTTGGGTAACAACTAATTCACCCCCCTCTTAGTTTTTCTTTTCCATAATATTAACAATTGGTATGAGATCTTGGTCCCTTGAAGGAAGCCTAACAACTTAAGGGAGATCAGATATGGTAATTTACAAGAAGGAAAATCCTAGTATTGAAGGAACAAACTAATCCATATGGAAAGGAAGGATGATTAATCATCTAAGGTGCATTGGAGAATATTATTGGATCATCACAAAGAACTCATATACCCCTCCTACAGATTTATCTATGGCTACACCAGACTAGAAGAAGCAGTTTGAGTACAACATCAGAGAAAAGGAAGCATTGCTAAGTGCTCTATCAGATATAGAGTATACAAATGTAATGGAGTTATAAATTTATCATGAGATATGGAAAAATTTAGACACTCTTCATGAAGGTGATGCATGTGTTAAGCAAGCCAAGCTACAAAGTATAAAAGGAAGGTATGAATACCTGAGAATGTATGAAGATGAGAACATTAGCTCTTATATGTTGAAAATAAATGAGTTAGTTTGCAGTATTTGATGTGTCGGCGGTGTATTATATGGAGATATTGTATCAAAAGTATTCATATATTTTCCTCCTACATACAAGAGAAAAGTTTCTGCCATTGAAGAAATCACAAATTTTGTTGTTGTGACAAGAGACACATTGGTTGGAAAGCTTTCTACCTTTGAAATGAGTGAATTCAATGATTCTCTACCCAAAGTTAAATCAACCTTCAATGAGACTATATCAGGAAGAGACATGCACATATCAGATCAAGCTGAAGGGTCTACAAGAAGGGTGTTGAAGTATGAAAAGGAGATAAGAGAGCTTGAAGAAGAAGAAAGAGAGCTTCAAGAATTGGATGCACTAGTTGCAAGGAGATTGACAAAAGGATCAGGTAAGTCGAAAGGAAAAATGCCTTTAAAATTATTTTGGTTTACAAAGATAGGGCATTATGCCTCTAATTGTCTGAAGATATTCTCCAAGCATAAGTCTGATAAGTCTAAAGATGAGAATAAATTCTATTATGCTACTGATGATGAGGGAGTTACTGATGTTGAGTCTGAAAATGTTAAGAGCGAACATGAACTTATTTTTTCTATAATCATGAAAAATGAATCTAAGAATACAAACATGATATCAATACTAATTCTAACAATCTTGTTGAAGATATCATGATTGATGTTGCTGACAGTAGTGTGAGAAAGGATGCAATTTCATTTACTCAAGGATATGGGTCATCTCTACTTTCTCAAAGTCTCAAAGAAGACAAATAGATTATTGATAGTAGGAGCTCTCAATTCACATCTAATAATGAAGATAAATATATGAAAATAGATATCCATAAGAGCATTACTGTCAAGAAGGAAGATATCTCCAAAGGTAAGAGTTTTTCAAGTCATACTGTTGCAAAAACTTTTTCTGAAAATATTATGAGTAATGTTCATGATAACTGTACCTTTGAGGAGATCAAGTTCAACATGTAGTAGTGTCAAAGAGGGTAATCTTGAAATCTTCATGAATAGTTCTATGAAAAAGGAAAAGTCTCAGTCAATCAAGGAAATAAGAAAAATGATTGGTTGATTGATAGTGGACGTGCACATCATATGACTGGTGACATAATCAAGTTTTTGAAATATGAGGAATATGATGGAGGAATTCTTAGATGGGGTTATAAAACTGAAGGGAAAATCAAGGGAAAAGGTATTGTTCTCATAGATGAAATAAATAAAATAGGTAATGTACTACATGTTTTTGATTTGACTTACAATCTTTTTAGTGTTGGTCAATTAGTTGAAGATGGATACACTTTATAATTCAACAATAAAGGATGTAAGATCCTAAATAATTTTGTAAGTGAATTTAGATCAGGGTCAAAGATAAAGAGAAATATTTTTCATCTGAACAATAAAGGAACAAATTATCAAATCACATAAACTGAACAAAGACATACTAGATCATGAAAGTGCAGTCAAGGAATCAGTCTCAACAATGTACTACACCAACAACAGCTGAATCAGATGCAGAGGATCTCAAAAGAAGTTGCTGACAAAGTTTATGTTAGAGAAGAAGAAGGAGAAATGGAAGAATCATAAGTAAAGCCAATAACAAGAAGGTATGAAGAATTGTATAGTTCAAAAGAAAAACACTTACTTGTTTAGTCTAGGAAAAGTCAGTATGATGATTACAAGGAAAAATTAAATGAACAAAGTGTTTGTATATCTTTTGAGGTACAAAATTATGATGAGAATAAGATCAAGGATATTAGAAAAGGATAAGTAGATGTAGATACAATAAGAAATGAAAAAGGATTAGACAACTATGATAATAATTAGGAGTTTGATGTTAGATAACTTAAGGAGAACGAAAGCAAAAGGTCAGATGAAGACAATTCCAATTTAGAGCATCAAGAAAACAATAAGAGAATTATGGTTGATCATATTTTCTTGATTTATGAGGCTGAGGCAAGAGAAGTATGCAAGACCTGTATAGATGATCAATGGGCCAGAGTCATGGAAGAAGATCTTATAATTTCCAATGAGTACAAGTAAAATAAGAAGCTATGTTCAACAAAGCTTGAAGCATTACTAATTGAGAGGAAGACAATAGAAAACAATGGTAAAGGATTAAAAAAAGGAGATTGCTCCAAATAAAACCAAAGCAAGTTCAAATCACAAAAGAAGATAAGGAAGAAGGCCAAGAGGAAGAATTTGGAAAAGAATCCCGAGAGTCAAAGGTTCAAAGGTAAGAATCTTATTTGCAATAAGCTTGGACATAAAGAGGAGGATTATAGAAAAGGATATCCATGTTTTTATTTCAGAAGGAATGATCATAATCCAATCATCTGCAGGTATGAGAAAGAGGACTAACACCTTTAAAAGGGAGATGGTTAGATGTTTTGCATGCATGCAACTTGGTCATATTGCAAGATAATGTACTACTAAATTGAAAGGTAAGAAAAATTAAATAATTGTTCTACAAATCGGAAACAACTTATTTCAACTTACTAGTAAGAGTTGTAAAAAAGAGAATGTGAACAAAGATTACACAAAGGAAACAAACAAGAACTTGTAGAAGAATGGTTAGATCAAGAAATAAGAAGAAGATAAGACAAATAATCATGAATAGAGGAATACAAAGAAAAAATGAAAAGAAAAGGAAGACATGGAGATGAAACACAAGAACAGGACAAGAAGAAAGAATAACAAAGAGATTTCAGATATGGGATCTACATACATAAGATCCAAAGGCAAGTCAAAGGAACTTTCTCCTCCCATTCAAAAATGAGATGTAGAAGGATGCATCAGTCCAGAAGAGCCACATGAAAATATCATTAAAGATGGATTGATGTATGGAAGCTACTACTTAGGGGGAGTAGAAGGTATGATGAGGAAGATTTATCTCATATGAAGGTGATAATTTTTAGGAAGGTACAAGGAAATGAAGAAATCAGTAAACTAAGTATTTGATTGATGTATGAATATCTCAGAAGTGTGTATGTACAAGAAAAGAAAGATGTATTGTTAAATTTTCAAAAAAAAGTTGAATGTGCTTAGTGAATTTGAGATATGTATGTGCAAGAAAGAAAGACAAGGTTGACAAGGTTGAAAAATAATAAAAGGATAAAGAACCTGATATTGGTATGAAAAATAAAGTGTTAAAGAGAACTAATGATACACCTTTGTCATTGATGTCAAAGGGGGAGAGAAAAAAATATGAAAAAGATATCAAGTATAAAGAGAAAGAAAAGTGGTTATGGAAGACAACTTTAAGATAAAATAAGATATTAGAGGAGAAGCTAAGAAGGAAGATGATCAGAAGAGAGATGCAAGTTTATGAATATTTGCATAAAATAAAGAAGTGAGATAAGATATGTGGTGTGTACTCAAAGGGGAAAATCTAATGAAGAGAATAATATGCAATCTGATTGGAACCAAGTCAAGCATGTTCCTAGGGGGAGAAGAAGAAGTGATATTAATGAATATCTAAAAGATAATGAAGGATATTATTGGTAGTACTGTTGATTATCTTTCTAGGAGTAAGAATGTTGGTTTCTGATTGTATTACTTATTTTTCACATCACATGTTTCCATCAATGCCAAAGGGGGAGATTGTTGGCTTATTGGAAAAGTTGGATGATGGTTGTGTTGGAATTGATGTCAACATAGAAGAATTATTGATTAGAGGAAGCAATCAGAAGAATATTTGTTTGATGCTAACTTAAAAATGTTGCCAGTTAGCCAATGGAGTAGAATGGTAAAACATCTGGCAAGAAGAAAACATTTAAGAGACAAATTCATGCATGTAGAGGGAGAATGTTGAATATGTTTACTATATTCACCCAAAGTTACAAAATATTTAATGATGATTTGAACAGTTAACCAAGTTACAGAAGGTGATTGGCAGACAGGGTGACATTTTGTGCCAACATGAAGACAAAAAGAGGTTTGGTATGCTCAACAAAGTTATAATTTAATGGTAATAACCTAGGAGTATATTGGAGACATACTCAAGTGTCTTCAACTCAGAGGTTTTGTACTTCAGAGGTTCACAAGGCATATTCTTACTATCTAAGAGACTTGTTGACAATGTTCTTCAAGTGATGAAAAGGGGCTGACAAATCTAATGGCTTTGATATATTTAGATGATTGAGTATTTTTCATGATTCTATAGGATATTATTGAAGTATGTTCTTGATGAAGTGGTGATACACATGGATCCAAAGAATCAGATAGATGGATTTTTTGGTCAACACTAATATTTTTATTATTGTTCATGTTCTTGGTTGACTTATTTGGTAAATTGTGTTGCACAAGTACTAAATCATGAAATCTGGGAGATTTATGATCTTGAGGTGGTAGTCAGAGATGGTGGCTATGATCTAGTGGTCATAGATGGATTTCAATCATGAAATCAGACATTGATTTAAGAAATGGTGGATTAGATTTTTTTCGACCTAGTTCTTGATATAAAAAGATGATTAAGGGAAAACTCAAGGAGTGGATCATGAATGTAGATGATAGAGGTGGATAGAAAAGGGAGATCTTGATTCATAGGGAATTAGAATTATTTCAACAAGAGGTTGAAAAAATATTTTCATTTTGCTACATTGGAGATGTATTAGACATGAGGTAGACATCACTTACATAGTTCACAAAAATTATATGGATTATTGTAGTGATTAGATTGTAAGGCAGTGAGCCTTCCTCAGGGTTGTATCTCGAGGATTTCCATTTGGGTTGTACTGTCTAGGCAGTGATCCTGAATGCATGTGCATTTCCCATATATTGTAATAAGGTTATAATTATAACAAGGTATTTTATTATTGTGGGTAATCAATGCCACCATGGTTTTTCCCCTAACAGGGTTTCCATGATGAAAATATTGTGTCAGTTTGTGTGGATGTGTTTCTAAATTGTATATGTATGCATGTTTTATACTCTATCTATTTAGATCAAATTTAAGGGTACACAAGGGAGAGGGTTTTGTGACTTAAGGGTTTGAGGTTTAAGGTTTTGGGTAACAAATAATTCACACCCCCTTCTTAGTTGTTATTTTCCATAATATTAACACTCATATCCTCAATAATAAAAAAATTATGCTTATAGGATGCATGTAAATATTTGAGCACTTTGGCAACAATATCCGATTCTTCCAACTATCCACGACCACAACTAATACTATATGCAAGTTCATTCACCTTCTACATGTAAGAAGTAAAGTTCTCATCTTCGATCATCCTCAACATCTCATATTTTCCCATTAGGATTTGCAACTTTGCAATCTTCACAAAATTGTCACCTTCATCTAATGTTTCCAACTTATTCTAGACCTCATGAGTAGTCTTTAGCTCCATAACATTTTTTATCTGGGTGTCAATTAGAGCACTCAATAATGCTTCCTTAGCCCTAATATTGTATTGAACCTTATTGATCTCATTCAGAGTTGTAGGATTTGTAGGAGCAATATACAAGGTGTTAGTAATATCCCAAAAATATTCACCAATGCATCTCAGATGACACTCCATATGAATTTTAGAAAGAGAGTAGTTTGTACCATAAAATATTAGACTTTCCTTCTTGTAATTTCCCATCTTAGACCAACTCAAGCAGTTAAGATTCTTCCAAGGAACCTTCTCTGATACCAATCTATGGAAATAGGGCATACAACTAAGGGGGGGGGGGGGGGGGGTGAATCAGTTGTACCAAAACTCACTCAAGTTAAACTTATTCTTAGATCTGATAATTAAACATGCAAGAATAAATCAAATACACATCACGAATACCAGAAAGGAAAAGTCTATTGTTCGGTATGTTGATGATAAGGATACCTGTCATGCTGATGTTCCAGATGGGTCAGGTAAGAGAACCTGTGCTAATATGAAGAAGATTGTGATACAAGAACATATAATATTTGAAGGAAGATTTTGATACCATGAGTCTTCTTGAATTGGAAGTGGTTGTGCTTCTTAATAATTTTACTTAGCTCTATTCCTATCTGGGGTTCTTGCTGTCCTTTTTTGTGTTTTTTTTTATCTAGCTCTGTCCTAGGTGCTTTCCTTTTGCTAGATTTTTTTGTGGTTTCCAGTTGTTCTTCCTTGTTTTCTGTTCCTTCTGTGTTGTGCTTAGATGATCTATCTTTCCTTTTAATGCTCTAAAGGGTTCGAGATCCCCTTCAAAATTTATTTTTACTTAATCTTAAACAACACATCATGAACACACATAACACCAATATTTTTGTATGTGGAAACCTAGTTAAGGGAAAACCACTGTAGGGATGAACCTCCAAGATAGGTATACTCTATTGGAAGTATTATAATAGGGTTCATGCATATTAATTTAGGCACATTTCCTAGAGATCACTGCTAAAAAAAAAAAAAAAAGATCATTTCCCAAGGAAGGTTCACTTCTTGTACAAGAATACTTAGATCACATTTGTAAATTATGAATTGTATAATAATATCCCCTCTAATCCTAGATTAGTTAAATTGAATCAAAAAAATATTTCTCCTTCAAACTTCTTCTCTTTCTTCAAAAGTTATATAAATTTAGCACACATACATACTCACACATATCCACACAACCACACTCAAATACAAGATTATTACATTTATTTATAGATAGAATCAACCTTGGAAAGGTTAGATCAACATTCACCACCTAATTGAAAAAATATAACCATACTCAATATAATATTATACACAGACCAATAAATGTCAACCAAGATATTACACAAACCAAAATCTTTTGTCTCAAATACAATACACTTTTAAATATTAGTCCTCGAACATCCACAACATGCTACAAGCATCTAGTCGACCAAGAATATGAAGAACACCAACATACCGAATAAAAACATAAATTGCAAGTTTAATGATCAATGCAGACCAAAAATAGGGCATACCATCCAAAACAATCCACAAGTATCATGAATTACCATAAAAACATCCACACCAACACAAATTAGTGGAATCACTAGCATCTTCATACCGAACCTTAGGAACACTAACTACAACGACTGTCAACCTTAAAAAATCACTTGCAGACCTCCAAATGAAAAAAAAAACAACTTGAATGGAGGACACACATCACCTCACAAACATTCCTCCAAATCCATGGAGAAATATATTATAATGCGGAGAAATGTAGATCAAAATACTGTCACTCTATCACCATTGGATAACTGAAAAACCAGTCACAACACAGATACTCATAACTCACTCAAATCTCCATGCAAACCTTTGAAGCTTGAACTGAATCAACTAAAAACAACCCTCTACAAACTCTGATCTTCATCATAATCACTACATTGATCAAACTAATTCAATGAAATTCACTACAACACCGTCTCAGATAGAGAAATACGTTGACGTCAATGACAACACGTATTCAAACATATCTCAAGTAAATATTTGCACATTCTTCTAAAAATCTTGATTTTCATAGTGAAGCTGGCATATCACCCAGATTTAATGTTGCAGACCTGAATACTTATAGAGGAGATGTCATAAATAATGGAGAAGTGGATGTACGATAGCCCTTAGATGTTGCTTGGGAACATGACCTTCCACACCACACTCCACCACAACCAAAGTGCATTATTTACAAGAGATAAAGAAAGAGGAATGTGAGAAAATAATATTATCATTATTTGGTGAAAAGGAAACACTTACTAGTAGAGGATACCACATGGATAATAGAGGAAGAAATCCTCAAACATGGCAACACAATTGAAGCCCTTTCCTTGGGTGGAACATGAGCTCTTTCTTTCTCCTGGGGAGCATATTGTAGGGGAATCAATGATTGATGCAATTTAATTCATTTTTCATTCATGTTAGTGTTAGGAGGGTTATTAAGGTCAAATTTAGAAGGTTTGGCTAGGCGAATAAGTTTAGAAGTTTGAATTTCATATTTTCCTGCAAAAACTAGTTTAAATTTCCTAAGTGAAATTTTTGGGTTGTAAGATTTGTAATTTTCCTTAAACATTTGGGTAAAAGTATAATAGTGTGTCATAGTAGAGGACATCCGGCCGGAAAGGACCCGTGGTGCCCTTTAGGCGCTAGGTGGCGCCTATGTGGCGCGGGGGGTCCGGCTAGACCCCTTCCGGCCGGAAGGGGGTCCGACCGGACCCCCAAAAGTTTATATAAGAAAAAAAAAGGCCCACGCGACTCATTGCCATTTAGTGGCTACAGGCTTGTGAGGAGAGCTACAGGGGTATTCCGGCTGGAAGGGGTAAGTACCTTTTTAATTTTTTAATTGTAACATGTTTTTAAATGTTTTTTTTAGTTGTTTTTTTTATTTAATATTAAATAATTGTTTTTTAATTAAAAATCTTTGTTTAATAGTTATTTTTTGTTTAATTAATAGAAAATAGTTGTAATTTAAAAGAAATATTTTAATTTAATAGTTATTTTTGTTTATTTAGTATTATT
>MU225975.1:841945-875006 GCA_018584345.1 Thuja plicata | reverse complement strand
TTCAAAAAACTATAAAAAATCACTTAATTCAAAATAAAAACCACTTAACTCTTCCAAATAAAATTATAAAACTCTAAAACTATTAAAACTATAAAACTATAAAACTATTAAAAATCTATAAAAAAATTGATTTTATAAAAAACAATAAAACTATAAAAACTATAAAACTCTTAAAAATCTATAAAAAAAATCAATTTTATTTAAAAAATTGGGCATTGTGAAAATTCAAATTTTAGGGGCTGGCCATGAATGCGACCGTGTTTGGTCGCCTAATGCGTCCGACCGTACTTGGTCTGGTCAGACCCCTTCCGGCCGGACCTACATGGAATCCTATTTGGCAGCCAAGTCATCAAAAATGGGTGGCTTTCTCAAGTTCTGCCTTTTGGACGTGAATTCTCTGTCAAAATTTACCTTTCTATAAAATCTAAAAATACCCCTTTGTAGAGCTCGTAGTCAAGATTATGGTCGTGTAATTTTTATCATGTTTTGGTTTCATATAACATATTATAAGTTGAAAATACTTCAAGTAGGTATTTTAACATTTAAGAACACGCTCATTCGAAAAATATTAAAAATAACAAATCATGTCAGAAAAATTAAAACTTTATATTTAACACTAGAGGAGAGAGTCCTCTTCAAGAATATGTAATTTTTTTTTCACTGGTAGAGATTTGATAGGGAAAATTGAACTCGAACTAAAAACTGTTGATTTCAGGTAACTCCAACTTTGGATAGTTATAACAGACAAAGTATATAACAAAATCCAATCTTTGTTTTTTTATGCATTAGCTATACATGTCATCTAAAACATATTATGGAATTAGAGGAAAAAAATATTATTTGCATATAGTTTTTTAACGTGGACTAGACCCTAGATTTTCAGCATATTTCAGGAATAAAAAAATGGACTTCAAAAATTTAAAAACTATGTCAATTTTTTTTCAAATTTTTTTTAAAAAAATATAAGCCTAAACTTCATCAAATTTTACACATTTCATTAGTTTACATCATCTTCAATTTCTAAACACAAATGCCAATTTTATGTTGTTAAAGTTTAAAAATTTGAATGTTGTCATCCTTTTCCTTTATAAAAGTGTGACACAGGTTTGTACTATTACCCATTTATTTATTTTTTGATTAGTGTTAGTAAGGTCCTTTTGGAAATTTTTAGGCCATGTGGGCCTTAGGTTGTTCCAAATTGAATAAATTATCAAAAAATACAAAAAAGTTAAAGGTTGTCATGCAAAGAAAGTTGCAAATCTTTTCATGACAAGTGCAACTCTGGATGTAATTGATTGGAATCAGTTGATGGAGTTAGAAATGGTGGAAATAGATGTAAAACGTATAATTTCATGAGAAGGGGGATTTTGGAGAAGTTATGAATGAAAGAATCTTGCTTTCGAACTTGAACAATTTGTTTTCTATGCGTTTTCCTACATTTTTGAGTCTAAAACTCACATTGCACAACCTATATGTAATATGTAAAACCCTAAAATAATGTGGGAAAAATATTTCTGTCTTACCTTCCATTTTCAATTAGCTTCTTTTAATTTGATTTTTTTTTATAAAGATATAGCCATTTTTGTTTTGATTTCTCCAAACCCTACCTAGGGTTTCTAAAGACCATGTTTAATTAATATGTCAACCACCTATTAGGAATAATAATCCACAAGAACAACTGAGAGCGGGGGTGAATAAATTGTGATACAAATTATTAAACTTTAAACTTTATAAACCAAAACTTCAATGCAAATGATAACATAGTAAATGCCAACACAATAATACAATCCTTGTTGTCGAGGAAACCCTGTTAAAGGTAAAACCCTGGTGGGAATTAGCACCCACAAATGATGTACTGCGAGTATAGTATCCTTATTAAAATATTTAGCCCTGTTAGGAGCTTATTACAACATTACAGTACATAGTCCCTATTAAAGGACAAACCCTATTAGGATTCAAGAGTAATAGTGGGCTCACTGCCCAAAGAAGGTTAAAGCCACCCTCAAGGATTAACAGTCCGAACAAGTGTATATAAGAAATATACAATCTAGTGAACTGTCTGATATCAACTGTCTTTGCTTGGCTAGTTCCAATGAAGTATTACAATCACAAAATCTACTCTACATCCAACAGCCAATCAAGCTTTGCAGCTTCCACACTTCTGTAGCTTCCAATTACCTTCTCATCATATCACTACCACATACTACTACCACTTTTCAAAAAGAAAAAATCTCTCATATATACCCTATTACAAAAATTGATTAGGTAGGCCAATTAAGCTTTCCCAATATACAAATAATTATTTAACCCCTTGCTAAGATAGACAAGGTACCTAAAAAAAGTAAACATCAATTAAAATACATCAAATATACTCCAAGATCTGCAATCCATGCTCACAAATCATAATACACACTACATCTCTAAAGTCGGCCCCCAAATAGGTCTCCTCAGAATACATGCCACAACTAACATCACCAAAAATCTCATGACTATTAATCAACAACGAACATTCCTAAATATGTCTTCTATCATCCCTTAAGCTCGCATAACCTGAATCATCTTCACCTGTAAGAAATACCCAAAACATAGAGACCTTCTCTGTCAAGCATCACTATCATAGTCCAGAAACCAGTCTTCACTAAAACATCTGTAACATCTCCAATATGCAATATTAAGCCAAGATACCTTAGGAATAAGATCATCACATATCCTTATCTTCGATCATTCTGATTCATCCGTGCAGTGTCTGTACACTTCTGTCAGTCATCATACAATAGTAATAATCAGTATCTTCTCTCCACAAAAAATATATGTTGACATCAGTGACAAAACATGAATGCCACCAACATCAATAGTACCCAATTTTGATATCATCCAACACCTCCCACTATTGGATGCTCATGAAAAATGTTGGGAATATTTGTATACACGCTATCCATAATTTCCCCAAAGAAGAAGTTGGAATGTGTTTGCTTGTAGAAGTTACATGTGACTATTACTCATGTTGTGGGGTTGCAGGCCTAAAAAGAACATAAACCAAGGTGAGTTTGATTTTTTAATGTTATGCTTTTATTTGATCAGTGGAAGAATTGCTTGTATAGACTCTAAATACATCATGTAAGGCTTGAATAGGTCTATTTTTGTATGTAAATTTTTAACACAAAATTTTGCACCCATGCTTAGGGTATGACCCCCAAACAACTTTGTAAAACATTGAATCAATCTCTAAGTGTGAGACCTTACACATATGAGGTTGAATATCCAGAGAAGGCTAGATTCAAGTTTCACTTTTGGTGCACCTATCTAATCTAAAATACAAACTTTGAGGGAAAATGCAGAAGGAGAATTATAGAAATATAAATGGGGGGTGATGCACTAGACTGAAATGTGTTTTTCCCTGCCTGTAACTGCATAATACATCAACAAGAACTTCTAAAAGCTACACAAATCTCACCTCTATTCGATCCCCAAAGATTAATATGAAGATAAGAGTTTTTTAAATGCTAAAAGAAAAGAGATATTCTCAATACAAAATTCACAAACAAGATTAATACAACCTACAAACTATAAATAGAAAATAATACATTCAGAAATGAAGGCAAGAACACATGCACAATATATCTAACCATGAGAAAAAGGTAAGACAAATTTTCATTGATGCAAGGGAAAGGGAAATTTGAAAATGCATAGCATAGCTAATACAAAATAAAAATAGAGAACTACCTCAAAATTATGTACAAAAATTTCCTTTATAGATTAGGTATAACTTAAATTTTACATTTGAGTTCAAACTCCAACTAGATTGGATTTAAGTTGAAAAATAATAAAAGATCATAAATCAGATAAAATATGATTTATACGTGCAAATTGATCCATGGAGTTGATAGGAGGAGACCTAATGAATGAAATATATTAGTTGAGAAGAAAAAAATATCCCCTATATATGACATTGTACAAGACATGACATGATTTGGGTCTTTTCTGTAGAAGAACAACACACACAAATATTAAATAAGCATGGAAAAAATATTTAGATTTAATTAAAACAAAGATATTGGTTATTGGAGATAGATGGGAAATGAATTAGTTTCCTATAGTGACTTCATAGTCATTACCAATCAAATCAGGTCACTAGTGAAATAAAATGTTGGTGCGGTAAACATGATAGATTATCGCCACTATGCACACCCATAAGAAGCACCAAATAGCATGTTGTTTCCCTAAATAGATGCAGGGAATGAATATCTTTTATATACTTGGTGCCTGTCTCCCTGCATACCCAAAAACAAAATCTCCTTTTAGCTCACACTATCATGGAGATACAGGGGAAAATCCAAGAGGTGGGATAACACGACATATTATCACCAACCTGTGCACCCAAAAATATAACATTCATTTCCTCTTCACACCACCACGAGGCTATAGGGTACATTGACCATTGACCATAGATATGCACACTTAATTCTGGTGAGTAGGTTGAAAAAATTGTGCAAGCACATGCAAATCTGAGCCATTAATCATCACAAAGATGCTCGAGCCTTATGGTAATAGAATGTTTCCCACTAGGAGATATACATGACATGTTAGCAACAAATTGAACAACATGACATGTTAGCCTTGATAGAGATTAGCCAATGGTGAAGGTGTCTGAGATCGATTATCTGTGATGAGATAATGGTGGAAAAAATAGCCAATAGGAATGATTCAAGTTAGGTATGTATTTTTTTATGCCTATGAAAATACAAAGTTTAATCCTTGGAATTCATGGTTTGATATGTTGATGCATGTTTTGAGTTGTCTAATTGAGAGAGATATCTTTAAAGGTTGTTAAATGTAAAGAAGAAGGTTTGATTAGCCAATATTGAATGGGATTGGGAAATGATGACAAGAGTGGGATCTTAATAGGCCTACTGAAAAGGTGTCTAGGAAAGAACACCTAGGATGTGTATAGTTGCATTATAGAGAACATTGTGAGTCTTTCTATATTTGTTTGGTTAGAATTACTTCCTCTAAATTAGGAAGGTGCCCTAGTAATATGGATAATCTTTTGTTTCTTTCAACTATGGACTGATGTGCTTATGCTACATGCTCTATTTCATAGTATTGGATGGCTAGGCTTTTGTTAGTTTGAATGCATAGAGGCTATGGAGTTGATCATTGGATGATCTAGAAGCTTTTAGAATATCCTATGTCTCTTCGATGCATGTACTAATGGTGGTTGTGGAGTTGGTTTACAGGTGGGCCTAGAGTTCTTAAACTGCCTTTTCCTTATGGATTTTTGTACTTACATGGCTTGGATTTATGTTTCTTGCACCTAAGGGGTTTATAGGATTTCCTTAAAAAATTATGGTGATCATTATCTAGAATAATCCATTATTTTTGGTTAAGTTGTTTGGTGATTTTTCTGATTTTTGAGTCATCCAGATGAAAAGTGGGTATGAATGTGCATGAGTATTCTTGAACATAATAGTTTTGCAAGTTTTACATGGTAAACAAAATAACTTGCGATATTGTGGATCTAATGAAGAGATATTTTCTAGAATCTTGGTTTATTTGTGGTGTTACTAGATGAGATAGTTGTAGTTCTACATAAATGATTTGTGCATGGTGAGAGAAGGTGTGATTATTTATTTGCATGGATGGGATGTTGGTACATGATTATGTTATACCTTAAGAAACACACACACAACTAAGAGGGGGGGGAGGGGGTTGAATCAATTGTGCCACAATATCAATAAAATTTCACAAACTTACAAACTTTAATCACAGATTAAACATGAAAGCAAGATCTCAAAATAATAGAAACACATAACACCAAGATTTTTATGTGGATTCCCTATTAGGGGAAAAAACATGGTGGGGATGGAACCCACAAGATGAATTCACTTAGTAATAAATAGTGTACCCTATTAGGATTATTACAAAAAAAAAGGGAATGCACTTTCATTCAAACACACTTCCTAGATCTCACTGCTCAAACACAATTAAAACAAGGCTCACTTCCTCAAAACACAATTTTATTACACATAAAGGATGACTTACAGTCCAAACACATGAACTATCTAATAGCATATGTTATTCCAAAATAGTTCCAATGAAGTGCAATGATCTCTGACTTATTTTATATTCCACTCATATATCTTCGTACAACATCATGTAAATTAGTTATTCCATCTATCCATTCATTCTCACAATTTTGTTCCACTTCACAACTTCAAATGATTACATGTATAAATAGAATTCATCAGCTCATCTCAACTAGGTTGGCCAGGGACCTAATTGCAAAAAAAACAATAACTTACAATTTAATCCTCAATGTGATCCATTGAATTTTGGTGAGGACATTGAAATGACCCATATCAACAAACTCAAACATGCTCAGATCCACCAATCATGCTTTAAAACTTTGCAACACATTACATCATCAGGTTGGATAAGACCAAATGAAGAACACTAATACATTACATGAAAATTATGCTACCCGATCACTTTAACCAATGCGATCCAACAACACAATTAGAACACAATCAAGAAACATTAAGTACCTCATCAACCTTACCATCACCATGAACTCATGATCTAAATCCATCTCTGCACTGTTCATCAGCAACAATATTTGCAATCTCTATTACTCAAGAAATATAGCTTTCTGTAGTATCCAAATCATGAACCACTTGAGTTGAGGACACATATGCATGTACCAAACTCACTACCAGGTTAGAAACCAAAAACTCTTCAATATCGATCCATACCGATCCAAAAACTAAAACTTTGTCTTTTCTTGAACAACCAAAATACTAGTGTCTGATAAATCAGTCACAAATCTCTCAAATCATCACACTAGCTTCTGATAACTGACATACATAAACTATGTATATCTCAAAACAAAAATGTAGGATCAGAACTATAGATCTTCTGTGTAATATCTGTACCAAACAATTCAACCTCCTTGAACATACTAGGAACACTATCTTCAATAGTAGAAGTATGTTGACATAAATGAAAAAGCATTAATGCCAACATATATATGCACAATCTGAACAATATCTCAACAATCTCCCCCTTTAGTATTGATGGTGACATATGCTATGAAAAATTCAATCAATGCACAAAGAAACAATACCAACAACATTATCAACAATATCCACAATATGACATCTTTGTTTTACAATCTCTCCCTCATAGTCTTACAGATTATCTCTCCTCAAAGATCAATTATTTTTCACATGAATATCTCTCCCCCTTTGACATTGATGAAAAAGGCACATGTATGGTCTACGTGATAGAGGCCAAAAATTTGAACAACACAACACATGAAATACTTACCACACATTACTCCCCCTAAGGAGCAGCCACCAAAACATCAATCCAAAAGAATGATAGATCTGTAAGCACACTGGACTGATGCATCTCAATGCATCTCTAGCTCTGATCAGGAGAGGAAATCACTTGTAGATTACTTCAGAGATAATCAAAATTATCCTCTATGAAGGGATTCATGAATATATTTGTAATCTACTCTTTAGTAGATACATACTCCAATATATTTTTTTCTAACTAACTCTGTCTCTCAAGAAATGATATTTGATAGAAATATGCTTTGTCTTTGAATGCAACACAAGGTTATTTGAAATATTGATAGCACTTGAATTGTTACAATATATAGAAATAGGTTCATCAATCACTCTAATATCTTTTAACGTATATCATTAGCATTTGTCAATTTACAACCAGTAATCATAGGAGTACCAATAGGTTTTGATTCTTCCATACCAAATTTCTTCAACAATTTTTTCACATACTTAGAATGAGAAATAAAAATACCCCTATCTATTTGTTTAATTTTCAGTCCAAGAAAGAATTGCATCTCACCCATCATAGACATCTCAAATTCCTTTTGCATCTAAACATAAAATTCCTTACTTATCTTGTCATCTCGACCAAAAATTATATCATCCACAAAGACTTCAACAATCAAAATATTATCATGAATAATTTTGAAGTACAAGTTACTATCAGTAGTACCTTTATTGAAACCAATCTTCAATAAATACTTATCCAACCTTGCATACTAGGCCCTAGGAGCTTTCTTTAGTCCATATAAATATTTTTTCAATTGGAAAACCATGTCATCTTTATTAGTCAAGGAAAATTCCTTTGGTTTCTCAATGTAAACTTCTTCATCCAACTCTCCATTCCAGAATGCAGACTTAATATCCATCTGATATACTTTGAAATTTTGTAAGTAGCATATTTAAGAAAAATTCTAACAACTTCAATTCTAGAAATAGGAGAAAAGGTCTCCTCAAAATCAATACCTTCCATCTGAGAATATCCCTTACAAATAAGTCTGGCTTTGTTCCAAATCACTTCACCATCCTCATTCAATTGGTTTCTAAATACCCATTTAGTACCAATCAAATTATTATCCATAGGTCTAAGAACTAGAATCCATGTCTTATTCTTCTCAATCTATTCCAATTCTTCTTCCATATCTTTGAACCAAATTTCATCTTTACATGCTTCATCAACATCTTTAGGTTCAATATTAGAAATCAAACAAATTTCATTTATAACAATCCTTCCTCTAGTTTGAACACCTTTGTTTCTATCACCAATAATCTAATTTTCTGAATGATTTAGCCTTACATACCTTAGAGTCTTCAATTTGAACTTGTAGTAGACTCTTGAGCTTCAAACTCTTCCTCATCTCTAACTTCTTCATTCAGTTCTATCGATCCCTTAAGATTTTGATTTTGATTATGTGCTTGCACAATCTGATTTCTTTCTTCTTCATCTGATTCATAACTGTAAGATCTAATTGGTTTATGAAAAATTTCATCCACTTTCACATTTGCACTCTTAATTATCTTCCTCAATCTATGATTGTAACATTTGTATGATTTTCTCTTTGTAGAATAACCAAGAAATATTCCTTCATCACTTTTAGTATCAAAAATTCCTAAATCTTCATCTCTATTAATGTAACATTTATTTCTAAAGATTCTAAAATATTTCATAGTAGGAATATGACCATATCAAAATTCATAAGGAGTCTTACCAGTACCATGCTTAATTTGAACTCAGTTAAGTGTATAAATAACACTGTTAAAAACTTCTCTCCAATAGATCCACGAAACATTTTCTTCAATCATCATTGTCCTTGCAGTGTCAAGAATTGTTCTATTTCTTCTCTCTATAATTCTATTCTTCTTTGGAGTCTACATCAAAGACATCTACCTCTTTATTCCATTCTCTTCACAGTATGCATCAAATTCCCTAGATATAAACTCTTGACCTCTTTCAGATCTCAAACATTTCATCTTCATACCTCTCTTAGTTTCAACCATAGCTCTAAAGATCTTGAATTTGTCAAATTGCTCAGACTTTTATTTAAAAAATGTAACCCACATCATCCCTAAATAATCATCAATGAATAGAATAAAGTATCTGTCTCCATAATAACTTCTAGTCTTAGTAGGTCCACATAAATCAGTATGTACCAAGTCTAACAATCCACTCAAAGAATAGGTCTTACTTTTTAGGTAGATTTACTTAGATTTTCCAATTTACATTCATTACACATCGCATTAGCAGGCTTCAAAAATCTAGGTAAATCTCTTACATCATTTATAGTGCTAATCTTCACAATGTTATAAAATTTTATATAAAAAAATATCTTATGCCACAACCAACTGTCATCAACTTTTGCAATCAAACATTTATTCTCTGAATTGTCCAAGTGAAATACATTACCTATGGTCTTTGTACCTGA
Source organism: Thuja plicata (assembly GCA_018584345.1). Classification (NCBI taxonomy): domain Eukaryota; kingdom Viridiplantae; phylum Streptophyta; class Pinopsida; order Cupressales; family Cupressaceae; genus Thuja; species Thuja plicata. The sequence continues at coordinate 865,231 of MU225975.1, read as the reverse complement.
TTCAATCTCAACTCGAGTGCTTCCAATGACTATACACATCCCATTCTTGAATTCCAAATGATATCCCTTTTCAAATAACTTTCCAACGCTCAAAATATTATGCTTTAAACCTTCAACATACAAAACATCATTAATATTACTCTTACCATCAAGTGTAATTGAACCTCTTACTTTGATCAAACAGGGACCGTTGTTACCAAATCTAACAACACCACCATCATAGTCTTCAAGCTTCACAAATTTTCTTTTTGTTAGAATAACTGAGGGGGGGGGGGGTGAATTAGTGGCCTCAAAAATATTCTAATAAATCAACCAAAAAACTTAGTACCACAATATTAAGCCTCTAGTTATCTTCAGTCCTACAAGATGTATGCCTTCAAATAATCATATCAAATAACTACTTCTCAGAGTTCACTGTTAAACCTTATTCCTAATATTTACCGAATAGCATTCTTTCATTTACCAAAAATAGTAAATTTCTTAGTGAATACCGATCAATCCAGATTAGTTATGTGTAATGCAAAACACTAAAGTAATGACTCATAAACACATTGACACAAAGATTTTTAATGTGGAAACCCTGTTAAGGGAAAAACCACTTGGGACCGGTAACCCAAAATTTTCACTCTTCTGAAGTTAGCTCGGTGAAGAGCCAACCCTGTTAAAGGTTACAAACACACTATTCTAGGTGTGACCTTGTTAGAGGATTTAAATAGAATAGTTTGTCACTTGATATCAGGCATCTCTATGCTACCTTCTATGACCAAACCCAGTGTAGTTTGTCAAATGGTATCTGGCATCTCATTCTATCTTCATGATCAAACTTTTTGATACTCCTTGGGATGTATCTCAATATAGAAAGGATTGTTAAGTCCTGCTTGGTTAAGAGACTTTCTGAATCAATGGTTAAACTGAAATAGTAAATGATCTGTTCATACATATAAATTATACTTGCATATTTTCACATCTATTGTAAGCTCATAATACCTTTCTGATCAATGTATCTTTTCAATACCTTTTCTCCACTTCTTTCTTCTTGGTGATGCTGCACTTCTCTGTTGCTTAATGTCTGCATAAATCTTTAGTTCTTTCCTTAGCTTGATTGATTAGGATTGTATGAAGTTGTTCTTCATCAATTTCTCTTCAGCATCCTTCTCTCATTCACTCCCTTAATTCACAATGAATTAGATTGTCTCTTTATAGACATGATATCACCATTTCTCAATTCTTAATTTTCTTGTTCTTGGCATGATCCGTAATCTTATCCAATCTTTCTTTACATCTTAACTCCTATTTTATCTCATAGAAATCTTCTTGCCAACTAGATAAAACAACTTTTACTTATCTCTGGCTTTAACTTGTCGATGAAAACAATGTCAACATCCAGTTAAGTCTATATTTATCTCTCCGAGCTAAGTATTTTGTTATTTCTGAACTCCAGTTAAATTTGATGTTTTAACTCTTTGATGGCTTTGGTCAACACTTTAGTTCTCCTCGGGATTCTCTGTCAGTGTTGTCTATCTGTCGGGGTTGTTTGTTGATGAAGGGGGAGGCAGGAGGATCCCCAATGGAGATGTCCTAGCCCCCAACCAATAACCACACAATGGCATATAAATAACAACATAGAGATTTATATCCACACAATGCAAATACTCATAATAGAATCATTATATTTTCATCCAACATGCCCGGCTATAAGGCCTTCCAGGTTACGACCAAATACAATGCAATTACAATAGAAACTCTTTAAGATCTCACAAGATCCAAATGAAACCCTAGCTAGCCCAGATCCACACACTAGTAGGAACACCCAAGGAAGATCTAAACTTGTGCTCACAAGCCCACCAAGTAATCTCCTTGTTTCCCAAGATGCAACCACTAGCTCCTCTCAAAACTCGCTCCACAACCACCTCCTCTTCTCCCAGGTGGATGAATAATCCTAACTAGTCTAGATCCACACACTAGTAGGATCCCCCAAGGAAGATCTAAACTTGTGCTCGCAAGTCCACCAAGCAATCCCCTTGTCCCCCAAGCCGCAGCCAGTAGCTCTTCTCAAAAATTGCTCCTCTACCTCTTCCTCTTCTCCAGGATGAATGAATAATGACTAAATACTTCCCCCACAACCCCTAATTATACCAATCTAAGCCATAGGTTGGCCCTAAACATAAATTAAATACAAACACATAAATTAAATGCCACAAGTCGGCCAGCAACAATAATTAAATGCCCAAAATTGATGTCTTAGTAAAATCGTGATATCTCCTAGCTCCAGATGAATTAGGACTTGTGCTTCGAACCGTAGGTAGAAATCTAGGCCCTCTTCAATCCCTAAAATTTTAATTCTCTAAATATTTGTGGAAAATTACTTGTACGGCCTATAATAGGCACCAAATTCCTAAGCAAGGCCGAGCTCCTCCCAGTCCATGCCAAGCAACCAAGACCATGCCAAGTTCCATTAAATACATCAAAACCAATTACCCAAGACCCAAGTAGGTCCACACAACTCTACCAAATCCCTCACACATGAAAATAAGTCCACACAACTCCATCAAATCTCCCAAACATGTAGGATAGCCAACTACCCTGGGATGCTCCTGCATCATTTGTCCTTCAAAGTTGTCTGTCCATCGGGTAACACTATAATTCTGGGCCGTAGGTAATGATTGTGATTCTGCTTGTCGGTAATTCTTGTCAGTTTCTTTGCTCCAGTACCACTGTAACTTTTCTCTGTCTGTCGGGTTCCACTAACCGTCAGTGTCTGTAGTCACATAGTGAATGCTGGTCATTTATGCATTACTAAAAGCATAATCTTTATCTCTCTGATTCTTTGAAGTCTTTGACACTTTGTATATAAGTGATTAGATTATATCAAGCTGACATCAATGACAATACAATCCATTAACTGATTTAATGTCTTGCATTATCTTTCTGCATTTTGGTGATCAACTTAACATCTTCAAACATCCAATCAGTTATATGTCATCAATCTCTCCCTTTGGCATTGATGGAAACACACTACATTATAACACTATATTATTACTAGTACAATATGAAATATAACAGTTAAAGTTCATCAATCTCTCCTATTATAACTAATACAAATGTCTGGCTCTCGGTAAGCTCATATAGCTTAGATTTGTTTCTTGCAGAGTGTTTTATTTTATCTTCAATCCCTTTACTGGATAGATGTAGCAACCTCTATTTCTGTTCCTGATATGTGCTCTGCCTTGACTGTTCCTCTCCTTGAACATTTCTTTTTCCTTTGACAACAATCTCTCCCTTAGTAAGTATTCTCTTTCGTTACTTATCTCCCTTAGATGGATATTTCATATGTAATCAATCCCTTTGGATAATGATTAACTCTCCCTTTGAATTCTTAGGAACTTATCTGCATGGATAATGATATAATCTCTCTTTGATAATGAGATAATCTCTCTCCCTTTGCAAACAATGCCAAACAATTCTTTCATATCATCTTCCATCCCTTTATAATATACTCCTTGAATTTTCCTATCCATTAGCAATACAGTGACTTTGGTTTTTGGTGTAGATATGTAACTTGTTGTGTACATATGTATCATTGTAGTTCATCTCTGTGCTTACATCAACATGAATGATCTTCTGATTGTGTGAAGGCTGATGCAGCCTCCTAGTCAGCTTACTAACCGATAGACAAGGGTTGTACCCCTAGTCTCTATCTTAGGTACTCAAATGTATCTTTTGGTAATGGCTTGGTAAAGATGTCAACTAATTTTTCCTTGGATTGAACATATTCTAGTATCACCTCTTTTTCTTGCACTTGTTCTCTTAAGTAATGATACTTGATTTCTATATGCTTAGTCTTAGAATGCATGACTGGATTCTTAGAAATGTTAATTGCACTGGTATTATCACAAAAGATAATCACTCGTTCAAGAATCTTCATATTCATACCTTCCAGCAACTATTTGATCCATGAAATACTAGAGAAATTTGCAGCAACAACCACATTGTCTGCTTCTGCAGTAGACTATGAGATGCATCCTTTCTTCTTACGGATCCATGTGACAAGTCTGACACCCATAAAGAAGGCTCCTTCAGTTGTGCTCTTTCGACCATCTAAGTTTCCAGCCCAATCAACATCTGTATAGACTTGTAGCTCAAATTTTCCTTCTCTTTTATACCATAAGTCATATTCCTCGATATTCTTTAGATATCTCAGAATTCTCTTGACATCAGTCATATGTGATTCTTTGGGATTAGCAGAGAATCTTGCAACTATTCCAACTGCATGTGCTATATCTGGTCTAGTATGAACAACATACATTAGTTTTCCAATCATTGATCTATACAAGGTCTGATTTACCTCATTTGACTTATCTTCCTTTGTCAGCTTACATTCAGTAGCCATAGGTGTTCCAACTAGTTTGGAATCTTCCAACTTGAGTATCTTCAACACTTCCTTGATGTATTTGGAATGAGTGATATATATGCCTGCATCTTGTTGAAGAATTTGTAGACCAAGAAAGAATTTGATTTCCCCAAACATAGACATTTCAAACTCTTTTCTCATTTCATTAGCAAAGGATTTGCATAAAATTTCATCTCCTCCAAAAATGATATCATCAACAAATATTTCAGCAATCAAAATATTACCATCGATATCTTCTTTTAAGTACATATTGCTATTTTCACTTGTTCTTAGAAATTCAATGCTAATGAGATAGGAGTGAATTCTTTCATACCAAGCTCTTGGTGCTTGTTTCAATCCATACAAGGCTTTATGTAGTCTACCCATGTTTCTCTTGTTTGGGTCAACAAACCTTTATGGTTGTTCAATGTATACTTCTTCTTCTAGTATTCCATTTAGTAATGCAGATTTGACATCTATCTGGTATACCTTGAATCCTTTGAATGCAGAATAAGAAAGAATAATTCTTACTCCGTCTAGTCTAGCAACAGGTGCAAAGGTTTCACCATAATCAATACCTTATTCTTGTGCATACCCCTTGCATACTAATCTTGCTTTGTTCCTTGTGACTTCTCCATTCTCATTCAACTTGTTTCTGGATATCCATTTGGTACCGATGACATTCTTGTCATCAGGTCTTGGTACTAGTGTTCATGTATTATTCTTCTCAATTTGTTCTATTTCCTCATTCATAGCACTGACCCATTCTTCATTTTCAAGTGTAGTATTAACAGATTTAGGCTCAAAATCACAAAGTAAACATCTAGTTTTTAGTGACTTACTTCTTGTTCTCATTCTAATCTTCTTGTCTCCTATGATCTGATTCTATGGATGATGTCTTCTGATATACTTGGAAAGTTTTGGTTCAGCTCTTTGTCCATCAATCTGATTATCATCTTGACCTTCATTCTGATCTCCGTCACTTAGTACATCATCTTGAGTACTTTCCTAATTTTTGGTAATTGCAGCCTGATGCTCGAGTGTAATGTTCTGTTGCTTGGGTAGAGTGTTAGGTTCTTTAGTGTAAACAAACCTATTATAGTATTTTGTTTCTTTTTTATTTTCCTTATCATTCTTTTCTACAAATTCATCTATTCTTACATTTGCACTTTCAATGATCTTGTTAGATGACTTGTTAAGACATTTATAAGCTTTACTTTTGGCAGCATACCCTAGAAAGACACCTTCATCACTTTTGGAGTCAAGCTTTCCATTTCTATCATCTTTAAAAATATAACATTGACTACCAAAGATTATGAAGTAACTTACATTGGGTATGTAACCATACCAAATCTCATAAGGTGTCTTCTTTGTGTCTTTCTTCAATTGTACTCTATTCAATGTGTAGACAACAATACTGATAGCTTCCCTCTAGAAAGTTTGAGTGATGCTTTTCTCAATCATCAATGTTCTTGCACAATCAACAATTGATCTATTTCTCCTTTCAACAATTCCATTTTTCTATGGTGTTCTCGGTGCAGATACCTGTCTTTTAATTCCATGCTCATTACATAAATTAGTGAATTCATCTGAAATAAATTCCCCTCCTCTATCCAACCTTAAGCATTTCAATTCCTTACCACTTTGTTTTTCTACCATAGCCTTTACCATTTAAACATCTTGAATGCTTCTGATTTATCTTTTAAGAACATAACTGTCATCATTCTAGAATAATCATCTACAAAGAGAATGAAATACCTATCTCTATAGTATCTCTTTATCCTCATAGGTCCACATAAATCATTATGGAATAATTCTAGAATGACATTAGATGTATGGGCTTTACTCTTGAAACTAGACTTTGTCATCTTACCTTTTTGACAATTCTTGCACATGATATGCTCGGGCTTTGACGTGCTCGGTAAGCCTCTGAATTTTCTTTTATTGCTTATTTTTATCATGTTGTCAAAATTCACATGACATAATCTTTTATGCCACGACCATATGTCTTCGTTTCTAGCCATCAAACAAGTGGTGTTAATGTCATCAAGATAGAAAAGGTTACCTTTTGTCTGTTCACCAGTTCCAATCAACCTTCCTGATTCATTGAAGATCTTTGCCTTCTTATTATCAAATGGTACTCGGTGACCTATATTATTCAGTTGTGAAACACTCAACATATTGTAATTATGTCCTTTTACCCAGTAAGAATTTTCACATTTGATCAGGTTATTCAACATTATGGTTCCTTTACCTTCAACTAGACAAGGTGTGTCATTACCCATTCTTACTGATCCACCATTATAGTATTCAAAAGTTTTAAAATTTTGTTTGTCATCGGCTATGTGGTGAGCGTAGGTACTATCTATAATCTGGACATATACCGATCAATCCAGATTAGTTATGTGTAATGCAAAACACTAAAGTAATGACTCATAAACACATTGACACATGAATTTTTAACATGGAAACCCTATTAAGGGAAAACCACTTTGGACTAGTAACCTAAATTTTTCACTCTTCTAAAATGAGCTCAGTGAAGAGCCAACCTTGTTAAAGGTTAAAAACACACTGTTAGGTGTGACCTTGTTAGAGGATTTAAATAGAATAGTTTGTCACTTAATATCATGCATATCTATGCTACCTTCTATGACCAAACCCAGTGTAGTTTTTCAAATGGTATATGGCATCTCATGCTATCTTCATGATCAAACTTTTTGATACTCCTTGAGATGTATCTCAATATAGAAAGGATTGTTAAGTCCTTCTTGGTTAAGACACTTTTTGAATCAATGGTTAAACTAAAATAACAAATGATCTGTTCATACATCTAACTTATACTTGTAGATTTTCAGATCTATTGTAAGCTCATAATACCTTTCTGATCAATGTATCTTTTCAATACCTTTTCTCCACTTCTTTATGCTAAGTGATGCTGTGCTTCTCTGTTGCTTGGTGTCTGAAGAAATCTTTAGCTCTTTCCTCAACTTAATTTATCAAGACTGTATGAAGTTGTTCTTCATCAGTTTCTCTTCAGCATCCTTCTTTCTCATTCACTCCCATAATTCATAATGAATTAGATTGTCTCTTTATAGACATGATATCAGCATTTCTCACTTCTTGATTTTCTTGTTCTTGGCATGATCCGCAAACTTATCCAATCTTGCTTTAAATATTAACTCCTATTTTATCTCATAGAAATGTTCTTGCCAACTAGATAAAACAACTTTAAATATTTTACTTATCTCTGGCTTTAACTTGTCAATGAAAACAATGTCAACAACCAGTTAAGTCTATCTTTAGCTCTGTCAACTAAGTATTTTGTCATTTCTGAACTCTAGTTAAATTCGGTGTTTTAACTCTTTGATTTCTTTGGTCAACAATTTAGTTCTCCCTGGGCTTCTCCGTTGGTGTTTTCTGTCCGTCAGGGTTGTCTGTCCTTTAGAGTTGTCTGTCCGTTGGGTAACACTGTAATTCTAGGCTTTTGGTAATGCTTGTGATTCTGCTTGTCGATAATGTATGTTGGTTTCTTTTCTTGGGCACAACTGTGACTTTTCTCTCGGATTTCTCTGTCTGTCGGGTTCCACTAACCGTCGGTGTCTGTAGTCACATAGTGAATGCTGGTCTTTTATGCATTACTGAAAGCATAATCTTTATCTCTTTGATTCTTTGAAGTCTTTGGCACTTTGTATATAACTGATCATATTATATGAAGTTGACATCAATGAAAATAAAATCCATTAACTAATTTAATGTCTTGCATTATCTTTTTGCATTTCAGTGATCAACTCGACATATTCAAACATTCAATCAGTTATATGTCATCACTTTTTACTCCGGTCATGTGATGTGAACATCCACTGTCAATAACCTAGTCATCTCTCTTTTCCACATGTGAAACCAAGAATTTCTCTTCATTAGGATTCTCATCTTTAATAGAAATGAACACAATATCTTCTTCACTCTTCTCAGATTCATCATACATTGTTCCTTCATCAACAACATAGTAGTATTTCTTCTGAAATTTATGTCTGAACTTCTTATGCTTATAATTAGGCTCTTTTTTAGGACATCTAGAAGCAATGTGATCAATCTTATTACATGCAAAACAATTCAAAAGAAACTTTCCTTCATACTTACTAGATCACTTAAGTAGTGAAAAATTTAGTGGTGATTATTCACCATTTGGCGAATGTCGCATGTCGGCGACCCCTGAATTGGAAAATATTTTTCACATATTGGATTGACCCTATCGCCTGACATTTATTAATATTGGGTCCAAAGCCCGGGCCCATCGCCCATCGGTTTATTTAATTTTTCCATTTCTTACACATTATCACCAATGGAATATAAATTTTGGTCCCCATAAATTTAAAACATTCGCCTATAATTTCTAAGCTACCCCAAATCGACGACCTATATTTGCCAATTGTTTCATACATATATATTTATAGGCAGCCCCAAATTCTCTTGGCATTTTACAGACGCGTGTCTCTAATCAACATAATTTAGCTAACTTTATTAATCATGGGAAGGTATTGGACAAACCATAATCGCCTCAAAAAGAACAAAAGATGTGTTATAATTACACGGGCCTCGCCAAATATTTGTAATTTTGTATACCTAATACCTCCCGCCAAATTTGCAAAATAAGGATTAGTATTAAAATTTTTTGATATCTCTATGATATCTCTATATTCGATCGATAGAAAAGTTTCAGAAGTTTCAGACTATTGAGTGCAACTGTATACTGCATTGGCGAGTTGCGACTGCATTGCTGCATTTTAATTTGAGGAAAAGGTAAGTGATACTTATTCTATGACTCTGTGATTTTGAACTCATTTACATTATTCTGGAATAGGTTTGCAAAAATGGGGTTTCTTTTCCCTTTCGGCCCAGAATACACCGCACGTCATTGATCTGTGCTCATCCAATGGTCACTGGCATTGTCGCACTATCCCGGGTCCCATTAAATTTTTTCTTGTCATTTGATGTCACTAGGACATGTGTGAGTGTCACTTAATCATTTTAAATTACAACTTTAGCTTATTAGTCATTAAATTTAATAAATTTTTAGTTTTACAGTGTAGTTCAATTTAGATTTTAATTCAATTATTTCTATCTATATTATAATCACACATCGATATGACACATTGGAAAATTAAAAATAGAAACTTGCTTTGTCTCTGGACTGATAAAGAAACTTAATCATTTTAAAAATTCAGAATCTCAGTCTTCAGATTTAAAAATGGAAGTACTAATCCATCGCTTAAGCATACTTAAATGTCTAATACATAGGTAAAGCAACTAATTAAGATATTGTAATCAGAGAGAAGTCGAAGAATCATTCTTTTACCCATAAAAATAAAATTGAAACGAACTTGGAATTTTTTTTTTTTTTTTCATAAAATTACATCGTACAGTAAAAATAGAAACCTACTAGGAAACTTATTATAAGTATAAAAAAAATGAAACTTTGCATGTCCATTGTCAAAAGATTAGGGTAACGGGAATGGGTAAACTAGGGAATCAAGGATCTTCATCTTCCCTTTCGTCTGAGTAGAATTTTCTAGAGAGGATAATCTCTGAGAATTTGTCAAGCCATGTGTAGTCCTACTCATCGAATTCATCAAGGTAAAACCATTTTCGGAGAAAATCCCTCCCAAGCCGTGCCCATTTCCCGTGTCGTGTTAGTTGTTCATCATTGAGGTTCAACAAAAAGGGTTGTCTGGCCACATTTATGCACGACACCAATAGCTTGTGTATAGCGCTTGGCCAAGGGATCCCCACCCCTAATTCCACAAAAACAACATTGACATCATCCTTCAAGATTTTCTCTTTAAAAACCTTCCACAACAACATCAACATATCCACCTTCTGTCCTCCGAGGTCGAGGAGAGACACAAAAAACCAGGATGTAATGTTCATGTAGACGTGGTATTTGTCAACATTCTCAAGGAACTCTCGACCCAATAACATCAACACAACAAAATTTATAAAAGCGTCGCCACCAACCTCCCTATAAATGGAAGTGAGGATTTCTTCTGAGACATTGTCCAAAAAGGACCTCTGGTCATCTGGGGATGTGTATCTCAAATGGATTGGTGTGTCCATCTTTAATTCTCGAAATCCTAAAGACCTTAAAACCTAAACCTTAAAACCAGAGGCGGAAATTCTACCACCGGCAGCTCTGACTCTTAATCTACCAAAAGAAAAATGAAGAAGAAAGAATCCAAATTGTCTATAAATAGCCCCGATCCCTTGATTGATAGTAGTGATCATAGATACTTAGCAATTAATAATTATTCTTTCTTTAATTGTATTTAATGCATTTTCCATAAATGCATTATGCGTGTGAGAGATTTAAATCCACTGTCCTTAATCTTTCATATCTACATGTAAATCTTTCCCATAAATGCATGCGTACTATTGATAGTTAAAGATGGCAGTTAAAGAATGTCATTGACAAGACATTTATTTCTTTTCAAGTTATGAGTTACAAGTTGCAGTTGCACTATCCACTGTTGACGTAAACAAATAAACAGTAGTAATCAATGATATGGTTACTGTGCACTTTTTAAGGCTTGATACGTGTCATCATTCCGGTGACTTCTTGCAGAATTATGTTTCCTTCCAAAATTCAGCCCGAAATTAAATTTCAGCCGTTGATCTAGGATGATCAAATGGTCTCAAATAATACATTTAACAATATAAAACAATGGATATTACTAATTAGAATTTAGGTTATATGTCCATGTGTGATTAGTTATATTCGCAACAATTAAAGGCGATATTCGCTAGATGTGATACTGCATTAATTACAATGTTACGTGTCATTATTTTGGTGACTTCCTGGAGAACTCTGTTTCCTTCAAGAAATTGGGCTGAAATTAAACTTCAGGCATTGATCTAGGATAATCAAACGGTCTCAAATAATATATTTAATATTAGTTGGTGTTGGCCCACATGACGCATTGACAAGTCCCATCTTTTGAAATTCGCCAAACAAAATATTTATTTTTCCCATAATTAATGATAGATTAGCCTATAAAATAAATATATTTTCAAATGACACATAAGAATCGCCAATACAAATATTTTTTTTCTCTTCAAAAAAATATCATTTGCCTCATATATTATATATTTTCCCCCACATTAATTTATAATTCGCCAGGATTTTATGGAATTTTCATTCGGTAGGGAAAAAATCGCCTTCACCTTTATATTATTTTCCTAATTTGGAAAAAAAATTCGCCATCACCAATAAATTTTTTCCCCTAAATTAATGTATGACTCGCCACGATTTTACACTTTCTCCTAGGAGGGTTTTTTTTTAAAGTTATCCCTGCACTTAGGTAGCTTCTTTGAAAATAGGGCTTCAATCTCTTCAAGTTCTCTTTCCTCTTTCTCAATTTATTCCCATTCTTTGGCACATATACAAAGCTTAGATAAAATTTCACTAGGGTCATATCTTTTCTTATCTTTAGAAATAGTAGCTTTAAATGCAGGTTCAACTTTAGGAAATCTATCTCTAAATTCATCCATTTCAAAAGAAGACAACTTACCAAGAAATGTATATCTTGTCACAGTAGACACCATTCTGATTTCTTCAATAGAAGCAAATTTATGATTGTAAGCAGGAGGCAAGGATCTTAGGATTTTAGAAACAATCTCATCTTCCTCAAATTTTCCACCAACATATCAGATTCCACAAACAAGGTTGGTGATCGCACTCACATACATAATAATGTTTTCATCTTCGCTCATCCTTATTGTCTGATATTTTCCTCTCAAGATCTGTATCTTTGCTTGCTTCACAAACTTGTCTCCTTCATATAATGTTTCTAACTTTTCCCATTCTTGATGTGTACTCTCTAATCCTTAGACATTTGTATACTTAATATATGATAATGCACTATTCAAGGCTTCATAAGCTCTAGTATTAATCTCACATTCTTTCTTCTCATCGGGAGTCACAGTAACAAGATCAACAGGAGGATTGTAATTTTCTTTATAATAGCCCAAGGTTCTTTGCTAAGACATATTAAGTGTGTAATCATCCATTCTTTCCATATAGTATAATTTTTTCCTTCAAATCTCATACTATCCTTCTTAATGGTTTACATCCAAGATCTCCCCAAGTGGTCAAGCTTCTCAAAGAGGACACTGGCTTAGATACCAATTGTTAGACCTTAAGAAGCACAAACATAACTAAGAGGGTGGGGGTGAATTAGTTGTTCCACAATATCAATACACTTTCACCAACTTACAAAATTTAATCACAGATTAAACATGAAAGCAATATCTCAAGATAATAGCAACACATAACACCCAGATTTTTGAAATGGAAACCCTATATTAGGAGAAAACCATGGTGGGGATGGAACCCACAAATTGAATGCACTTAGTAATAAATATTGTACCATGTTAGGAGTATTACAAAAGGGGAATGCACTTTCATTCAGGCACATTTCCTAGCACTTACTGCTCAAACACAATTACAAAAAGGCTCACTATCTTAAAACACAATATGATTACAGATCAAGGAGGATTTATAGTCATAAAACATGAACTGAATGATATCATATGTTATGCCAAAAAAATTCCAATGAAGCACATAGATCTCTGAATTATTTCAGATTCCACCCATACCTCTTCATACAAAATCATGTAAATTAGTTATTCCATCTATCCATACATTCTCACACTTTTGTTCCACCTCACAAATTCAAATGATTACATCTATAAATTTAATTCATCAAATCATCTCAACTAGGTTGTCCAGGGACCTAATTGGAAACAAATAATAAATTACAATTCAATCCTTAATGTGATCCATTGAATTTCGACGAGGACATTGAAATGATCCATATCAACAACCTTGAAGATGCTCAGATCCACCAATCACATTTTAAACCTTTGCAACACATTACATCATCAAGTTAGTTAAGACCAAATGAAGAGCACTAAAATGTTACATGAAAATCATGAAAATTGATCACTTCAACCAATGCGAGCCAACAACATGATCAGAATACAATCAAAAAACATAAAGTACATCAACAACCTTAGCATCACCACGAACTTAGGATCTAAATCCATCTTTGCATTTTTCATCAGCAACAATATTTGCAACCTCTGTTACTCAATAAATATAGATTTCTAGTATCCAAATAATGAACCACTTAAGTTGAAGACACATATGCACATCCCAAACTCACTACCAGGTTAGAAACTAACAACTCTTCAACACCGATCCAAAAACTGAAACTCTATCTTTTCATGAACAACCAAAATACCAGTGTCTGATAAATCAGTCATAACTCTCTCAAATCATCACACTAACTTCTGTGAACTTACATACATCAGCTATAGACATCTAAAAACATAAATGTATGATTGCAACTACAGATCTTCTGTGTAATATCCATACGAAACAATTCAACCTCCTTGAACATACTAGGAACATTGTCTTCAACTGTAGAAGTATGTTGACATCAATGAAAAAAATTAATGCCAGCATATATATATATATATATATATATATATATATATATATATATATATGCACAATCTGAACAACATCTCAACAATATCCAATAGATTAGTCACTCGACATTTTTGTGGTGAATCTTGATGGATTCTTGTACTATGGTGCTCAATGTGGACTTGATCAGTGAATTGGATTTGTACTTGGTTCAGTATTTGAGTCATGTTTCCAATATGATTGTTCTCTTTGAGATATCATTTTGCATGTCACTGATGTGATAGTGGGTTTTCATGTTGTAATGATTGGGTCTATGAGTTATGCAGTTAGGTGGATAGGTCAGCCATTTGATTGTAATGGGATAACTTGGATGTCGACTGTCTATATCCACAAGATTTGATTTAGTGTTGGTGCATACTTGTTTGATGACCTTTTCTATGGTCACTTTTTCATTGGTGTGGTTTCTTTGGGATGAGAGGATGGATGATGAGTGAGGACATGAATAGTTGATTATGGGGTCCTATGACATGTTATATATCCTCTGTTTGGAAATCTTGGTTTTAATTGGTATGAATAGTAGTACACTTACATGTGTTGGACTTGGATGATTTTCTAATTTGGGAGATGGTGTGTCATGTTCTTGGAGAGCTTGATATCATAGTTTAGAGGGATCTTTAGTAGTGATTGTGTATTCATCATGTGGTGATTGATGATCTTATTTAGTGATGCATAAGGTTTGTAGGGAATCTTAGATCCTATTGCTTGAGAAGGGTTTCTTCACATTTCAATGCACACTATTTGAGGATGTGTAACATCTCAGAGCCATGGAGAAGTTTGGGAGTCTTTTTTTTGAGGTGTTGGTAATACTTGATAGGTGATTTTTGTTTAGAGTATGTCTATGTTATGTCATGGTACACTCTTGATTGTGAATTAGAGTTTTGGCATTGCGCATTTCTCTTGATACCATTGTATGTTCACTTGGAGCATGTGATATCCTAAGAGGGTATGGTTAGATCACTATGCCATGATGGGTTCTTGATTCTACAATTGGATCTTTGACAATGGTTTAGTGAGTTCTATTTGTATTGGGTGCATTAGTCATATGCCTGAGAAGCATCATGAGAGTGCAATGATGAATTTTGATTTTTGCATGAATTGATCATTTTTACTAGTACTCATGGATACATAGAGGCTTAGGTGAGGCTGGAGTTCTTTTGAGATGAGAGACATGCTATTAAGATGGTTCCTCTTGATAAGATTTTATCAAGAAGTCTGAGGATCATACACCTTGGTTGGACATGAATTCAACAGATACCCATGAGGATATTTATCTTGGATGATTCATGAGGACTTGCATATATTGGAGGATCACTCTTATTCCCCACTCTTGGTCTACTCGAATAATTATCAGTTGAGAGGCATTTCCTATTATTTATCTTAGGTGATTTATTATTTTCTTTTACATTCTTGTATCTTGAGATATGGTTGGATGACTCTGGAGGGGTTCATTATGAGAGATGGATAACATGGCTATCTCCTTGAGGATTATTTTCATTTATGATGTTCATATGCGATGGTAGTGGGATAATTTTCTAAAATAGGAAAATGAGTAGTTTGATCTTCTTTGAGAGGCTTACATCCATGTAGATACTTAATATTATGTTATGTTTGATCTCTTGAGGTTGAACATATTTGGATGTTGTTGTGGATTTTATCTATGGGTTTAGAAGGAGATCATACTTGGCACAACTGGCATTTAGAGGTTTTTGTAGAAGGATGGACTGCATGTTTATGATTTTTTGTTCTCTTCTAAGTCTTAGTAACCTTCTTGTATATTTGGATTCACTTGATATTGTATGTGAGGTTTTGTGTAGATCTTTAGTGATCACTAGCTTGTGGTCATGTGTTTGAACTTGGTTCTTGGGTGATGACATGGAGGTTCTTGTATCTCTTTCTTTTGTTGGATGTGGAAAACATGAGAGAGCAATGGAGACTAGTTGAGAGAGTTGTTTCTTACAGCAGTTTTGTTACAACATTTGCATATCTTTGTGGATGTCCTTGTGACTACATGGTTACACCTTCTACGTGTTGTGATTGGTAGACTTGGTATGCCTTTGATCTTTCAGATTCAACATTACCCATGCAATGAGAATTCCTATATGTTTTTTATCTTCATTGTCTGGTTTGCACATGGAGCTCGAGGGTGCAGTTTATGGGTTGGTTATGTTGGTGGCATAAGTTTTCTAATGTTGTATACCTTTGAGGTATGAGTGATTTCATGGTTTGATTATATTGTTGTTCTGGCTAGTGTTTTATCTTATTTTATGAAAGATTACTTCATAGTTGTGTTCTTGTATGAGTTTTGAAGTTGATGTTACTGATGCTTCTATATAGATTGTGAGAACACATGAGTGGTGACAATATCCTATATCCTTTGATGTCACTAGGATCTTGTTCTTGTGTTCTTTGGACTGGTGCATATTCACGTTGGCTTATTTCCTTTCTTCCACAGGTGGCATGTTAGAGGATGATAGGGATTGTCTCTAATAATTGTGAAAATCTTGGATGTTATTGCAGGTGTCTTGATGGAACATAAGAACATGTTATAGGGTCTATGTGATTTCATGGATGACACCGATGATGTATTTTTTCTATTAGGCGGGTCTTAGCAATGTGAATCTTGGCACTTCAAGTGACTCTTAACTGGTCTTTGACAAGTGGGAGAATGTTGGGATTAAGGTGTCTCAAACTTTGATTCCTCACATTAATAATTAATTTTATTAATTATTTGGTGCATATTAATTTAACCTACTTTTAGGAGGTTGAAATCAAAAGATTAAAAAAAATTGATTTGAGAACTTTCTATGAAGACTTGGGAGTCATGTTTTGTGAACACAAAGAATAAAGCAATTTTTTTAATTTTTTTTTGGAGGCTACGGTAAGGATTTTATTTATTTGGATATTTATGCACAAGAAAAAAGATATTTTTTTTATTGAGATGAAGTTGGACCCATTGATGAAGTGCTTTCTTCACCTTTATCGCTTTATTCAAGATGGAGATTGTTTTCTTTTGTGTCTAGGTTGTAAAGCTTGACATATGTGCATTATAAGATCTATAAACATAAGTATTCCTAGAGGATTTATGTGTGTGTGTGTGTGTGTGTGTGTGTGTGAGAGAGAGAGAGAGAGAGAGAGAGAGAGAGAGAGAGATTCATTTTCAGAAGGGTTTTTCTATTTGATTTTCTCCAGGATGAGGCAAGATATAAATATCCATGTAAAGGCTTAGAGCTTGAATACTTTATTGTAACTGTATAATTTTGTTGAATAATACAATGAATATTTAGTTTTGGAGTGTGGGGTTTTTACCTGAAAGTGTTTTCCCCACATAAAGTATGTGTTCTATCTTAAGTCTTGTTTTTTCTGTTTTTATGATTATGTATTGTTAAATATTAATGTTTGCATGCTCTTAAAATTTCTTTTGCAAGCACTTTCCTCTAAGATTTTAATGGTGGGAAATAATTGTTCCTTATTCCACTTTATGACGTAGTAATATGTGTTTGTATTAGCATATTGTTGTTGACTTATTACATTAATTTAAGTTTAATTTATAGTTTAGTTATAAATTAAGTATGTTAAATAATGGGAAGTTACAGTCCCGTAAGTAGTTATCTACAGGAATAATGACTTTAAAAAGCGAGTGAGATTGTAATGTAATTATCGAATGAAAATGCAATTGAATACCATCTTTATATTTTCCTCTTTGCGCTTTTATTTTGGTGTAGAGCCCCAATTATTTGTTCCTGTGAGATGGAGTGGTGCGGTGAGTGTGGAGTATGGATTTATGTGATGATCATGCACCTATATTGTCATCAATAATCATTTTTTTTGGCGTGAACAACATGATTATGAGAATTGGTCGTCCCAAATAGTAAAGGGAAACATTGTGGTAGATGACGCATGGCTTTTGAATTGCATGACCAAGTCTCATATCAAATGCTGTGAGAGTAGCAGTATGAGTGAATTTGACATATTGAATGCTATGCCGTCCAAAGAAGGGGTGATGCCTTGTGTAATAGACGGGTGAAGATTTGTTTCAGAAGAAGTGAAGAACCATTTAAGGATAGTTGTCTGTACAAGTAAAGTGTAACGACATGTTTCTTCTGTGGTGTTACAAATGATGCATTTTGCGCTCCTCTCCATGCCAGAGTTTGACTGACTGAGATCGGGCGTAATTGAAGATTTGTCTATGAGGCTGACGCATAGTAAAGTTGGTGAGGAAGTTTTCTTCCAATGATATGATTGGTATTGTTTTCCAGTTTTTGCAAGGTCAAAGATGAAGAGTTTATTCATTCAAGGCATCTTAGTGCGGTTTATTCTATGAGCCAGTGTGTCTTTTGCCATTATGGAAGTTGTAGTGCGGTTTGAGACTTCATAACTGTCTATTTCTTGCAAAGATCTTTCTTGGATTCATTGTATTGTAACATCACGGTTGGAGATTGGAAGTCAAATGAGTTACACTTGAATAGTTCGAGTATATATGACTTATGATGTGCAAAGTGAACTGCGATAGGAAACGTGGGAGCAATAGCACGATAAGTTACTGTAGTCTGGTCTATGATTGGAGTCTTGTTTTTTTTACTGAAGTTGTTTATATACTGGAGTAAAATAAGTATCATCTACATAAGGTACAAAGAGAGAAACTAAAGCAGGATTATAGAGGGGGATGGAGGCAACAGAGGATGGAGGTTTTCTATCATCTTATGTTAGCTTATTATTTAGGGATGATTCATTGCATGAGAAGAAATGTGTTTGTGTCCTTGAAAAGTCAAGGCTTGGCAGATTTGTTCCTGAAGAAAAGAGGGGGCTTCAAAAACTTGTGTCCATGAAGAGAAGAGGGCTTGACGTCATGATTGTCCCTTCAAGACGGGGGGCGGGGGGGTGGATAGGATTTGAATATGGTTTGTAAAGCACTTGAGGAGGTGTTAGACACACTCAGAGGAGATGTGGACTTTCAAAGGAAAGACGTCTCATGTGCAGGCATGTTGGTGGTGATTTGTGCAACATAAGAGAGGTTGTTTCCATAGCACTTGAGGAGGCGTTAAACACACTCAAAAGAGATATAGACTTTCAAAGGAAAGGTGTCTCATGTGCAGCACTGAAGGAGGCATTAGACACACTCGAAGGAGATAAAGAATTTCAGAGGAAATGTGTCTCGTTGTGCATGGGAGGTAGGAGCACTCATGTTGTATAGATGGTTTCATGTTTTGCAGTCAGGAGATCCATTGATGAAGGTAGTTCAGTGTCTCTTAGATAAGCAAGAAGGCCAGGAGATCTACTGTTGCGGTCAATTTGATGTTTCTTGAGCGAGCGAGGAGCATTGGTGAAGGCACTTCATCAAAGTGTCTAGAGGGTTGGGTTTAAAACCCTTGCAATTTCCACTCTTGTTCCGATTAATGTAATAAGGGGGGAATGTTGACATATTATATTAATTTAAGTTAGTTTTATAATTTAGTTATAAATTACGTATGTTAAATAATGTGAAGTTACATTCATGTAACTACTTATCTACAAGAATAATGGCTTTAAAAGGCCAATGAGATTGTAATGTAATTATTGAATGAAAATATAATTCAATACAATCTTTATATTTTCCTCTTTGTTTGTTTAATCGTCACCTATTTGTGAAAAAACAAAAGGTACTAGATGCACATTCTAATCTCAGATTGTTTTTCTAGGATGCCCAATTTCCCTTCAATAATATCCTAATAAAAAAGATAATATTAAAATTTATTTTATTAAAAGAAGAAAATAATAAAATATAGTTTTTTCTTTTATGCACATTCTTTACACACACATACATGCACACACAACAATGCAAAATTAGTACAATATTATTTGCTAGCATTGAAAGATTTTTTAATTGATAAAATTTGTTTGGGAGATTTTCTAGTACTTGAAAGTTGATTCGGAAATGGTTTAACAAGAGACTAAAGTGAAGTGCACAATATAAATCCTATTATGTATGAAGATGTTTATTCATGAAAAAAATGGTTTTATATATTTCTTATAATCTTAGAGTTTAATGAATTTTACGGTTAGCATTAAATCTATGTATTTATGTAGAAAATAATTTTATATATTATAATTAAAGATCTATAATGCATATTTGTAATTGACATAGATGTCTTAGAACTAATAATTTACATTGTTTTTAGACCTCGTTCACCTTCATATTTTGGAGCTCTTCATAAATGAAGTGCTTATAGATAGAAGAGCATATTAGAAACTTTACAAATCTATCAAGATTGTAAATAATCAAACATACCAATTAGGATGAATATACGTAGAAATTTTAGAGGGCTTATTTAATATTTAATATTATTATTAGATATGATTGATGTTGATCAATCTTGCACCTTGCGTGGTAAGGAAAGACACCTTTGATAATTTTTCCATCTTGATAATGGAATCAACACTACCAGGAAAAACCCTTTAGTGGACCAAATTAATGAGAATAAAAAATAGTGAAAATATACATTGACACATAGGTCCCTATGTAATGATGATGGGGATTTTATTCTTTTATAAACCCTTTAGAATTGAAATGTGTTCTATTTATTGTCCTCTTTATGTAATAACCGACCCTTAATTACTACTTTTTTTTTTCACAAAAGTACTAATATAGTTGGCTAACAATCTTCCACCTAATTTAAAAATGCCAATTTTATAAATTTTCCAACAGTACTTGTTGTCACAAATAATAAATTTACACTTGAATGTGGTAAGATCTGGAATGTCAAGGTTATCAATAGACCAAGATCTAAACCTCAAGGATTAATTCAAAATATTTCCATAGTTTGTACACTAGTGATAGAGATAATTCTTCATACTATATTCTATGGTATATTTGGTCTTTACTTTAAATCACATCTATTCATTGAAGTTGCGTTTTACATTTAATTCAAGTAAATTCACATTTCTATCAATTTTGGCTCCATACAGATGTTAGTTTATGAACTATCACTAGACCTCACATTTACTACTATATTTTATAAAATCACATGCTTTCATATTGATTTGTTTAACCATATGTCATCTATACACAATGTGACTAGATCTCACTTGTGTCACACATGTTATCTCTCATACACCTCGTAAGTGCATATTAAATTATCTTGGGCATAAAATTACCTATAGATAGAGTGAAGTTAGTTCATATGCTTATCATAGATACACATAATAACTAGCTTAAAAGTATATGCCAAACTTATATAATATAAATAATTCACACTTATATCAAATATACACAATGTGATTAGCGTGATCGACTCAAGTACCCAACACATATACATAATGAAAATGGATTAACAATCTAACAAGTACACATAGGACTCCCTATTAAAATAAATTAGTTGTAATCCAATTACAAAGATATATTTCCTTTCTCTTGGTTTAGTAACACATGTAATCATAAGTACATCAAATTTATAAGAAGATATATCAATGCATCCCATACTACACCATGGGTCCCATAATGTTTCTCAATCAACCACCACCTATGATGTAAAGAAAGCATTCTATACTTTTTTTCATCATTGAAAAGGGCATGATTAAAATATTTTTCATAATATTTGAAGAGTTATTTTTACTCAAGTTCAAAATGATTGATTACAAATTTCTCAATGAAAAATTAGCAATACGAAGTGGATAGAAAAATACTACATATATTTTTTAATTAGTTGATTCACTAACACTTACCCCTTTAACTGCAAACTAACCAAAAAATGATTGTTAGGACATCTCATACTACATCACATGTCATGTTGTTTTTCTTAGTTTATTACACTAGTTATGATGATGGGAAATCATCCCATAGTAATAATTATCACCAAATAAGGTGTAATTATAAATATACATTAATCACATAAGACTATTAATAGAATTCCACGGTCCACTATATCTTTCAAATTAATGAATAACACTTATCACCTCCATGCCAATAGAAAAAAGTCAATCCAACTTGGTATAAGGTGATTCCTAGTATTTATCATGATGAAGGTGAAAATCACACAACCCTACAAAATGCATATTTTTCATAGCAAAATAAGGATACTATTATATTTAATTGAATATATATTACACTACAAAATGAGGAAAATAAAACATGAGATGAAATCATCATAGGATGCAATACATTACAACTTCTTTCCTCTATTTTCTAGAGCCTTCTACCTTTTATCTCTTCAAATCTACTTTTACAATCCTTCCTCGTGACTTACTAGCTTCACATTATCAATCCCCTACTAAAAAATGCTAAAAAAACAGGTCTTAAATTTCTCTAATGTTTTTAGTTTTTTTTTTTTTTTTTAAATTTGAACTCTTTCCCAAAAGAACCAAACTTTCTAAGAGCCAATTTTTTTGATTTAAATACCCTATTGAGATCATTAACAAATAAGAGCTCTGCTGGGGCTATAGTCCCCACCTTGTGTAGTAGAATAAAGACAAAATGCTGACATAAATAAGTGCATTTTAATGGGTATTTAGAATAAATATAGTCAAGGAATAAAAACAAGAAATAAGTGCATTTTAATGGGTATTTAGAATAAATATAGTCAAGGAATAAAAACAAGTGACCAGTACAAAATCAAACTATTTTTGTTTTTTACATTTTTAGTTTTTTTGAGGGAAACATTTTGTCGTTTAATTTCTTGGTCACTATAGTTCTATTGTTGGTCAAATAAGATCAAACCTTTATAACATGAAATAAGCATTAGTTTTGTTTCATAAATAATTAAGAAGGATTAAAACGACAAAATCTAAATCTTATCAACAAAAGGATAAACATTAAATTTTGTATACCTGAAAGCAAAAATATCTAGCGAAAAGTGTCGTCTTAGTGAGGATATCGTGCTTTGTGATGTAAATGCTATATTTCTGCATACAATGGGAAAAATGTTCTACCATTAGAAGAAAATTTGGAATAGTTTTGTACATTTATTTTGTGAAGCATTAGTACATCAATGAGTGCGACAAGGATATCAACAATTGTACTTGTAACAGAGTATATGTGATCAGAACCTTTGCAAATGCCAAAACTTTTTGTTTTGTTATGTGTAGTTTCCTTCAAGACGCTCTACAATTGACATAGAGAAATCAATTTAGTGTTGGTATCTAATGGAAAAAGCCATGTTTTCAAATTGAACTGGTGGAGAATAATAGTGTTGAAAGCATTACATTTTTTAATTTGTGTTCGATAGAAATGATAGAGTTATTCATTGCAACTGTGAAAGTCCCTTGTATTTGGAATTCACACATGGCATATACAAGTGTGGACATATCTTTATTGTAGTTTTTAAATGACACATTGGTATGCTCAGGAAAGTTTTGATGTAAGAGGTTGGTATGAAAA
>MU225975.1:823467-834415 GCA_018584345.1 Thuja plicata | reverse complement strand
TATATATATATATATATATATATATATATGTCAAAGATGGTATGTGTGCAATAATCCTTTTTGCAGAAATCAATGGAGTAGTTCTAAAGTCTAGCATTGTGGCGCCGAAGAAGTCAAGGTCGGTTACTCTCACCATAGAATTCGGTCTGAACCAGTCAAGAGCACGTGACCTAGGTGAAGCATCATTGCAAGATCTCCATGGGAGGATTGAGTCAATACAGTTTCTTGTTGCATGCCGTGCGCGGATCTAGAGCCATAATGTGATACATTCTAGGACAATTTAATGATCAACTGCCATATTCTGTTATGAGATATTTTGTATTGATTACAATCCTCATCTAATGGAGTAATTTTAGATTTAGGTTGTAGTGGTAGTTTTCCTTTAAATAAGTTGACTGCTAAACTCTGGGAGTCAAAGAATCAGTTAGTTTTATGTAATCATTTTGTAATACAGTTGTAGAAGAAATAAAGACTTGTTGTTACATGTTATGTTCATGCTTTGAAATTAAATGAGATCTTCAATTTTTCATCTTTGAGTTTTATTAAATTCACTCTTCCGTGGGGGCCCACGCGGGAGGTGAAGTAGTTCATGATCAGTAGGAACTAGTTTCAGAGTTATCAATAGGAATTAGTTTAGAGTTCATTCAAAGCATCTAGGACTCTGTTGCTCCTACAGCCATTGGTAACAGAACTATTGGTTGTTCCTCCAGCATAAGGGAATAGTTGAGTTTACTTCCGCAATGTGTTATTCTTCAAAGCTTTAGATTAAATTTCTCATTTTAGTTCCTAGTTTAATATCTCTCCAAAAGCTTGTTAGTTTGAGTAGGAAGTGATGACTTCTAATATAGATTAGAGCATATACTTTGTAGATTCTATTTGAAGTTTACATCCCTGGTTGACTATTCAATGAGTTTAACATATTATTTCTAGCATGATAACTGACCTATTTTGTTAGAAAGTCATTGTCAAAAGGGTGCATAATCCTCAAGTGCAAAGGTATTATACTAAGAAATCAAGTATCCTACATTTGAATTTGATATAAATAAAATTCTTGTCTTAGGTTGGCAAGATCTTCATATTTTTCCTTTAGGGTATCATCAGAAATTTTCTTGGCAGCTTCTACAGTCTTCTTTGCATCTTCAGTGTTTCCTTTTTCCTCAAGGACTTTACACATCCTTATAGAATAAATTTCAAGCTCTCTTTTTAGATTACCCACATTTTCTTTGAGTCCCTTGTTATTACTTAATAGATCAAAAATTGCCTCCTCAAAATCTTCAGATGCACTACCTTCAGACAATTGTTCTATGTAGTCTTGGCTTTAACTCAATTTCTTAGTAAGTTCTCTCCCTTTGGGAAGTGAATTCTTTAGCTTTTCCTTCAGCTCAATGATCATCTTGTTTTCATTCTCAATTTGCATCTCATACCTATAACCCTCCATGATAGTGGATATTTTCCCCTAGATGTAAGGATTATCAGCAAGAGGACCAATGCTTTGATACCAATTCTTAGAATTATTAGGTACTAAGCGGGGGGTGAATTAGTTCAACCAGGTAATAAACAAATTCAATGAATGATCTAAATAACTACAAAATTAGTATCCAAACCACAAAGCATATAACTGATGCAAACACATAAAAGAAAGCAATATAAAGCATCCACAAATTGAGCACACATGATACCAATATTTAATCATGGAAACCCTTGGTTAGAGGGAGAAAACCATGATGGGGATGATACCCACAAGACCACTACTGGAGTAAATGAGTTTGCCCCTTTAGGAGCTACAATCACCATTTATGAGAGTTCACCCTATTAGGAGTGACTAGTACACTGTTAGGAGTACAATCAGATTAGTTATGATCTACCTCACTAGAGGATTTTAAAACCCAATTAAGAGTTCATCTAGTTAAGGGATTCACAAAAAGAACCTGTTAGAGCTCACCCGTTTAAGTTGCAACTATTAGGGAACAAAAAGATGAGTGATATGGATGTAGCACTAATTTCTTGTCAGATCCAATATGTTCTTTATACTCTATAAATTCTCTGCGCTATCCATCTATCAACTTTCTGATCACCACCTCAAATTGAAATCACAAACCCTAATCACATCACCTGCAACAACAACCTTTCAATATGAGTAGATCCCAATATATACACAACTTGCAATGACATCAAACACACAAAAATAATCTTCAAATACTTTACTGTGAAAGCACCACGTGCAAAAGTGACAATCTTTATGTATACCACTATTCAACATGACCGCGTTAGATCAAGATAAGAACTGAAAGTTATATCTCCAAATTAGTCAAACACATTTCGACTTAGATTCAATGCACTACCTCTAATCCATCTTAAATAATTGCATCGATCACATAAATGTCAAAACATTGAATCCATAATCTCTATTCCACGTTATTATATCATTAGATATCATTGCACATACTATACCACTCACCGATTTGTGATTTACCAAATGTTACTCAAGAACTCTTGAGTTCTACCTGTCTTAATATCTTTGACAACAAAAAATGTTTTACCGATCAAACAAATGAGTTATGGTACTTGAACCACACTGAAATATAAATATATTGATTTGTATCTGTGACTGCTCCTCATAAGGAAGCGATACAGAGTGGGAGATCAAAAAATACAAAGGAGGTAACCAAAATCAAACAAAAACCTTGACTGTTGCTGAAGTTCTCTTAGGAGAGGAAAACTGCAATTTAATGTAAATGAGGGGAGCGAGCTAAAAGAATGGAGCAAGTTCAAAGTAGAAACTAGGAGCAACGTGAGGAGAGTATAAAGTAGAAACTAAGCTAACAACCTTGAAGATATGGTTAAGAGAGGTAGCGTAGGCTAATGTAAAGGCAATGAACCACAAATATTTTTTCAAGGGGAGTGTATGAAGAAGGATGAGAAGACATTTTTGATAAGGAGTGAAATCCCATGCAAAAACAATATATGGAGCTGTTTCACTAGCATACAAGTTAGGGAAAAAAAGAGACATTTTTTTTAATAAAATATAGAGATTTAAATAGTAACAAAGATGTATGACACAAACATAAAAAATGAATGACTGATATAAGCCTGCAAATAATATACAATTTAGATAAATAAAAATTACAGACACAGATAAAATATAGATTAAATTAATAAATACTGATTAGTATAAACCTGCAAGTATTGTGATATATAAAGATTTTATCAATTCAAATGAATAGAAATGGAGAGAAACCTGCAAATAAACAGCGAGACAAGAAAAAATATTCAACCTTGCGGTTTCCCGATTGAGGTGAAGAGTTTATTTTGAAAAAAATAAAATAAATGTAGTAAACTCTCTGGTGGAAAGCCTTCCCAAGAGGGTTAGAAAAAAATTATTGATATTACAAAATCCCGCAAACACAAAAGTTAGGAAATAAAACTCAAGCCTCTCTCTCTCTCTCTCTCTCTCTCTCTCTCTCTCTCTCTCTCTCTCTCCCCAAAAAAGGTCTCCAACANCACGCCTCTCTCTCTCTCTCTCTCTCTCTCTCTCTCTCTCTCTCTCTCTCTCTCCCCAAAAAAGGTCTCCAACAAGGTGTGCTCCACCAAATGGTAACCTTCTTGACAACTTTCACTCAAACAAGGATTAGTAACCCAAGCTCTGATACCGTGAAATGAAAAATCAAGTGAAAGGAAATAAAAAGGAAACCAAGAGAGTTATTAGATGAAAATATTGTTACCATGAGAAATGCAAAACTAGGAGCATACGAAAAAAGAGCCAAGACAAGGAGACAAGAAGTTTTGAAAGGGGAAAAGAAAAGAAAAACCCCTTATGAAATTATGAATGAGGAAAAGCACGAGAGAGAGAGAGAGAGAGAGAGAGAGAGAGAGAGAGAGAGAGAGAGAGTAGCTCATTTACAATAGCTTCATAGAGTAGAAATGAGAGAGAGAAGCATCTCTTAAATAGAGATCAAGAGAGGAGTTACTAAGTAACTCACCAATCTATGATTGCCAAAATCCATAATATGTGTGTAAAGTGGAAACATCCTCTTAAGGAGGATAAAATATTTCCTTAATAAAGGAATTACAAGAAATGACATGTCCTCCCACTTGGACTAGAGGATAAAATACATGTAGGGATTCCATAGGAATCTAATTAAATAAAAGTAGGATACCTTGGTTTATCCTAAATAAATAAATACAACCAAGGAAATATTAAATATTCTAACATAAATAAAGGGTGAATCATGCAAGGATGCATGTGACATATTTGTGTATTTATACAAATTCTATGCAGGTATGTGTATGTGTGATGAAGATGCATAAAAGAGGATTTGTCTCCCTAATTACATAACTTGAGTGTGAAGTCTGGTGTAGAGCAGTGTGAACTTTAATGTGCTAACTACTAGAGGTAGTGAACCAAAGGTGTCTACAATTTTTTTGATTGTATTGAAGTTGTATATTAGTAAAGGATGTATTATCTCTTATTCTTTTTCCTGGGTAGCGAGCCCTCACACAGTGAGCCTTCTTCGGGTAGAGATCCCTTTGGTAATGAGGGTTTCATGTATTCCACCTTAATAGGTGTTCATATGTTTGAGAATAATCTTCTTTGTGGTTTTTCCCTTAACAAGGTTTTCCACATAAATTTGGTGTTTCATGTTTTTATGGTTGATGTGCTTCTCATGTTCATATCTTTCAATAGTTAAAAGTTTAAGGTAAGTTTGGAGGAATTGATTAAAAGTTTTATAAGGATAAAATTTTGTGGACAAATAATTCACCCCCATATTAGATGTCTTTCACATTCAAGATAAAGGACCATTTTGGGCCCAAGATATTTTAATGAACGCTAGCTCTCTATTGGTTCCTAGTTGGTCCATCCTATTGTGCTTTTGTGTTGGTCTTCGCTTTCTAGTTAAGTTTTTTGTTTTCTTAACCTCATTCCTTTTGATAAATTCTTTTTAAATTATATTAGGGCCTTCTCAAGATTATGAAATATTTACAAGAACACATATGACCTAAATAGGAATTAGTTACATAAGGTCCCTTATTTGCACAAAAAAATTATGTATAAGGATAATGTCAAATTCATTTATGAAATTCACAGGAAAAATTATTTAAGGATGTCATAATTTATAATAATGAGATGGATAAAACTAATTTTAAGCTCTTTGAAACAAGGTATTACCATTTTTACACATAAATGTACCATCAGGTAGGGTAAGTGCAAGGAAATGAGGGAGAAATTAGCATCCAACCCTAAGATACTTGGAGAAACATGTATCACTATGTAAACTATAAAATTTCTATGAGGGATAATGCTTATACATTATATAACATAAGTACATTACTACATAAGTGTAATAGGCCTTTTATGGGCTATGTGGTTAGGGGTGGGAGGTTATGAATAACTTGCAGACTTTTCTGCTTTCTATTTTATGGGTAACGGTAGGAAGGATATGAATAACTTGCAGATTTGCCACTTTTTTGTATTATGGGTTATGAACAGAGTTTTTCTTGACTGGTTCTTTTCTTCGGGAGCCCTTTTTGAACCAATTTTTTATTAATATAAATATCAAAATTTTGCCCAAAAAAAAGTGTTACTACTTAGATTATATCCAAGCCATAATGTGTGAACATTATAATGAATACATATTATCTTTTACAAAACTAAAAACAAAACACAATAAAGTATGTTATAGTTTATATTGATTTTTTAAACTAGATTCAAAGTACCTCAATTTTTTTTCTTATCATATCTTCACATTTTTAATTGTACTCATCTTAATTAACTGTTCCAAGTTTAATTTAGATTAGTTTGGAAAAAAAATTATTGCTATTTTACCCATTTTTTTTGTCCACTTCAATTTACTTACCTTATATATAACCATGATATGAAGATTATAATGTAGTTTTTCATCCTTATTAGCACTGAATGAATCTATTGTTTAAATATATTAATATAAGATACATCATAATCTAAATCATCATGAAATGAAGAGATATTAACTATATGATGATAATATAAAGAAATATTTATATTCTCATCTCCAAATATGCAATCAATAGAATAAAAATCACAAGATAAAGAAATAGGTTATATTAGCTACAAGAGGAGTCACAACCTTATGTGAAAATAAAAATAAGGTGCATCATGTATAAGCACATAGCTAGAATCTTTAAGGGAATATTGACCAATCAATGTAGATGGAGGAGAGCTATTATAAGATGTATAAAATATATTCTCATAAGATAAATCAACATCTCAATAAGTGGTAGTATTATTAGAAAGGATATAATCATGATTAATATTAACAAAGGAGGAAAAAATTCCTACATATAAATGGGAAAAATATGAAAAATTCCATGAGTGAGGAAGGTTAGATTTGCATGAAAATGAATCATTTAAGGAATATTAAATATAATTAATATGAAAAAGGTGTGTTATATCATCAAGGATTAAATATTAATCAACAATGAATAGGAATAATTCTAAATTCTAAATGTTAGCGATACACTAATCAATACTTCAATATTTCATCTTCTATTGTCATTTTATAAATCAAATAAAATACTATCTAAGATCATATAAATAACTATAAAAGATATGATCAAGTGTGTTAATGATTTACTATGTACAAGTGATCCTATAACTTGTGAGAATTATCTGGGAATTGTAGTCTATTATATATATATTTTCCTAAATATTTGATATTTGAATTCTTGTAAGGACCAACAATGTTTAGAAACAAATTTGATAATGATAAGTAGGAGATATTTTTCCACAGCAAGTCAAATTGTGATATTGCTATCAGGATTCAACTGTGTAGTTTTTGAGTCAAACTCATTGACCCATAATTCATGAGTAGTGGTTCACATGAACCCATCTCTCATGAGAATGAATGGAACACTTAGCACTCATTGGATCTAGGTGATGCTCACAGAGGTGAACTATTCATTCTCATGAGAGATGGGTTCATGTGAACCACTACTCATGAATTATGGGTCAATGAGTTTGACTCAAAAACTACACAGTTGAATCCTGATAGCAATATCACAAAATTTGATAATATTTTGAAATCTAGACTTATCATTTTGATCAATAATGTTATGGTTATCTTAAAAATATTTTACTAGTAACACATTATTCATGTTTTATCAACAAATTTTACCTGATCCATTTTTATTAGGGTTAACCTATAAATACACCGCACTAGCACAATTAATTGTGCATATTTTACACTTTAGTCAGCTTGTAGTGATTATTGAAGTGGGTAGAAATATTTAAATTGAATTGATATTCTAAAATCTTAGGGTTCAAGTTCATGGTTGTGAGTGCAATCTAGATTAGTTGTAAATGCAAATCTTCAATTTGGAGAGTGAAAATTATTATTTATGAAATACTGTATAATCTAAAGATATACATGATGATGTAATTCATAAATATGTGAGGCATCAATTGTGGTGGGAAGAATCACAACACCACAATTTAACTATCACACTATGGCATTAATAAAAAATAAAATTCTAATACAAACTTAATTTCTCTTTACATATTAAGATCGCAAAGTTAATATGTTTATGCATGTAACGTGTTCAATTTTTTTTTGATGAATTAGGCATTTCCATTAATTAAAGGGTATAATACATAATTCAAAAAAATAAAAGTTGGAGGATTAAAAATCACTCCAATAGAGTCACTCTGGTCAAGCCTAGAAAGTCTAAAGAAATAGAAACATGGGCCAAGCCCATAAACAATAACCTAGAAAGCAACCATTAAGCTGCTAGGACTGTTCATGTAGAGGGTGATGGATCTCGATCATCCTTCTTCCCCCATACATCAGTGGGGTCAGAATTGGGTTCGGAAGGGACTAGCCGTCTCCTGTATCTTCTTCTTCTTTGTTGTTCTTCCTAGCTAGAGAAATTGCTAGGGAAAGCCGAGGGAGCCACTTGGAGGAGGAAGGCCACCTAGAGTCTTTGCTTGAGCCTGGCCATCATGAGCCACCAGGAGCGGGAGTATTAGCACCCACAAAAGGCCAAATGGAGGCAGAGCCATCACGAGGTGGTGATGCAGACCAGCGACAGGGGAAATATCTTCACTCACCGGAGTACCAACCAGGGACTTGGGAACATGGTGTATGTGAATACCTGGCAGAAGAGTTGCAACCACGGTGTCAGCCATAGGGCAGAGAATGGCCACCGGAAATTAACTCTGCTTGAAAGATAAAACAATATTGAAATTAAAAATTATAATGCAGTTTGCATATGTCCTCATGATGTTAAAGTTGTGAGGCAGAATGAATTTTTTATCCACAAAATTGTTTTAGCTACCTGATTCAGGAGCATGAGCCTTATGCTGAACCTCTTTGGCTAAGAACAAAAAACTGAGGGCTATTGATTTTGCCAAATTCAGCTGAGGCATGATCCAAGCCTCATCGCCTATATTGTCAAAGTTGGAATTTTGCACTTAACAAGACTTGATGACTGATGAGCTTTTTAAAAACCTTTTAAACTTCATTAATAGGTCAAAGACACATTCATAGATCAAAGACGCCTTCGGCAACTTGACAATTAACATTCCAAATGATGATTATATAAAAAATATACAGCATTACTTGTCATCAGTACTTACTGAATATTTGATCACACGCTGAAGATAACTATATGTTAAGTAAGAGCAGGTACAACATCGTAGATGGCTACTGGATAAGCGGGAGGAACACGAGGTAGCGGGGCTTTCAAATTGAAAATATCCACCACCTGCCTTATACGTAGTCTGGCTTTGGGATCTGGGTGAGAACACAACAATCCCACCAACAATACCCGTTCCATCTCTTTGGAATGGAACTTTCCACCCAACTTTGTATCTGCAGCGTCCAGAACCTTCCCTCGTCCATACAAATCCCAAACCCACTCAACTAATCTGCAATAATGCTCCTCCAGCCTGTTGTCCACAGCCTGCTTTCCACACGCAATTTCTAGACATACTGCCCCAAAGCTGAAGATGTCCGACTCTAGGCTGGCCTTTCCTGTGATCACACACTCCGGTGCAATGTACCCAAATGTCCCCGCCACTACAGTTGTGTGGGAGTTTGCGCACTCACGATCCACAACTCTAGCTAGCCCGAAATCACCCAGCTTTCCATTGAAATCGATGTCCAACATTACGTTGCTGGCCTTGACATCTCTGTGGATGACACGCTGGTCCCATTCTTCATGCAGATACACAAGAGCAGAAGCTATGTCACACGCTATGCTGTACCTTTGATCCCAATTCAATTCATGTCTCTTCTGCTCACCAAATAAATACTTGTCTAGGCTTCTGTTTGCCAGAAATTCGTAGACGAGAAGAAGTTGGCCCTTTTCATGACACCATCCGTAGAGCTGTACAAGGTTACGGTGCCTCAACTTGGATATTATGCTCACCTCTGAAATGTATTCTTTTCGCCCTTGTTTGGAGCCTTCACATATTCTTTTCACGGCCACGGCCATATTCGATTCGGCCAAGGTGCCTCTGTACACTCCTCCGAAGCCTCCTTTTCCCAGCATTTCAGTGTGGCTGAAATTTTTTGTTGCAGTGCAGAGCTCAGCGTATGAGAACTTTCGCGGACCTTGAGCAAAGCGCTTGTCCAGCTCTCTGCTTTCCTTTTTACCACGATTGTTTAAATATCTGGTGCTAAGACGCCAGGCTAAGAGCACTGCATAACAACCAATGGAGAGCAGCCCCATGCAAACGATGGCGGAGAGGAGAATTACTTCACCTGTTGGCCTTTTGCTGCGGGCAGCCGGAGGGCTAATTTCCGGAGGATATGCAGAAGAAAAGTTCCAAAAGTAGATATCGTGACGCTCCCCTGAATGTCGACCGCGGGAAGCGGAGAAGCCAAGGGTTATGTTCTGAGGAAGAAACTCACTGAGGTCTATATCATACGACAAAATCGGTGTTGTGGGCTTTCCATTAAAACTAGCAGGGTTGTTTAGAGGCACAAGATACACTTGAAGCCTCTTGGCTACACCATCATAATCCACCCAGGCGTCCCATGGAATGCCATTCCTGAGAAGATTGTCAGTCAGAGAGGTGCTCACCTTGGAAACAACGCTGTTCACGTCA
Source organism: Thuja plicata (assembly GCA_018584345.1). Lineage (NCBI taxonomy): Eukaryota > Viridiplantae > Streptophyta > Pinopsida > Cupressales > Cupressaceae > Thuja > Thuja plicata. The sequence continues at coordinate 824,328 of MU225975.1, read as the reverse complement.
ATTCCCACGTGGTTGTCATCCACATCGAAGGGAGAATTCTTGAATGTATCGAACTCCACAGCCACAATTTGATTGGAGATTTGTCCGTCAGATGTCTGATTAAAAAGACCGAGCCATTGGCCACTAGCATTTTGAGGCGGCTCAAAGCCGAAAGGTGACATGAAAAAAGCGAATCCATCCCCGTCTCTATCCGTGTGTTCATAATTCGCAGAATCGATAATGAAGCGGAAAGAGGTATTAAAATTGGCGAGAATGTGTGAAGAAGTAGAGTTAAACCAGAGAGGAACTGGATAGTCGTAAGTTACCCAACCGGTGTGGTAGTAAGAAGAGAAATTTGTCCCTGAGAGACAGATAACTGAAATTAGAGAAGAGGACGCCTCTCCATGCAGCGTAACATCGTTTGTCGGAGGGACAAAGAAGTGATATGATGTTCCCATATGAGCTCCGAGTTGGAAGACAAGAGAGCAGAAGAGGAGGACATGAAAGAGAGTTTCCATCTCTCGCCCACAGTCTACGGACATGTGATTGCAATTGGCAATCATAACATATTACACGTGAATTTGACAAGGACCACTCGTTTTCAAGGATTTCGTTGTCCGTCTATCCAAGAGATACGGAGTTTCCTAAGCCTCGTAAAATATCATTGGATGGATTACGTAGGTTTCTATGTTCATCCGTCTTTTTTCGCTTGTACTTTGTTAAGAAGAGAATATAACAGAATACTTTCACCTAAAGGCCCGTTTGGCGCCTGGAATTAACCTTGAATAGGCAGCCAATAATGCATGAATTAAATAATTCTTTGTTTGGTGCATTTTTTGAATTCTGGAATTAAAAAACTAATCCCCATTTTGGGGCTTATGC
>MU225975.1:804798-815947 GCA_018584345.1 Thuja plicata | reverse complement strand
TATATATATATATATATATATATCTAATTATTTAGTAAAAAATAACTAGAATTTGTCCAAGAAAAAGATTATTCCACTCTAAAAATTATCTTGAATACTAGAAGTTTCTAGGTCTAGCTACAAGTACATGTTCAATGTAAATAGTAGTAAAACTATATCTTGTTGAATTGATTGAGTCAAAGTTGGATCAATACAATTTTTCATTTAATCTAATCCTCTCTATTTTATATTCTATTTTTCCCTATTGGTTCTATTATTTAGGGTTACCATTTAGGCTTTATTTTAGAAAAATGATACTATTCACATTGATTCCCATAATATTGTAATCCATATCAAAAGGATAATTATTGAATGTATCAAACTCCACAATGATAATTTTATTGGAAATTCTTTCTTTAAATGTTTGATAAGAGAGAGAGGTAGCAAAAATATAGATAGAAAGAGATACAAAGGAGTGAGAGGGATATATACATATAGAGAGAGAAGAGGGGGGGTCAATAAATTAATAGAGAGTGATGTAGATAGAGAGAGATCAAAGAGAGATAATGGTTATCAACAAATCTAACACTATATAATTTTACATGTATAAGAAAAGAAAGAAAAATCATAATAGGACATATTGTTGGAGTAAATAGTTTACTGTTTACTCTTTACCTAAGTTTACTCCACCTTATCTTAGAGGATATTGTTGAGTTCTATCAGAAATCTCCTTCCTGAGGATATTATTGAGTTCCATCAGAACTCTCCTTCCTCTAGGTTGAGATACTTGTCTTAACCATGTCCATGTTTCCTATCTACTCTTGCCTATATAAGCAGAGCCTTTATACCTTTGTAATTACCTCAATACCTCAATACATTATCTCATTAGATATTGTATTGATTTGCATTCTCTTGAGTTGAATACAATTTATTTGGCTCATATTTGATTTCTATTTTGCTTTCTCTCAATCACTTGCATTCTTGGGTATTAATCTTTCACATATTGAATTAAGAAAAAATAATATAAGCCAAAAGAACGTACAATATTAGAATAAAATTAAGACTTCAAATAAGAGATTTGATTGTATAAAAATAGGTACAAGATCAGAAACTTGGATAGACAATGTACTTCAAAATCCCTTGAAAAATACATATTTTGTATTGACAATTTGTAATAATATAAAAAATTAACACATATAACCTTATTAAACTAATATATACAATGTCAAGATATTGTTTGCAATATAAATAAATAGTCCTTATAAGTGATCCTTAAAAGTATTTAAATGATCTACTATGTGGAAGTGAACCTATAAACTTGAGAGCTACTAAAAATCTATTGCCTTAACATTTGATGTTTGAATGCTTCTAGTAACTAGCAGTGTTCAAAAATACCTTTTAGATTCTTCTAGATTATAAGGATAAATATCATTGTCAGAACCTTGCACAAGCTATGTTCATCATTCTGATAAATCTTTTAGAATGCTCTCATAAATGTTTTCGATTAAGGGTAAAATAGTTTTTGAAGGGAACAATATTCCTTTACAAAAGACTAAAGATAGGCAGGAAGCATCATAACAAGAAAAAAATAGATAGTATCAAAAGCAACAGCTAGGGGAAAAGAAGAAAAACATTTAGAACCCCACCAGCAAAAGCACCTGGTCAAAAGACGAAAGCAGACAAAAAGAGAACCAGCCCTAGCGAACAAATTCAGGTCTGCTTCAAGATCTTAGTAGACTCCTCCATCACATGTTTGTATTTATCGATGGCTTCTTTGAGGTCTTTTATATCTTTGGAACTCCCCTGTTTCACTTTTTTTGCACTTGCCCTAGTACGAGTCTTAGGGCCAGCAATGTTGGGATCAATAGTATTATCCACATCAACATTGATAGGGTTAGAGTTCCCATCCAGCACAGAGAGAAGAGCCCTAAGATTACTATCAATCACTTTCATGCCCTCGTAGTTATTTTTCATTAGTCAGCTGAGGGTATCTTCAATGCTCTAGATGTGGCTTTCAGTAAAACACTGGTGGAAGTTGACCACAACATTGATCTTCAGCTTGAGTTTCTCCAGCAGGCCTTTTTCCACATTCTCCTCCCGAGCCTCATTGGTTGTAGCTTCTTTCAAAGGTTTAGCAATCAGGATAGCCAGCTTATTAACCCTATCTTAGAGGTCATCATACTTTCCATTAATCTCTCTAATCTCTTCAAGAAGCCATGTGTTCAACTGCAGATCCATATTAGCCCGCTCTCTGACAACCTGGATAAATCTACAGGGGTCTTGGGTTTTTTCGGTCTCATTACCATGGCTATCTCCAGTTTTGTCTTTATCTTTTTTATTCCCCTCAGATCCCATATCCTTGTCTTCCCTAGAAGTCCTATCCACAAAAGACATAGACTCTGCATAATTCACCAGAATAGGGGTAGTGTCAGAAATGCCCTTCTCTTTAGTCTTCAAACTTGGCTCTCGCTACTTTTGAATAGGGGAATTAGGGATTTCCACCTCCAAAGTCCTAAACGCACCCCGAGAAGTATTCTTGTCCTGGCCCTCCATTTCCACTTCCTCAGAGCTTCCTTTACTGTCATTTTCCATCTCCTCAGAAGATCCTGTTAATTCCTGCTCAAGGGATTCTGTGTCTTCCTCCATTTCCATACCAGTTTCCTCAGAGAGGAATTTATAAGCTTCCCCTTTTTCCCTTTTCACTTCCTCCTTATCCTTAGCTTCAGTTTCGCTATTTGTGTTCATGCCTTCCTCATTCGTGAGGATCTTGACATGCTCTTCTCCACCAGTGTTGACTTTCCCCTTCCTTTTTTTCCCAGAAGTGTTACTCTCAGAAGCCATAGGTATTTTACCTTTCTTGCCTCTGTTTGAGTCTTCCACCTTAGGGTTGCCCTACATTTTAAATTTAGCATGCTCATAAATTAACAGGATAAGCCCATCATGGAGAATAGGCGAGGCAACATTCTTTCTATTCTCCAAGATACTATTTTCCAGAGACTTGAGAAGAAATAATGGGAAAGAGATTCTCCTTTTGTAAAAAAAATGGTTATCCAACATGAAATGGAAATTGTAAACCCTAGTATACTGACCATCTAGGGTAAAATACTGCATCATAACTTTGACAACTTTAGCCCAAAAGAGCTTCATATGATCATGCAGGAAGAAATCACCCGACTGTTTGAAAAGAAGGCCTCTTTCCACCTTAGTCTTAGGATACATTCTAGCAGCATTTTTAGCCATGAAAACACCTCTATAGTATTTAAGACCAGACATCTTAAGACCCGTAATTTCAAAAATAAGTTTCTCAGTCACACAAAATGTCCTACCACATAGATTTACCTGGCCATTGTCCCAACTGTCTGCAAATTCCTTGGAGATGTCCTTATTATTTCTATGGAGTCTCTCCATATACTATATAACCCCACCTTCCTTAAGTCTCTTCAAGACTTTGACTTCTTTCTTCCATTTACATATCGACAGTTCTTCCCTTTTCAACTTTCCTCCCATACTACCGGAAAACCAGAGATCAAAATACCACAGAGTGAAAGTGGAATGAGAAGTTTGTGAATGAATGATGGTTAAATACCACCCTTTAATAGAAATGATAACACTTCTCCTATAAGTGCTATTATTAATGCACTTGCTGTCGTGCATGGGAAGCTCAAAATTGAGGCAATTCTGTGAACTAGCCTTTCTTGTCATCATTATTGGGGATATTACTGGGTTTTTGGCAGATTTGATCATACTTCACAGATTAATGATATCAATATTTAACCCTTTATATCCATTCCAGTATCTGACGTCATCACTAAAGGCACCCACATTCACCAGGTTGTCAGCCACACAATTGGACTCTCTGAAGGCATGACTGGCATAGGTGACGTCGAAGCCATCAATCATAATTTTTATTTCATCAAAGATATGACTAGTATTCCATGAGGGAGAGTTAATACCATTAATACAATTTATCGTATTCAATGAATCCCCTTCCAGCCACAATTTTGAATAATTTTTCCTTTTTGCAAGTTTGCAAGCATGGAGAGCCGCCATTGCTTCGGCCATATGACTAGTTTGAGATCCAATTGGAACAACAAAGGCCACAATGCACTTTCCTTCAGTATTTCTAGCAATGCACCCACATCCTGCAATGCCAGGGTTACCTTTGGCCGTCCCGTCAAAGTTCACTTTGAGCCATCCAGGAGGAGGAGAGTTCCAGACTGCAGATTCACGGGGAGAAATAGGGGCTTTATACTTGGAGGTGAAGTCCCAGTTTTGAAGAATCTCCTTATCATAGATCCCTTCTAGAATTTTAGGTTTTAACTCAACATCAACTTTAGTATTTTCAATAATGTTGTTGATAATTTTGGATCCAATTAAGAGAGGAGTAGATTTTTTGTCTCAAAATATCCTGTCATTCCTTTCTTTCCAAATCCTCCATATGACATGAGGGCCTGTAAAATCCCAAACAAGTTTTCCCAATTGGTGTTGGAAAGGGGATCTCCATTGTTCCAGAAATTCTTGAATTGTATTAGGGAACACCCAGCTAACTTTCCAATGATGTAACACCACCCTCCAAATATCCCTAGCAAACTAACAATGAAGTAGAAGGTGAGAAGAGGTCTTAGCTTCTTTCATACAGAGATAGCATCTATTGGGGATAATCCATCCTCTTTTCTTCAGATTCTCAATAGTTAGGATTTTGTCCTGAATAAAAGCCAGTAGAAAAATTTAATTTTGGGGATCAGAGAAGGAAACCAAACCTTTTCCCCTTTGGGCTGCTCCTCCCTGAGGGAGATCATCGAATAGGCAGAGGCCACAAAGAAGGTACCATTAGGATTAGGGGCCCAGATTAGCTAATCTTCTTTATTAGCTTTAAAAGCCTAGGGAGAAAGATTCTGGTTAATATTTTTCAGGATGGGATCAATATCACAAAGGTTTATCCATTTAGTTTCTCTCAAGTAATCCACCACTTTACAACCAATTCTAACTTTACACATCTCTACAAAGTTATCCATGCGAGGGTACTGGATCAGAGGTTTATCCCTAAACCATGGATCTTCCTAGAAATTAATTTTTTGCCCATTACCAACTTTCCATCGGGCACCTTTAGTAGCTAGGGGTCTAGCCTTCAAAATGCTATTCCAAATCATAGAACCCTGAACAGCAAGGGGAGAAGAGAGGAAAGAATCAATAGAGGGAGTATCAAAAAGATACTTGGACCTGAGAATTTTGTTCCAACCTTTCTCTTCTCCAAAAGTTCTCCAGCACTGCTTATCTAGGAGAGAAATATTAATGTCCTTAATTCTTTTGATGCCAAGACCCCCAAGGTTGACCGGATTACACACTTTTTCCCATGCGACTAGATGGATTCTATCTTTCACTTCGATGCCAGACCATAAAAATCTTTTCTGAATTTTCTCAATTGTATCAGCAAACTTGGAGGGGATTTTGAAAAGACTCAGGGAAAAAACTGGGAGGTTTTGGAGAGATCTCTTGAGCAGAAAAACTTTACCAGCATTGCTAAGGAGGGAACCTTTCCAACCAGCAAGTTTTATGTTGAAATTGTCCACAATCACCATCCAGAAAGAATTAGGAGGTTTACTACCCAATGGAAGACCCAAATAGCTTGAGGGGAGAGCAGCAATAGAACAGCCCAGAATGGTCGCCATTCTCTTCTGCCAATTAGGGGGAGTGTTGATGAAGAAAAGGGAGCTTTTATCCTAGTTTATAAGATGACCAGTAGCCGAGGAATAAGTGTCAAGGGCTTTCTTCATAGCTATAGCTTCTTTAATAGAGGAGGACCCCATAAGGATAGTATCATCAACGAACTACTCATGGGAGCATGGATGGCAAGAGGACAAGGGAAGAAGGCCAAGAATCTTCCCTTCCAAGACTCCTTTAGGGAACATTCTCCCTAGGCTTCCAGCCATGATTGCAAAAAGGATGGGAGAAATAGGGTCTCCTTGGTGGAGACCTCTAGAAAGAAAGAAGAGATTAGAGGCAGAACCGTTCACCTACACCGAAATAGAAGGGGATCCAATGAGTTGTTGAATAAGGCAAATCACTTTCACAGAGAAGCCAAAGGCAGACAGAACTTTTCAAAGGAATTTCCAATCCACTCTGTCATAAGCCTTAGACAGATCCACCTTCATGAGGAATACATTCTTCTTCGAGACCTCCAGAGAGTGAATATTCTCATGAATCGAGATAATAGAATCCAAAATTTGACGACCCGGGACAAAGCCATTTTTCTAGGGGGGAGATTAAAACTGGGAGAATCTTCAGAATACGGGCTGTGAGGACCTTGGAGATAATCTTGTAGAAAGTTTTACATAGACTGATTGGTCTAAAACTATCTACATTATCCACTCCAGGCCTCTTAGGGATGAGGAAAAAAAAGGTGGAATTAACTTCTCTTAGCAGGGAACCAGAACCAAAGAATTCTTTCACAACATCCGAAATGTCTTTCTCCACAATATGCTAGAAGGATTGGAAAAAGAAGGGAGGGAACCCATCTGGACCTGGAGATTTTTCTCCTTCAAAAGAGAAAGCAGCTGTTCTTATTTCCAAAGTTGATGGTATTTTTCTCAGCATCTTATTGTCCTCTCTTGACAAGATACAAGCTCTCATTGGTTAAACATTTATGCTCTCATAAATGTTTAACCAATGATTCCCTATGATTACTTTATTGATGACTCTTAGAAGATTGATATTTAATTAGGGATGATATTTTTATAAACCATACTAGGATGACTAGTTATGCATAATTTATATTTTAGTCAACTTTTGAATAATTATCAGCGAAATGTTTATGAAACTTTTGAAATTTAATTTGAGTTTGTAAATGTTAGGAGACTGAATATCAGTTGTGGGCTAAATCGAGATTAGGTATATACATAAGTCTTTTATCTATATAGGAAAAAATACTTATTTATAAAATGTGGTATTTTTTACAATATATAATGATGTTCAATTCTTAAACATAAGACATTAATTGTCAACTTCAATATAAATTGAACTATCTTATAGACTATTTAATCCATTAAAAGCAATCTATTTATCATAATTATAAAAAATAAATGAAAAATATTAATATATAGTTTGCACCATTACAATTCTTATACCAACTATTAATTATTATAGTCTAAACCATAAATTGCACCTCACATTTATTTACTTCATATATAATCATAGCTCTAACTCATAAAATATTGTGGACACAAAATATCAAAAGATTGAAAAGGTTTTTTTAGTTTAAAAATATTGTTCAAATAATATTTTAACAAGCAGTAAACTTCTTATACAAACTTCTTTTCTCTTCACATATTAAGATATAAAATCAACTCAAATTTAATATATTAAAAAATGTAACACATTCCATTATGATATTGCATTGTTCAAGGAATAAAAGCTATTTTATTTATATAAGTAATTAAAATATAATAGTTTCATTTAATAAATTACAACTAATGCCGCCTTAGATAATTACACCATAGGTGTATTTATATCTGATATGAATGATCTAATTATATCAAATCAATGGTGCATACTCTTGTAGAAGTGATTAAAGACAATTGATAGGATCTTAATAGTTCATTGGTTTTAATGTCCTCTTGTAGTAAATTCTTCCTCGGTCATGACTCTTTCCCTAAATTCTTTGTTTTTTTGCCTTAAAATCATTTTATTGCCTTTTCACAAGGCCCACCTCTATCTATGTCATTCACAAACATATCCACAAAGGCACATAAATAAATTCCAATGAATACTTCTTTTTCAATTATGAGATGTTGCTTCCATAAAATATATTGAAGTTAGTAATTTTCATATAATTTATGAATATTTACTTTTTATAAAGATAATTTTGTTTTTTAAATTTTGTATTATAATTAGTTTTTCTAATAATACAAAGTATTGATTTGATTTTTAATTATTTTGTTATATATAAATTTAATATTTCGGTCTATTATTAATCTTAAATATTAATTGTATTTTATCTCATTATTGATTAATCTAATACTTTTATTATTTGTTATGATTCTTTTATTCTTATTGGGATTTGAATTTTGAATTTACATTAACTTATTATATTTTTTAATTTTTAATTTTTTCTATTAAGTATAATCTACCAAAATAGTACGAATCACAGTTCAAACCCAGCTATATTTAAGGTTTATACATTATCATTAGTAATGACTCACCTATTAGTAGCAATATTTAATAAGTTCAACTGACTATGAAGAGTAAAAGATTACCTACATCTCCGTATCCTTTGGAAATTAGAGATTCATCATGAGAGTCTGCAAAGATTAAAATAGCTATGCTAAGTTAGATCTAGGAAACCCATCCCCAAAGGACCTTCCATCTAGATTGAGGTCCTATCATAGTTGGCTAGGAGTATTACTTCCTCCACAATGGGTATCCTTCTATGCCCTACAATAGCTAAAGGTGTAACCATCTCTCCCTTGCATCCTTAATTTTGTCCACAGGTTTGACCATCATTCCTTTCTCTCTCTTCAAGATATGTTATGAAGTTATTTTAAGCTAACTCAAAAGGAGTTCTTTCCTCCGTGCTCCTTGACCATGTGTATCGACTATAAATCTTCAAGGTAAAGACTCTTGTGGTTCCATCCTATAGTAATATTTAAAACTTATCTTTGGCCAACTTCATCGTGATTGTAACTTGCATAAAAACATTCTACATTATGAGTCTCTTGGGAGACTCAATAAGCTCTCTTGATCTTCCACTAAAGACATTATCATTCCTAAACTTCCAGATTGAACATAGCACTTCAATGGAAATGATAAACCAAAAAATATTAGATTCTTTATTGAGATAAGGGACCCTAACCATTTACAACCTCCCACCTAATAATATTACCATCAATTATTATGCCCAACATGTTCCAAATCTCCTTAGCAATCATCTAGTCTATGAAAATATGTTTCACTGTGTCAAGCAATCTGTAGAAGGAGCATATATTAAAGTCACCATCAAGTTTCAAGATAGGGAGCTTAAGGAGCATCAATTTTGATAGAAAGCAATTTTTTCTTACTCTCAACAGGCCCACGCCATAAACAATTAAGTGCATTTATCCCTGAGGAGGGATCAGACTATAAGTTCTTGTAGTTATTAGGGTAGGTAAGGATCTGATCATTATCAACAATATGGGTATAGATGTAATGAAGGGGTACCATATTTCCATTTGAAATGAGATAGAATTTCCATGTTAGATACATAGATTCTACATAGATTTTGGGAAGGGATAAAGATATTTTTTGAAGTCAATGATTGAGAATTGAGGAGAAGCATACAAACACAATATGAGCTTGTGGGTAATAGAGCTTGATTATCTCCCTTATAATGTAGATTTGTTTCAATCATTCTTAGATCTCTATGAGTGGATGTATTATAATATAGTCTTGTTTCAATCATTCTTAGATCTCTATGAGTGGATGTGTTAGAATCATTTTTATTTTCAGCTACAGTATTAGTAGGTGAACATTTAATACACATTCCAGAAGCCTCTTGAAGCATGGTTATTGTAGAAGACTCCAGATTTATCTTGTTTCCCTCACCGTAGCTTCTACAGAATACTCCAGAAGTTTGTAGGAAGTATATAAATAATGCAGCCTCCCTCAGAATGTGTGTGTAGAAATATAGCAGTAAAGTGCTGCATAATCCTTCTTTGTATATTAACAGAGACACTTCTCTATTTTCTCTGTGCATATAATACATTTGATCTATTTATTTTACTATTTTTCTGCTCTATTTTATAGTATACTTTGTTTTTTACTATGATTTTTAGATTGTTCATCATGGTATCAGAGCATATTTGAATCTTGGGCAAGTAATGTGGAGATTCTATAGTGTGAAGTTTTAATTTTTTTGCAGGTTGCAAACTGGTTGAGCAACATTAAGAGTTTTTTGTGAGAAGTGAACATATTCCAGCAAAGGAAATAATTCCTACATGCAAAAATTGGTGAGAAGTTTCTATTTTTTTTGGGTATTAAAGATCTTGAAGTGTGTTTCATTCTCATCCAAAAAGGAGGGAATTTGATATAATGGATTCTCTTGGTGTTTCTCTGCCCACAGTAAAATTGAATGAGAAAAATTATTATGATTGGGTATCTCATATAGAAATTACTCTAACTCTTCAAAATTGTTTTGAGATTGCTACTGGCAGTGGAGAAAGACCAGCAAATCCTGGAAAAGATCAAGAAAATTGGGATAAAAGAGATAAAAAGGCAGAAATACTTATCAAGCTTACACTTTAAGAAGAAGTTTTTCCAGAAGTTTGAAATAAGAGAAGTGGAGTCAAAGTATGAGACATTTTGAAAAATATGTAACATAATTTAGTTGATGTATGGATCTGATCTCTCACCACAGAGTTATATAATATTAAATTGTCAAGTTCACAAGAATTAGTCCCTCATCTAAGTAAATTGAAGGAAAAGAAAAATGAGATTTCTTCTCTTGGAAAGGATATAGATGATAGATATTTTGTGAAAATTGTATTACAAAGTCTTCCAGGATATTATCAGTCATTTATCAGGGGATTAGATACTGCAGAAAAATTAAAAAGTATTAAATCAGAAGAATTATGTGCTAAACTAGTTCAGGAAGAGAAAAGACAAATTAAAGAAAGAGAATCATTTGATAGTGAATCTCTAGTATTCACAATGAAAGGAAAGAAATATTACAAAAAATTTACAAGATAATCAATCTAAAGAAAGAAATTGGAAGTGTGAAAATAAAAGTATAGATTATAATAGAAGTAAATGGAAATTCAATTAGTGTGGAAAGATGGGTCATAAAGCAAATGAATGTTTCAAAATGAATAGAAATATAGAGAAGAAGAAAAACAAGTATACTAATTTTTTTGATTATAAAAGAAATGCTTCTTGTGTTGCACTTAAAGAAAATAATTCTTTTAAGGATGATTGTGTAATGACCCTGCTCAAATCTGATTGAAAAGTTTTGATTTTTGGCCTTGGAAATTTTGTCAAACACTTCACATACAAGGGTCATATGACTGATATAAAATTTCAGTTTTCTTTAATGACTCTTTTCTTCAATTAGCATCAATGAGAATGCTTGCAAGAAGACTCAAAATTGACTAAACAATGACCTAACATGAATGTGCAACTTATTTTGACAATATTCAATGCA
>MU225975.1:787645-803415 GCA_018584345.1 Thuja plicata | reverse complement strand
AATATAAATTTACCTTTTAATATTTATTTATTTGATAACTTTATAAATAATTAACTTAATACCACTTATTTATTTAATTAAAATAATTAATTAGTCATCCTCATAAAATATTCATTATTTTGGACAAGTTAATTAATTAATCTCATAATAAGGAGCAATTTTAATCAATAAGAGAAAGTAGTGCAGAGAAAATATATTAAGAAATAATAGTGCTTTAGAAGTTAAAGGGACTGGAAATGTCAAAGTTGATAATGGTGTATTCAAAAATGTGAAGTTAGTTCCTGAATTGAAAACAAATCTACTTTCTGTATCTCAAGTTGCAAATCAAGGGTATAAAATAGAGTTCTACAATGATACATGTTTAATCAAGGATGTGAACAGTAATTATAAAGTGACTACAATTGGTAAAATGGAGAATGGATTATATTAATTTCAAGAATTTACTTTTAACAATGGAGATGGGAATATATGTGTTATTGCCAAATATGATTCTATGAGTAGGTTATGGTATGAATGAATGGGACATATCAATTATCAAAGTATCGAGCTTATGGAAAAACTAAATATGGTGCATGGGCTTCCCAAGATCTCACCAAGTCATAAGGTATGTGAAGGATGTGCAATGGGAAAGCAACATGTGGAAAGTTTTCCACAAGGTAAATCATGGAGGGTAAGAACTCCTCTACATTTGGTTCATAGTGATGTAATGGGTCCTTTTAAAATACCTTCACTTGGAGGCCTTTATAGATGATTGTACTAGAAGAATTTAGGTCTATTTTTTACAAAAGAAGGATGAAGTGTTTCAAAAGTTTAAAGAGATTAAAGATTTGACTAAAAACAAAGAAGAAAATGGCTAAAGATAATAAGAATAGATAAAGGGACTGAATATATAAATAAAGCCTTGTTAGAATTTTGTAAAGAGCATGGCATAAAGAAAGAATCAACACTTTGTTATTCACATCAACAAAATGGAGTTGCCAAAAGAAAAAATAGAACTATAATAGAAATGGCTAGGTGTATGCTTCACTCTAGAAATGTAGATATAAAATTTTGGGCTGAAGTAGTTCATATTGTGGTATATATATTGAAGAGAACACCTACTAAGGAAGTTTTGAACATAACACTAGAAGAGGCATGGAGTGGAAGAAATCCTACACTATCACATTTTAGAGTCTTTGGTTGTAACGCATATGTTCACATTCCTGATGAAAGAAGGACCAAACTTGAAAGGAAAAGTGAGAAGTACATAATGGTTGGGTGTAGTGAGGATTCAAAAGGATATAGGTTAAACAATCCTAAAATAAATTAAATTCATATCAAAAGGGATATATGGTTTGATGAAGATATTAAGAATGATAACCTCCTACAGTATCTTACTTTCAAAATTTGATAGAAGAAGATAAGTCCACTTCTACTAATGATCAAAATCAAGGTGTACAATCTTCTGCAGGAGGAGAAGGAACACATGTTGAAGAATCAAGTGAAAGTGATGATGAAAATACATGAAAAACTAGAAGCATTCGTGACATTTACCAAGAAGGTCCTAGAAATATGTTTGCTAACTATGATCTCATGGATAAGGTGATGTAGGTTGACACCCCAAGCACATATGAAGAAGCAAAAGGAAAAGATGAATGAGAAGCAGCTATGCAAGAGGAGTACAATTCTTTGATGAAAAATGAAACTTGGGAATTGACAACACTTCTAGAAGTGAAAAATGTGGTTGGCTGCAAGTGGACTTATAGGTTAGTGGCTAAAGGTTTCTCACAAATAGAAAGTATAGACTATACTGAAACCTTTGCTCTAGTTGCTAAAATGACTTCCATTTGTACAATAGTTGCTTTAGCTGCAAAGTATGGTTGGAAACTATTTTAAATGGATGTAAAAAGTGCTTTTCTACATGGTGATTTAAAAGAAGAAATTTATATGCAACAACAACCAGGATTTATTAAAGTTGGTGAAGAAAATTTTGTGTGTAGATTAAAAAAATCATTATATGGTCTTAAGCAAGCACCAAGGGCTTGATACTCCAAAATAAATGAGTACTTCATAGATGCATGATTTAAAAGAAGTAAAGACAATCTAGATGTGTATGTAAAACATAGTGATGATAAAGTTGTTATTATTATATTATATGTGGATGACTTGATTATTACAGGAGATCACACACATAATGTTGAAATAACCAAGGATCAACTTAAGCAAGCTTTTGAAATAACTGTTTTAGAGTTGATGCACTATTTTTTGGGTATGCAAGTATGACAAGAAGAAGGAAGGATCATGATTTCTCAAACTAAATATGCTCTTGATGTGCTGAAAAAAATTAATATGAGTGATTGTAAACCATCTAATACACCATGGGAATTAGGATTAAAACTAAGTGCTAACTCTGCTGAAAAGAAGGTGGATGGAAAATTATATAGACAACTTATTAGAACTATTTTATATCTTACTATAGCTAGACCAAACCTGCATATGCAGTTGGTATTGTATCCAGGTACATGGCAGATCCACACACTGAACATTGGAAAGCGGTTAAAGAATATTAAAATACATTAAGGATACTTATCAGCTTGGCATTGAATACAAGTATGGGGTGAGCCTACTCTAGCTGGATATATATAGATTCTGATTATGTAGGTGACATTGATGATAGAAAATAAACTTCAAGATACATCTTTCATCTTGGATCCAGACCAATTTCTTGGAGCAGCAAGAAGCAATCAACAATGTCACTTTAATCTACAGAGGCTGAATACATTGGATCATCAAAAGCATCTCAAGAAGCATTGTGTCTTAGAAGACTACTTGAAGACACACATCATCTACAAGGTTCTCCTACTATAATATATTGTGGCAATCAAAGCACTATTAAATTAGCAAAAAATCTTGTATATCATGCCAAGTCCAAGCATATAGAAGTGCATCATCATTTTGTTAGAGACCTAATTGAATGCCATGTGGTGGAGCTACAATTTTGTAGAACAAAAGATCAAATTGCAGATATATTTACAAAAGCGTTGCCTATTGTAAAGTTTCCCAAACTCAGAGACTTGCTACAACTAAAGGAGGTTTCCATTCTCTCCAAATAAACATTATAGGAGGTGTTAGAATAATGTTTATTTTAAGCTACAGTATCAGTAGGTGAACGTTTAATACACATTCCAGAATCCTCTTGAAGCAACATTATTGTAGAAGACACCATATTTATCTCTTTGCCCTCACCGTAGCTTCTGCAGAATACTAAAGAAGTATGTAGGAAGTTTATAAATAATGCAGCCTCCCTCACAATATGTATATAGAAATATAGCAGTAAAGTGCTGCATACTCCTGCTTTGAATATTAACGGAGGCACTGTTCTGTTTTCTTTGTGCATATAATAAATTTGATCTATTTCTTTTACTCTGTTTCTGATCTATTTCTTTTACTCTGTTTCTGCTCTATTTTATAATATATCTGCTGTTTACTATGATTTTTAGATTGTTCATCAGCATGTATATTTGATTTGCAATTATCACTTTTGTTGCACAATCAACATTTAACTACATGACCAACATATCAATCTTATATAGCATACAAATGTATATATAAAAAAAATAGAAGAACTGGATAGTTGTAAGTTACCCAGCCGATGTAGGAGGATGTGGAGAAATATGTCCCTGAGAGGCAGATAAATGTAGCTGAAGTAGAGCCTGCGGCTCCATTCAGCGTGATATCATTTGATGGAGGAAAAGAGAAATGATATGATGTTCCCGTATCAATTCCGAATTGGAACGTAAGAAAGGAGAAGAGGAGGATATTTAAGACGGCTTCCATCTGTTGCCTACAGTCTACGCACATGTAAATGCAGTCGGGAATGATAATATAATGCAGATGAATTTGATAAGGATCGCTACTTTTTAACGATTTGATTGTCCGATTATCCAAGAGTTCCCGAGTTTCCAAAGGCTCTAAAATATGATCGTTTGGATTATGTGCATTTCTACCTTCATCCGTCTTTTCTTTCTTCTATGTTGTTGAGAATATAATAAAATAATTTAGATGAATTATATATATTTAATTTAATGGTAAAGTTTATAATAGAGGGATTTAGATGATGCTGAATTCAAATCTTTTTCAATTCAAAAAATATTTTATTGAATAGTAAATATTTTGTAGCTTTGAAAAATGTTATTCATATCTTGGTGTAGTTGTGACTAGTAATAATTCTCATTAATAGGCGAAATGGTCTTCTTTCAACCAAAATTTTCAAAAAAATCTTCTATTATGTTTCTCCTTAATCAGGCTCTCTCATAAAAATTCTTGGAATACACATCTAGCTTCCTTGAAATCTAACCATCTTGTCCTATCCATAGGAATATGTTCTAAAAATATAATTGAGGCTATGTAAAATGTGAATCTTGAGGTAAAATGTCCTTGAGTTTGTCGAACCTAAAAAAAATTTCTTTATTTATAACAACAAAATTTGCCTTATAGTTAAGGCATATGCAACACTATTTGAACTTCCACTCATGTGGTTTAAAAAGAGAACAACTCTTCAAAAAATCAACCCATTTTCAGTGCCTTTGATTCAATTTTCCTTGAATATTAAGATACTCCAAATAATATTTTTTGGCAACAAATAATATCTTCATTTCCTCAAAGATTGAACTATAGCATAAAACTCCACATCATACACAAAATATGTAATTAAGATTCTCACTAAAATAGGTGACATGCTTACCTTCCTAACTCAACAAGTCTTTTATGAAACTACTTCTAACATCAAAGTCCACTTGACAATACCTTATTGAAATCCAAAACTGAAAAAATAGGATTCTCAGTCACTCTTTGTTTGACATATTAAAACTCTTGGATGTTCCTATAGTCCATTTAAACACATTCTTATACCCTCTTATTCTCATAGTTAGGTACATAGAAATGCTAATTAAAAAAAATCTTATAATAGTTTGCCAAACTATGATAAGATCTTACCTCTCTAATACTTCTTGCAATAGGGAATTCAATAATAGAATTTAATTTCTTTGTTGATCTAACCTAAGGCCCTCATTTGGAATTAAAAATACTAGACACATTATATAAAATATAATTTGAATAGAAAAAAATCTTTTATAAATAGAAGAATATAATCAAAATGTGTATTTTTGAAATCACTGGCAGTCACTAGCGGAAAATGGATATAGAAATAAATTCCTCATTTTTTTCATTAAATATTATCCGCAAACCCAACAGGTGCAACAACTGGGCAAGAGTCCCATTTTGGTATTGATCGGATGCATGCTATACAGTAAATTGAATATTATTGTGGTATGATGTGTCATTTTACAAGGAAAATATGCACACTTCTAAATCCGTTTCTAGTTTAAGCATAATCATTCCATCCCATCTAATTTTTAGCATGAAAATCTCAATTTAATTGTACATTTTCCCGTGCTGGCATAGTAGATATCTCTTGCATAATCAAATCTTATACAATTTTCAGACATACCAGTCCTATGTTGTTAATGTAGACTCCCTGACATAATAAGAATTAGTAATAGTAAATAAATGAGAAATAATATATTATGCAAGTTGCAACATTCCAATTATATCGTCTACATAAAGTTTTTTAAAATTGCAAATCACTCCATGCAGTCTACGAAAACTTCTTACTTATTAATGTCTACATTGTTTGATGGTTCATTATATCCAAATTAAAGAAAGAATATTTTTAAATGGTTGTTTTCTAGAAAACAAATGTAAAAAATATAAACTGAAATAAAACATACAAAAATGCTAAAGACAAATGAACATAAAATGCACAAAATTTAGACAATGTTAGTCAACAAAAAAAATTAGAACTCAACATATGAACATAAAAATACAGACAACGTGAGCCTACGAGGCATGCATAAATTCATAACTTATAGATAGTACACGTTTTCCTCAGTACTAAATTATCAATTTCATCTGCATTACGTTATTGGCAACATTACATTATTTTCAAAATATTGAAGCTCCATAATCAGTTATATACAAGTCCTACCAATATAAGAAGCATTATTTTAGCAAATTGACGAATCATTTATACTCATCTTTGTATTTTGTATTTCTACTAAAGAATACCTTTACAGTATAATCATATTCAGGATGACTGATAATTTTATGTCACGTGTATGAGAACAATTTAAAATTATTCATATATCTATGATGATAAATCCAAAAATATAGAATCATGAGTTCATGATTAATTATCTATGAATGAAGGACAACCCAAAAATGAAAATTAGGAATCTAATTGCTATCAAGCATCAAAGCCAAAAATTGTAGAATCACGAGTCCATGATTAATTATCTATGAACGAAGGACAACTCAAAAATGAAAATTAAGAATCTAATTGCTATCAAGCATCAAAGCCAAAAATTGTACGAATGATAGATATTATATGAACAAGGTAAAGACTTACCAAGATAATAAAAAAGTAGTCAATAACTAGATCTAGAAACTAAACACATATTATTATTTATCCTCAAAACCCTAATGAAGATATGATTAAGAATAGCAATGAAATACAACCTAACAACTAGTTAAATCTTTAATAAAAGCACATTATAAAATATATATCAAAAGTGAAACACTAAGAGTAGATTGTCTTGGTAAAAGAAAGAATGGATTATTACAAATGAACCTTTAAAAAGAAATTGAACTATGAAGATACCCTTACCCTTGCATAGTCTAGAGTTATCATTAGAAGTATTGTTAAAATAATAGATCAACAATTTATTTTCCCTTCACGTATAAGATCATCTCTAGATAAATATGTTTATGCATGCAACGTTTTCAAACATATTAATGAACTATTTAAAATGAAATATTTCAGTAACTTAAAATTAACTATGCTTTAAACATAAACAAATGTCGGTTTAGAAACTGCCCAGTAGTAGTTTGCAGATGTCTGTCACAAAACTCAAGTCGTTGGTTAGAAAAAATACAAACAGAAAAATATAAATGTAAAATAGAAGAACTCGGCAATTTACACTCCGAGTGATGATTATTATTACTATAAAAGAAGTAAACATCATTATTTGTCATTGATACTTACTGTATTTTCTGGGGTACAGAATATCTGATCAGATGTCGAGGATAACATTACCAGAAGACCAGGTGCAGCATCGTACATGGCTATAGGATATGTGGGAGGAACACTAGGTAGTGGAGATTTCAATTTCAGAATATGCACCACCTGCCTTATACTCAATCTGGCTTTGGGATCCGGATGAGAGCACAACAATCCCACCAACAACAGCCTTTCTATCTCTTCGGAATGGAAATTCCCACAAAGCTTTGCATCTGCAACATCGATAACTCTCCCTTGTCCATACAAGTCCCAAACCCATTCGACTAATCTGTAATAATGGTCCTCCAGCTTCCTGTCCACAGCCCGCCTCCCACACACAATTTCAAGACACACAGCCCCAAAGCTGAACATGTCCGATTCTAGGCTTGCCTTTCCTGTGTTCACACACTCCTGTGCAATGTACCCAAATGTCCCCGCCACCACAGTTGTGTCAGAGGCTGCACGCTCACGTTCCACCACTCTCGCAAGCCCGAAATCACCCAGCTTTGCATTGAAATCGATGTCCAACATTACATTGCTGGCCTTGATGTCTCTGTGAGTGACACGATGGTCCCGTTCTTCATGGAGATAGAGAACAGCAGAAGCTATGTCACAAGCTATACTGTACCTTCGATCCCAATTCAAATCACCTCTCCTCTGGTCGCCAAATAAATATTTCTCAAGACTCCCCTTTGGCAGAAATTCATAGACGAGAAGCAGTTGACCCCTTTCATGGCACCATCCGTAGAGCTGTACAAGGTTACGGTGGCTAAGCTTAGATATTATGCTCACCTTTGAAATGTATTCTTTTTTGCCTTGTTTGGACCCTTCACATATTCTTTTCACGGCCACGAGCTTGTTTGATTTGGGTAAAGTGCCTCTGTACACTCCTCCGAATCCTCCTCTTCCCAGAATTTCGGTGTTGCTGAAGTTTTTTGTTGCAGCGCAGAGCTCAGAGTAGGAGAACTTCCGCGGACCTTGAGCGAAGCGCTCGTCCAGTTCTTTGCTTTCATTTTTTACATGTTTGTTACCATTTGTGGTGCTAAGACACCGTCTCCGGGCTAAGAACATTGCAAAACCACCGATCATTAGCACCGCCGTGCAGGCTATGACGTACAAGAAAATTACTTTAGTTGATGACCTTTCAGAACCTTCGGGCTGACTGTTGGGTTTCCATGGATATTCAGAAGAAAAGCTCCAAGAGTAGATAATATGATTCTCGCTTGAATTTCTGCCACTGGAAGCAGAGAAGCCAATCATGATGTTCTGAGGAAGAAACTAACTAAGATCTATATCATACGACAAGATGGGTCTTGTGGGCTTTCCATCAGAAGAAGCAGGGTCGCATTGACACAAAAGATACACATGAAGGTTCTTGGCTATGCCATCATAACCCACCCATGCGTCCCATGGAATACCATTCTTGAGAAGACCCTGGGTCACAGAGGTGCTCACCTTGGAAACAACGCCATTCACATCGACTCCCACATGGTTGTCGTCAATATCGAAAGGAAAATTCTGGAACGTATCAAACTCCACAGCCACAATTCGATTGGAGATGTTTCCGTCGGCAGGCTCATTAAAGAGACCAAGCCATTGGCCAGTGGCATTATCAGACGGCGGCACAAAGTCCAAAGGTGCCATAAAAAACGCGAATCCATCCCCGTATGCGTCGCTATTGGATGCACCGATAGTGAAGCTGAAAGGGGTATTGAAATTGGCGAGAAGGTGCGAAGAATTAGAGTTAATCCAGATAGGAACTGGATATTTGTAAGATCACCGAGCCGGTGCTGGAGGCATTGAGGGAACATGTCCCAGAGAGGCAGATTGATCTATTACCTAGAAAGTTGTAAGTTGCGAAGCTTGCACCGAACGCTGGTGCTCCAAGAGGCGTGATTTCGGTTTGCAGTGATCTTGCCGCATGTGTTCCCAATTGAAACGTAAGAGAGGAGAAGAAGAGGATAAGGAGGAGGGTTTCCATCTTTTGCCCACAGTCTTCGCACATGTGAATGCATTCGGCAATATTATTTTAATGCAGATGAATCTGATAAGTCGATCCTAATTTCCAAGGAATGGATTGTGTGATTGTCCAGGATTTGCGGAGTTTCTTAAGCTCTCTAAACTGTCATCGTATGCATGCGTGCATTTCTATGTTCTTCCAGCTTTTCTTGATTGGACGTTCTCTTCAGTTTTAAATTGTTTTCAATAAATTATTTTCAATAATTTTGTACATAGATTATTATTTTTGGAAATGAGGGAAGCGTTTATTGTTGACCAATCTTATGTAGGACGGCAAGGCTAATAAGTGTTGATGCAGCTAGAGTCCTTGCCTTTTGCCAAAAGTAATAATGGAGGAGTGGTCATTAATGTAATTGCAGTGATGGAGTAGATTATTTCTTATTAGGAAAGGAAAGGAAATGACCTTTTAAAGTCCATGATACCAGCCATATATTTTTTGGTCTAGATATCGTGACAACAATATGGGACTACCTCGTACTCCTTGGGGGAGGCACCTATCATGCTACAAACAAAGTGTATATACCCTAGTTCCTTTAGGATTTGAATTTGTAACCTCTCTTTCAAGAGCACAAGTTCTCTACCACTAGGAGAACTCAAGTTGCACAAGTAATATGAGAATTGGCAGGTGTCAACAATTTATTTATTTTTCAGAAAAGTAGGACCAACATCAATGTTTGCAAATGGATACGAAAGTGTTTCTCTAGTTTCCACTTAAATAGAGATGCATCTAGCTGATTAGAATGAAACATGTATCTGTATTATATGGCATGAGGAAAAGAATAGTATAATTATCACATGGTAATAGAAAAGAAAGAATAAGTTAAATTGTCAAGTATGAATATCCAAAAATAAAAATACACATATAACATGATTATGCCTTCAAAGACCAACTTGCAATATAATATAAGCATAGATCAATGGATATTAACAATATGCTATCATCTTTTTTTGGTAATTTTTTTTTTTGATAGTCATGTCTCAAAATTGTCATTGTGGTATGACCCTAACAATTATTTATAGAACAAACATTTAAAGCAATTGGAATGTAATTCAAAACATGACTAGTGTAAATGCATAGTTGCATCATGTTTTACATTTCTCCTATAAATAAAAATTTAGAATATTAGCATCCTTCATAATCATAGCATAGCTTCTAATTTTTATAGTGTTGCATTGATAGCATTTAAGAAAAAAACCCAACTAACCTATCAAGTAAGATTAGAAACTCTTTTCTAGCTCCTAAGATAAAATCCAGGAACTTCGATCAAAACCATTATTCATGTCTTTATGGCCATCATTCCATTCCACCTAAGCAATTGAGATGCTAGTTTCTTTATTGCATTTTACAAGTGTTGTTTAATTAGAACCATAACAATTCTATCACTCGATTTGCAATATTGTTCACTAGTAATGATATTAACAATGAACAAATTTGTAGAATTTTTTTAGCTCGTCAAGAGCTCTTTGTTTAAAAACCTTGATGTGGGAAAAATAGGGAATTATGATTAGAGAGAAGCTCATTATGAATGAACTAATCATGGAATTTAAGGGTCCAAATAGAGAGATTAATAAGGACAAAACCCATAATAGGAATTATAATGGAAACCAACATATGACTTTGGTCAAGTATATAGAGTTGTTCACTTTGATTACCTTCTCCCACTTGAAATTCAAAGTCATTACATACATTCTAAAAGCTATTGCTTGTATTTTTAGGCCGCAATTAAAAAAGGTTATATTTTTCATTACCTAAAACTCATTTCAATACAAGTATTTCCCATAAAAAATCTACTACTGAACTTTTCATTGGACAAAACTATGTTTGCTTGAGGGGTTCACCAATCACAACTTCACAATCAATGAATGCACAAATAGTATAATTTTTTTTTCTTACTGTACTATCAGATTGTAAATTTTAATTAACTTGGTGGACAATAATGAACACAAGGATATGCCTCTAAAAATAGTTCTTGAGAGGACAAAAAAGGAATAAAGTGATCTAAAAGTACACTCTCAAAAATTTATGCTGGAGTATAATAAAATTAAGCATGACAATTTTTATATCATAAGCTATGATGCCTAAATACACATATTAGTATGACTTTGGCCTCCAGATAGCATGTATAAATTCTTTCTAGGTGGAAAAGAAAAAATCAAGAAAGCTCTCTTTGTATGAAGAAAATCAACAAATATTCATCTGTAAAAAAAAAGATGTTAATTTTGTCAAATTAAATAAAATGAATGGATGGGAAAAATCTTTTAGGAGAGAACATATTTGATATTCTCTTATATTAAGTGGTTCTTAGTTTCATCCAAATATTTTGTTCAATGCTTATTTCGAGATACTAACTGTTCTACCTCGGAAATGCTTTATGATTCAAAAGAAGATATAAATGATACCAAAAAACTTGAAGTGAGTAAGTAAGTGAAGAATAAAAACATACACAATAATAAAATGTATTCGTTGTTCCTATGAGGAACTTCACAATATCTTAGGATTAATACTTCACATTTGGAACCTAGTCCACGTAATGATAGTTTGTGAAATCCCTAGTATAAAAATTTATTAACGGTTGTACCTAATATAATGCACACAAAACTTTGTCTAATAGTCGAATATTTTCTTTTTGTCTTGGATAAGTGTATAAATGCCTAGAGAAAAAGGCAATAGAAAATATTTTGTTAACTTTACTTACTCCTAGCAAACAAATATCAAAAATTTCAAGTCTAAGCATGGTGGTATCTATCAAAATAAATAATGCACTATTATAAGAAATACTAGAAGTTTAACAAAACACCCTTTTCTATCAACATTGGACCATGTCTTGTGTTTATTGAGAAGATGAATAATCCATAATGATAGACATTTCACATCAAAATCAAGCATACCAAAGACACTACCAAGGAATTTTTATATTTTTATATATAAAGTGTGACAAAAGGTTATTGGTCAAATAAATTTGAAATTTGCGTTCTTCTTTATAACCTACCATTTCACTTTTTAAGTACTAGAAAAGTTCTCTATCCCTAAAAAATTATAAAAATGACAAGTACAGTTTTATAGTTATCAATATAATAAACTTCATATAGGCCAATACAATAAGGAATTGTAAAATCAATGTTGCTAGACATATGATTAGTAAAAAATGTCTATCCTTCATGTTTGTCAACACCTACCAATGTCCTAAGACAACTAATTATTGCATTTCAAAAGAAAGAATATAGTCTACATCCATTGACTAAAATTTAGTGACCCTAGTATATCTTACTATAGATTTGCAAGCCAAAATGTTATGGAAAATCTATAACTATCCTACACATATTTGGAATCCTTCATTGTCTCATGTACTGAATTGAAAATTGATAGAACAATTGTAACTAGAACATAGAATTATTGGGGACATTAGTTTAAACATTTTATTAGCATATTCATATGAAGGCATAAATCTTTCAATATCTTTTTCGGAAAACTATAGTCTTAAATTATTTCCATGCCTATAGGATCAAATATCTTGCAAACCAATTTATGCCCATAACATGATGGCCACGCTAAAATATAAGATAAAAATGATATCATAGTAAACT
Source organism: Thuja plicata (assembly GCA_018584345.1). Classification (NCBI taxonomy): domain Eukaryota; kingdom Viridiplantae; phylum Streptophyta; class Pinopsida; order Cupressales; family Cupressaceae; genus Thuja; species Thuja plicata. The sequence continues at coordinate 790,715 of MU225975.1, read as the reverse complement.
TGTGCTAAAGCTATAGCAGTAAAGAAGCATTGGGATTATATATTTTTAATGATTTTTTGAAATCAAATAACTATTAATAGTGCTTGCCCAAATAGTCTACACAAATTTTGTATTGTAGTCAACAATTTTGGTGAAAAAGTGCATTGCAAGAAAAATACCACATAACCCAAATAGTCTTGAAAAATATCAAATCTAAAAACTTACCCCAAATTTTAGCACAAATTGTGTTATGCAATAACTAATTCCAATGATAAAGGGATGGAAAAAAATTGCAATAAAAATATTAATTAACCTTTCATACCAAATATGGAAGCATAGAGACTTGAGGCATGTGAATTGTTTTTAAAATGCCATATTCTTGCACGGGTCACTTGTCTTCTAGGAAAATAATAGTAAAAAAACTTGTATTAGCTGAGAAAATAAAAAACTTTAACACACTATTGGTCAAAGATTTTTTTACCCAATTTTCAATAGATAAATCCAAAAATCATGGTGAAAAACAACTGACCAATCTAGATATAGTAGAACTCATAAAAAAAACAACTTATATAATGAAATTGTTTTTGATTAAGTAAAACGGGTTTTACATGGTTCCTGAAACCCGAAACAAAATAAATGTAACATTAAGCCCAGTAAAAAATGAAGCAAAGCAAAAAGGACAGAGCAGGCCTACAAAAAGCAAGAGCAAAAAACTAACAACTTCTACAAAAGCAGATTAAACAGGGTCAACAAAAAAAGCCAGGGACCCTCATGAGAAATCCACCATCAAAGTAGCCACCTTGGCTTCAAGCAGTTCTATGTTGGCCGCCGACTCCTTAATCTTTTGGAAATCCAACACCATGTCCTTTTCCTTAATCTTCTTGGTTCTAGCTCTGGTTCGCTTGTTAGGACCCTGTTCAGTGTTCTAATCTGTCTCCAACTCCACATTAGTTGCCTCCAGCCCATCTAATTTAGCCTCCAACTTCTCAATGATAGTGTTGGTTTACTCTTTAGAGACCTTAAGGATATTATAATTATGCTCCACAATATTCTTAAGGGTAGCTTCCACCCTACTCATGTTCTCCTTCAAATTTTGTACTCTGTTGTTTATCTCGTGATCCTTAGTAGTCTTCTCCTTTTTATCCTTTTCCTTGCTATTAGGCCTTTTTTTGAGGTCCTCCACTTCATGGAATAGCCATTTTATGGTTATGTAATTATCAACCATGCTATTATGGGAGTTATTAAGTAGGTCCATTTCAAACTCCTTGGTGTTATCACTAAGCGCGACTAAAGAAGGGTCGATAAGCTCATCCAACTTGATACGACCTCCCAACCTCTCAATTACCTTAGGGTTTATGATTTCTCTAGCAATCCCCATCTTTAACTCTTCCTCCAAAAGTTTTACAACAATTTTTAGATACACATTTCTCTTTGGAAAATCCTGCATTAGAGAAGCTAGAGAATGAAAAGACCTCCTGAACAAGTATGCTTTGGCATTTGGCCAAGTGATCAATTACAACAAAAGAAAAATTTACTTCTTCAATACTAAACAAAGAATGAAGATGAAAATTGTGGATTGTCTGGGCTGTAAGGGAGCTTCACTCCCGGATACCTATCTTGGTTTCCCACTCACGGTGAAGGAAGTCTCTAATGAATTTTGGAACTCCATTCTAGAAAAAATGGAGAAAAAATTAGTAGGATGGAAAGGTGAGGTCCTTAGTAATTCTGGAAAGCTTCAATTTCTCTCAGTTGTCCTCCAAGGTATTCCTATTTTTGATAGATTAAAGCAGCAAGAGGGTGCTGGCCCATAGAACAGGGGACTGGAGGCACATTAACAGTAGGTTAATGGCACAGTTGAAGTAAGTAGCAAGATTTTACTGTTAGCACCAGCTTCTAAGCTTTTACCTCTATCAAAAACAAAGGTAACAGTTCTGCATAAATGTAAAAAACTAAAGTATCTAAAAGCCATAACCATCATCAAAATAATGTTCCAGAGCCACGCAGGGCTAGTCCAAGGGCAGCAATTAAACTTAACAAAACCCATCAAAACAAAACAGGGGAACAGGGGAACCAGACTAACAAAAAAGTAGCACATCATAAACAGCAAGTTAATTTTTTCCTCCTAACTGCTTAGACAGCAGTGATCTCGCCCATTCTTCCTGTAGGAATAGGAAAAGGTCTCTGTTATCCGCATTGGCTTCCAGCTTGCCATCAGACAGCTTCTCCTTCACATTACAGAGGGTTAAAGCGGAAGCGTGCATCACTTTCAATGCAAATTTGTTAGACCTCCTGTAGAGATCCCATAGGTCCTGCATTCCATTTTTTAGCTCTGCAATATCTTTTTCAATCTTCGCGAACCTGCACTTAAGGGTGCCCACAATGTTATACTTGTCCTCTATACCAGGCGAAATAGGATTATCCAGAGGGTCACCTTGAGGATTGTTAAGAGGGTCGCCTTTGGGGCTTTGGGGAGGTGAAAGGCTGATGTTTCTGCTAGGGATGTTCATGGGGGTCTCGGCCGGGCTCCTGAAGCCATTAGCTGAACTCTTATTAGACTCGGTGGAAGCATTTTCAGACGGGGAGAGCTCTCTGGAGGCCGACTCCAACATTTTGAGCTTACACTGCTCTTTAGCAATTCTATTAGATCTTCTTCGGCCAGTTCCACTTAAGTCGACCTCAAGATTAACCAGGGTATCATTTATTTTCTATTTTTTGGGCTTAAACTCAGTCTCAGGAGTGGTATCTGCCTCTTTACCTTCTAAGCCTCCCACAGAGTCAGAAACATAAGACTCAACCAATTCCTCTTTAGGCAGCTTAATACTTTTCTTGCAGACTTTTTTCTCACCAGTCCCAGGACCTTGAGTAATCTTGATAGATTTAGAGGAGGAATTGGATGTTTTGTCCATTTTACCAACCTCCGCATCATGGGACACCATCTGTATTATCACAGGGGGTTGGGGGGCAGGGCAAATGGCCTTATGAAACTGGAATAGGCAGAGCATCAACCCTTGGTGGAGGATAGCTCTATCCGGGTTGCATTTTATGTCACTAATATTGCTTTCCAAAGAGTGTAACAGATAGAAAGGAATGG
>MU225975.1:759227-783153 GCA_018584345.1 Thuja plicata | reverse complement strand
TGGATAAGATGAGAACCTTTTCTGTTGTTGGACCAGGTGAACGGTTCACCTTTCAGGGCAAGGTCGAGAAGGCCTGTGTAAGAAATAAATTCTGCCAGATCTCCCATACTGTCAGAGAAATCAATAAGCCCGCCACACTTCTCTGAAGGGTACAGGGGGGTGTTAAAATCACCAGCCAAGAGATAATTCGTTGAGCCCATAGAGTCCAACTGGATTTCCAATTCTTTCCACAGAGTGGCACGCGCGTGTCTGGTGTTGGGAGCATAGATATTAAACATGGTCCATTGTGCGCCAGACTTTCTGAAAGTAACCGCTAAGTAGTTTGGGGAGGAGTTAGCCAACTGTCCTGTTAATCTAGATGGGTTCCATAGCGTGGCTATACCACCTAATGCTCCCACTGCTTCAGAATAATAGAACTCAGCTCCAGGCCAGAGGAGTGGCACCAGATTACTAAAGGACCTAGCAGACATTTTAACCTCTTGTAGAAGAATAATCTCTAATTTTAGATAAAAAATGTAGTGTTTAACAACCGTTTGTTTGAGGGCGCTATTCAGGCCCCTTACATTCCATGAGAGGCAGTTCATCTCTTACTTTTGAAGCTAGTTTCCAGGGTCTGTTGCCTTCCTGCCGCAACCTCCCTTGTGGATCCCTTCGATCTCCTCACTCTTTCCGAGGGTCTTCCTCTTGGAGTATCCAATCCCACATCTGCTTTTTTATTCTTGGTTTTTCTTTTCTGGGTTTTCCATTCCCCTGTCTCATCCTCAGAGCCATCAGATGAGCTGAGGTTGCTTCTTAAATCCCCCTTAGGGGTATTTTTGGTTATTCTTAATGGGCTAGCTAGTTCAAGGGCCACCACAATATCAGGCTGATCTTTCTTATCCAGAAGGGTTTGGCTCCCCGCCGGGGGTGGAGTCCCAGATTGGGGCGGTTCAGACGCCTTCCCTAAGGTAGAGAGGGTCTCCTGGACAGCAGTGGCAGGGGGCTCTTCCAAACTCCCACGAGCCAGTATCCGGGGGGAGACAATCTCACCATATTTCAGAGTCAGAACACTAACAGTAGTATTCTGAACTCTTGGGGTCATCCCATCTAAAGCCATCTTCTCAGCATCCAACGGTGGCATATTCACCACCTGTTCCTCCAACCCCTCAGGCTGGGGGGTCACAGCAAGGCCCTTGTCTTTGTTCTGCTGCCTCTTCTCTGAAGAATTAGCCTTGCAGGAGTCACTAGCGTGTCCCCTCCGTTCACACTTTCCGCAATATAGGGTGGCATTCTCATAGACCAAAGCTTGGGTCCATCTACCCAGTTTGGATTTCAATATAACAAAGTTGGGTAGAACTTTGTTCACATTGACATTCACGTAGAAACGAGCAAACACAAGCCTAGATTTAGATCTTGTTACCTGGTCTATTGTTATGAAAGCACCGAATGAATCTCCAATCCATCTGAAAACTTGTTCATCCCAATATTCAAGTGGGAGGCCTGGGAGGCGAACCCAAACTGGGGCTGATCTAGCAAGGTCCGTTGCCGGATTAAATCCTAGTTTCCACTTTGCAAGGGCAAGGAAGTGCTTTCCATAGACCCATGAGCCAGAAAGTACTCTGGTCATATCCTCCATAGTGGTGAATCGAAACAGAAAGAGCCCACCCGGCATAGCCGATACCAGAGCAGAACCCTTGATCATCCACTGATTAGCAACCCATTTTTGAAACATCTTGATGGAAGGCCGAAAATTGAAAAATCTACCCACCAGAGCCAACTGGAAATCTGCCATTGTGCGATTAACAATAGAGTCCGGGAGGGACAGTTCTGCACCTTCTTTAGTCTGCACAAAGTCCACCAAAAGGGCCTGCAGAGATTGTTGAGCCTCACCAACAAGGGCCCCCTTCCAGTTCGGTTTAGGGGACTCAACAGAAGAAGAAGACACCTTTTGGGAGTCCACCGTTGACTCTGTCACATTGCACGTGATCTGGGGTCCTTCCGGACCAGCAGTTGCGCCTGCCAAGAGGGCAGCATCTCCCCCCGGGGAGGCGGGCATGGGGTCCTCAATTTGAAAATGGCTTGGTCGGGAAAGTTGCAGAGCGTAAGAGTTGTTCCAAGGTATTCCTATTTATTTCCTATCTCTCTTCAAAATAAATGATAGAACAATAGAGAAGCTGAAAAAAAATCTAGAGAAAATTTCTATGGTCAGGGACGGAGGAAAAGGCTAGAATGAACCTGGTCAACTGGGATACTGTTTGTCAACCAAAGCTGGTGGGAGGGCTAGGCATGAGAAAAATCAAGGACCTAAATAAGGCTCTGATTTCTAAAATGGGCTGGTAGCTCTTTAGAGGAACTTCTGGGTGGAGCAAAATTATGAAGGCCAAATATTTCTACAATGACCAATTCCCCTTCAGGCAAAATTTACCCTCCGACTAAAAAATCTAGAATTTCATTTATAAAAGCAAAGGAAGTGTTTTCAAAGGTTTAAAATGTGTGGTCAAAAATGGCACCTAGATCCAGTTTTGGGAAGAGTGGTGGGTGGGGGAAAAACCCCTTGGATAGGAAAAGTTTGGACTCGTCAAGGATAGATTGATTTATAACTTTGGAGGTAAAGTCAATGACTACATCTCTCAAGGTAAGAAATGGAAAGTGCTCTCTGATGCTTTTCAGGATCAGACTCAAGTGCCACCTTATATAAAAGAAATTTAGAAGCTTATTGATGGTGTTAGGATTCCTATATCTTGGGTTGAGGATAAAGCCATTTGGTGTCATAACAAATTGGGGGAAATAATGGTGAAATTTGTTTATCTAACCAGCTTAAACACTGTGGCAGATGAAAAGAGCTGGGGGAAAGTATGGATTCCCCAATTAATCCCCAAGATAAATTTCTTCTAGTGGACAACCCTCCATGGTAAAATTCTTACGCTGGATAACCTCCAGAAAAGAGGGCTTCATTTAGTCAATAGATGTGCTCTATGTAAAATACATGTTGAGTCTATCAATCACATTATCATTCACTATCCTTATGCGACTATGCTCTGGACCAAAATTATGAGTATTATGAGACTGAATTAGGTCTTCATGGAGGAATTAGACCAATTCATTTACAACTGGGGGAACCTCATGAAGCACCCTCTTATCAACACCCTTTGGAGGCTATTATCCCCGCATGTTTGTTGGAGCTTATGGAAGGAAAGGAATAACTAGGTGTTCAGAGGGGAGGAAAAAGATGTTGATGGGACGACAATACTGGCTGTGAATTTTCTGAAGGACAACCTTAGTACTTGCCACTAGAAAACCCCCCATTCCCCCCCAAGGTTTTTGATTGTTTGGTGGCTAAGGAATGGCAACTGCCTCCCTCCATATATGAGTTTGACTACTCTAGGATTATGGCAAGATGGAATACCAAGTGGTCCCCCCTAGAGGAAAATTTCATCAAATTGAATTTTGATGGAGCTGCCTCCAAAGGCTCGGCTGCGGGTGGAGGTATATTCTGAGACAAAAATGGCAAAATGATCATTGCTTATGCAATTAATCTTGGATCGGGGTCAAATAATGTGGCAAAAATCTCTACCCTCTTTTGGGGCCTAAATGTGGCAGTTACATTGGGAGTTAAAAGGCTGGTCATAGAGGGGGACTCCAAAATCATTATTAAAATGGTTAAGGGAAACTTTAAATCTGGTTGGAGACTGTCTAATCTGTTGAAGGACATCTGGTCGCTGCTCCCTAGATTTGACGATTTCAAATTACAACACATTTTTTGGGAGGGAAATGCGGTGGTTGACAAGCTAGCAGCCACGGGGCTTAATTAATAAGGTCTAAAGTGCTGGAGAAACTTGGGCTCCCTTTCCAAGAAAACTACCTTGCTTGTTGAAAAAAAAGCATTTAACCTATGGAGTACAAGGAAATTTTTTATTGGATGGGAGAGGCGATAGACAAGATCACAACAATTGGGTAGAATTCAAATTTTAAAAAATTTATGGGAAAGGATTTTAATATTATTAGAAGTCTGAAAAGATGGGCTCTTAATTCCAATTTAGGAAAAAGTACGGGCTTTTTCAAATTTGGAGCTGACGTGGGGAAAAACATGAGGCCGGGAGCGCTTGACAAGATGGATGAGGTTAAGTGGTGCATTAATCATGGGAAAGGCAATCATATCAAGATACACAAAGGCTCTGTAATTACTCCAGCTAACCATGTGAATGGTACTTGTTATTTCATTAAAACATTGGATATTATTCCCAACTAGTTTTTTCGCCCACTGGTGCTGTCTTGGTATCTTTTGCAAGACTCTAGTTAAGTGGGTGCTGGGAAGAGGTGTGAAGGGTGGAATGTTGGTGGAGATATAGATTGAGGTGAATCCTGAGTATAGATTCGATATGGGTGGTGATATGGTGAGGGTTGAACCCCCAGGGATTGAGGCGGGTTTTCTCAAAAACCAGTGTGCGGTAACCTATCTGAAGGAGGGTGGGTTTTATCCCTTCATGGAAGCTATGGGAGGTTGCGATGAAATTATCTGCATGCATTTGGTTAAAACTTGGATAGAGCACAAAGTTACTATAAATGGTATTACTTTTGAGGTAAATGAAGAAGTTATAGCTCAGGTTATGGGGATTTCCACAGATGGGAAAAAGTGGAAAAAGATTACAAAGAGCTGCGATGATTCTGGTAAAGCGAGATTCTTTAAGAAATCAGAGGTCTCGGTTCCAATCTGTGGAGGATTTAAAAGGGAGGAGCTGCCAAGCCCATGGAATGATGTATGCCTTATCCTCAACAAGTATATTACCCTGGAAGGCCGCTTTGACACCTGCTACAACTACCACTTTCCTCTGTTAAACCATTTCAGGTACAATGATACTATCTCTTTTCCCTTTTATCTACTTCACTCCCTTGAAGCTAGGGTTTTGGATGTGAGGGAAAAATTAAAAGCCAGGTAGAACTATTGCATTCTCCATCAAGGGCTTATTCTCTGCCTTTACAATTTCCACCTTGCATTGTGTCCCCCTAGAATTCATTTCCTTACAGGGTATTACCACACCGGCTATGAAGGGCCCTAAGGAGGTGATAGGTGCCCATTCTAACCCCTTTTCTTCTTCCAAAACCTCAGAAAAAGCTAAGAATACTAATGCGGGGTCCACGGGTGGTACCCAAATCACAATCGAGTCTGAGGAGGAGGAAGATAATGATAACAGAAGGAGGTCCCACAGAATTGCTAAAACCCACTTCAAATGGAAATTGGTTAGGAAGTGTTACATTGAAGATGAGGAGGGAGAGGAAGAGTCAGAGAAGGAGGAGGTGAAAAAGATTAACACCAGTGGGAACACTAAAAAGGGGAAGAAAAGCAAGATCATGGAGAGAGAAAAAGATCTGGATGGGGATGAGAAGAGCCATGACTCTCCCCAAATTTTGGCAAGCTTCACTCTGCCCACCATGGACCTCTCCAATAAGAATTTGTTTGAAGATAAGACTTAAGACTCGCAGCCCACATCCTTGTTTTCAACAGACCCCCTGGTGATGGCTGACGAACCCAAGGTGGATGGGAAAATAAAAAAATGAGGCCACGGAGGTCAAGGAAGAGGCGACCGAGAGCATGTGGAACATGGTGAATGAAATATCCCAACTCAAAAAGGATATTAAAGCTCTTCAGACTTCCTCCCTAGATTTGGTCTCAAAGATGGATCTATGGGAGGTCAAGGAGGAAATAAAAAATCTGGGTGAAAGTTTCAACAAGTTGGCTGGGTTCATCGTTAAGGTTATGCATTCGGCGGCTACCACACTCCAACTTCTGCAAATGGCGAAGGTGTCTACCCATGGGGAAGAACACAAGGATGAGAATTTGTTCCAATTCCTCATGGAGGATTGGCTAAAGCTGTTGCTAGATAGTGGGGGTAAAAACCCCAATCAGCCTTCTCTTTTTTCCATGCTTTGATTTTTTGTTGGTTTCCGTTGGCTAGCCAATGAGGGCCTTGTTGTGGTTCTTTTGAACTTTTACTACTGGTTTAGTTTTAATTCCTTCTTTACTTTTAATCATAATCACTTGGATACTTACTTTCACAGACTGGTTACCGGCTTCAAGGTGAAACTAGGGTCTGTTAGGGATTGTAGGCTGGTTACCAGCTCCATGTTTGAGTTGGGGCCTATTAGTTTTAATTTTTGGTTTTAGATTTTTAAAAAGGGTATTAGTTGAGGGTGTGTTGACCTCTGTGATGTGTTGGTAATCTACTGGTAGTCTGCACTTCTCATGCTGGCTGTGTCTATTCGGGTCAGCACCCTTATCTTGGTTGCTCTTTTAATCAAAAATAATTTATATAATGAAATTGTTATAGATTATAGGATAAATAATTTGCATAGGATTTCCAAGGAATAAATTAATTGAAAAGAGCACAATAAAAAAGTTAGCATCCTAAGATAGCTATTTAGTGTATGTCAATAAAATCATAAAGTTTTCTTTCATAATTGCTAAATAGTAATATGCCATACCCTCCTCCTAGGATGATATTCTCCCACTGAGAATTTAGTCATTTTTTTATGATATGGACACCTTCCCTTCACAGTGTTATTGATTTTTTATGGAACAGTGATTATTATTACTAGGTGGATATTAATGATTTGTTTTTTTTATCATGTATGATTATTTTGATTTATGTGGATGACCTTGCACAGTTAGATGATGATGATGTTAGAATTATGATTTTTGTTGTCATTAATGTCAACTCCTAGTGCAGTGTGATATTAATAAGAGTTTATGAAGAATGGATGGTTATTGAGGCTATAAATTTGATTGCTGAAGAATATAGGAATAGTGGCTAAAGATTTGAATGATGGTTTTTTGAGGCTATGAACTTGATTCATGAAAACAATTTGAATAACAACTAAGTTACTGAAGATATGAACTTAATTAATGAAGAAAATTTGAATAATTATTAATGAAGTTTGTAGCTTATCTAGAAGATAGGAATATACATGAAATATTATTTAAAGATTGTAACTTATCGAGAAGATAAGAATGAGTATTTGAAGATCTTATTGAAGAACCCTTTCAGATGATTACTACTTGTGGATCTAGACTCAATGACTGGATACTATGAATATTTCACTATCATGTGTATAGGTCCCCAAACTGATTATTTGACAAAGATGTGATGCACTCTTTGGCTGATAGCAAGGATGGCTCTTAGGATGGTTTGAGCAGGTTGGGAGAATAGCTTTGATTTCTCCATAATTATATTTTAGGGTATGCATTTTGGTGGAATTGGTTTAATGGTATTTTTGGTATTTCAATTTAGATATCTCTTGATGGTTTTCTTTGTAGGTGCAGATTTGTTGTTTAATGCATTATTCGAATGTTTGTATTAGCTCTTGGTTTACTTAACTATTTGCGGTGACTTAATTTGAGTAGTATGCATCTGGATATTGGTCAAGGGTGAAGATATTATATTTTTCCATTAGTATATGCAAGGGAAAACATGATAAACACCATTGGTTTATACTGCATCGACATACAGGGCCCAACACTACCCGAAGCCAAGGTTACCAATATTGCTAAGTATAAAGCATCCCGACGCAAGACTATTTAGTGTTACCCGATGACAGAAAAGACAAAGGAACCCGACAAGTAATTAACAGTGCAACCTGACGAAACAGTCAAGAGTGGAACCTGACAGATAAAGGGAACCCGACAAATAGTTCAAATAAGGAACACTGACAGACTTTTAGTTCACACCGATGATCAAGAACCGACAGTCAATTACATCCCCCAAAAAGTGGATCTAACTTTCCACATCAGATAAATCACTGAAGTTTTATATTTAGCTTCTTGATTTGTTTTAAATCCATTACGTGAGGGAAAAGCAATGTAATTATTATTATTTTTATCAGTTTAACTAATTTAAAACATGTAAACTAAAGGATCAAGGTCAAGTTATATACCTTGGATCTAGAATTAACATTGTAATGCATGATTCTAGAATAGGTAAAAAAAAAATTGTATAAATAGATGCTCAATCAATTATGAATATGTTGTTCAATGATGATTGTAGCCCCTAAGAGTATCTAAGGATCTGACAAGAGAATTCATTAGCAGCACAGAAAAATATCAAATCAATTTTTCAAGAACAGAACCAAGGCTACCGACGAGCAGGATAAGATATTAATCAATCACTATAGGTGATATTCATATACTGTAAGCTTTAATGGGTCTTTAATCATAAATTATAGATTGCATACAATCAGGTCACACATATTGTACACATTCTAACAAGTGGGGTACACTTAAGAAATCCTTTCAAGAAAGGTAGATTTAAGAATCCTATTGTAAATCTCTTAACCGAGTGCACACTACATCAGTGTTGATAAAGCTCTTAACATAGTAGATTGTAACAGGTCTCAACATTAATACTCATTATAGGGTAGATCATCATAAGTGATCAAATTTTAATCCTTAACCGTCTCCCTTCCATTCTGCAGATAGTGAATTTTTGTGGGTGCCATCCCCACCATAGTTTTTACTTCCTAACAGGAGTTTTCTGTGATATCATATCTTGTGTTATGTGTCTATTACTTTCATGAATTTTTGTATGAATGTTGCATACAATTAAGTTATGAATTAATACTACATGCATAAGAAAGAACATCAAATTTGGTCGGTAATACAATAAAGATTGATTGCTAATGAAGAAAGGTGAAAAGTGTTAAAAGTTTTAGAGGTATTGATTCACCCCTCCCCTCTCTGTACCACTTCCCATTAATCCCGACAAAGGGAAATTCTAAGAGACTTAAAATTTTTTTTTACATAGTGTGGCATGCTTCAAATTTCACTATGTGAGTTGGATATTTTATTGGGCAAATTAGTGACTTATTCTTTAGGCATTTTCACTTGTTACATTTGGGTTTGTCTTTGGAAGGAGTTTCAATGCATATGAATAAATTATTATATTAGTTAAAAAAGAAATTTGATGATGTATTATGTTCCTCTTTATTTTCTAGAGTGGGCCATTTAAGTATTTCATTCAAGGTGGCCAAGTATAATTGATAAATGCCTACTTTCTTATAGTAAACCTTGTTAATGTTTTGAAGGAAAAATATCAATATATTTTTATTGAAAGGAATGAGTTTACCATGTGTAAGTGTTTGAAAGATGAAAATTTTGTATGTTTCAAGTATGAAGGCGAGTCTCTGTAAATAAGGTAGAGCCGAGGTGTGCATATTAAACAATATAACTAGGAGGTCATTGTTGAGCGTTGTTTTTACACAAGTTAATTGGTAGGAGTTTGAGATTTGATTTCCTCTCTTGAAAGAATAACAAATTTATTCCCAAGGTTCTCCATGGTCATGGTACAACCGCTTGGTAAGCTTAGTTGAATATAAATGTGAATTTTCACGAGGAGGCCTTTGCTAGTTCTTTCAAGACTTCAAGTTGCAAAACAAAATTTAGTCCCTTTTGTATTTTTTGAGTTTATCAATACATATATTTCACTAATGGTGTAAAATGTACTCTCAACCCCTACAATTATTATCTACTCTATGCAGATTTTTAAAAGATCAAATATTTTGGGTAAGAAGAATTAAGCAAATTTACTAAAATAAGATCCTAACAAACATAAACAATTATTGAACCTTCCTTGTAAATTGAATGGTAGAAACATGGATACCTACATAATATGAATCAGATCATGTCTTGAATGTATACCCAATATGTGCAATCATTTGGAGAAAATTTTATCAAGATGCAAGATTTTCAAAATCTATCAAATTGTGAAGCCATAAGTATGCGCACACACGAGGTGAATTTATCATTGAAGTAGTATAATTATCTTTCCCAATCATTCATCACATCAAGATTGATGAACAACAAGAAACTCCAATCTAATCAATTTCAGATCCAAACACAAAAAAAAATAATAAGATCTTTGATAGAAATGAACAAGTGAACAGAAATTCATTAATTTCCCATAGACATTAGACAATATCAAACTGTTAATGAAGCACTAATTATATATATTTATTGCATAAAATATTTGACCTTGATTACATTGTTTTGATACACTATATAGTGCTTTGATTTCCAAAACCTTGAACCCTGAAACTAGGGTTTCATTTTCTCTAAAACATTGAAAAATAAGAAAATAAAGCTAAAAGAAGCTAAACTATTGCTAAACTAACTATTTGCAAGATTTCACAGATTCTTGATCCATTGAATTTTGGTTTTCCCCTAGAATCGGGGTAAAACTCGCTCAGAAGAAGAGAGAACTGAATTGGAGCTCCACCATTTCTAACTGGAGTCTTCACTTTGATCTTTGAGTTCTTCCTTAATGTATTTACTTGGGATTCTCTTTGCATGGACAACTGATGGATAGCTACCAGTTAAACCAAAACAAACCTTAGTACAAAAGCAATTTGATCTGAGACTTCTTCCCCATGCAAAAATATTCTTCACGCTAGAATAGACTAGAAATTCAGACCTAGACCTTTTCTCTCAAAACCAAGTGGTGAAAATACTAACTTTAGATGAAATCTTATTAGGCTCTCCAAAATTTTAGACTTTCAAAGGCCGAAAGGCCAAAATTGTGAGGCTTCAAAAAATGACTGTGTCAAAATCCCATACTGCAAAATTTGACTATGTCCCCAAGATGGACAACCAATCTAGGAAGATATATGGGTGAGGTTCCTAAAGCCTCAATAATATTTCTTTCACTTCTCCATAGTCTACCTCTTGCACATTACATAGGTGCTGCTCTTGTCTTTCTCTAGAGGCAGTCAATTCGGAAGCAAAGAATTTTATCTCTTCTTTGTGCTCAAACATCCTTTGCATCTCTTCCTTGAATATGACGAGTTTATGAAGATCCTCATTTGTGATAACCCCTGCTAGGGTCCCCTTGAATTATAGTACAATGCTTTTTATCATAGACAAAACTTGTCACTCATTATCCTCATATAACTCCAGATCTATTCCTATGAAGAAATCCTCTATTTTCTCTACCCACATCATAACTTTCTTATATCTCCGATGGACCTTGTTTATGTAATTTTCATAAAACTTTATTGTATCTGTTATTATTTTGTTCCGTATCCAAAAATTATCCACTTCTCCCCCCTCATATAGTTTTACCAGAATTTGGTAGCACTATTTCTTCACTATCTTCAAGTCCTTAAGATTCTTTTTCCATTTTCTTAATTGAAGAATCAATCCTTGTAGCTTTGTATTCTCTTTGAGAATGGTCCTAAAAGGTTTCAAAATAGCTCTAATGATTCTCTCTCCTAACTGCTCAAAATATGCCTTCCAGTCTGTACATGCCTGCACAAAGAATGTGTCATTCCTTTCGGAAATTTTGGGGTGGCCTTATTTTCCAAGACAACCTATAATGAGGCTTATGGATAAATTTGGGAAATGGGACCCACCACTTTAAAAATGAATTTCATCAATGCATCATTCTTCTCAGTTAGTGATTTTATCTTTTCTTCATCATTGTCCATAAAGTTGAGAGCATACTTCAGCCCTACAACTGCCAAGGTTTTTATCCCTTCTCTTGTAGGCTCACCTAGATCAAACTCATCAAAAGTGTAATCCTTTAGAGTTATTTTTTCCCAGGTAGCATCGGTTGTAGGGACCGACACTTGTAATTTCCAATGACCCTTATTATACTAAGTGACATAGGACATTGTCCTTGCAGGCACACTAGACTCTGCTTGGTTGAAGGCTTGATGTAAGAAGGACATGTCTATGTCCTATTCCTCTTAAGTAAATAATATCTTTCTCAGCTGAATCTCTTTAGTAAACCATCTTGGTTTAGTAAAATAAGTAACAGGCTCGTAAAGAGAAATCTGCAATACTAAGGTTGTCCCTTTTATCTCCTGTGCTACCATCTCCTCCTTGGCTTACTTTGTTTCTTCTTGAAGTTTTGAGCCCTCTTCTTCACATACATCTTCTTCCAAGGTTTCATCTTTCTCCCTCAAAGTGGCATCTTGTACCTCTTCTTCTTGTTTTGGTGGAGTACTCTCTTCTTTTGTGGGTCATGTTTCATCTTGAGGTTTCTCCATATCTTTCAAAAGACTTGTCAATATTTCAATTTGAAGACTCGTTACCGACCTTTTCTTTGTCTAAAAGGATGGTACTGTCTCTACAACTAGAGGTATTTGGGAAGTTGTGCCCAAAGAGGATATGGGAAAAAAGGGTGGAGGAGTAGGAGTAGGAAGTGAATGCAGGGAAGTGGAAGTATGAAGTGAAGGCAGAGGAGTAGAAGCTGGAAATGAAGGTGGAGGAGTGGAAGTATGAAATGATCGTGGAGGAGTGTAAGTGTGAGTATCTATAGGATTTGAACCTTTCTCTACATCCTTATATTAGGAATAACAATCCACCAACACAAGTGAGAGGGGGATGAATCAGTTGTGAGACAGATTATTAAACATTAAAATTTATAATGAAAAAATTAATCCAAATGATAATAGAGTAAATGAAAACACAATAACACAATCCTTTGTTGTCGAGGAAACCTTGTTAAAGGTAAAACCCCAATGAGAATTAGCACCCACAAATGATGTACTGATAATATAGCATCCTTGTTAAAATATTTATCTATGTTAGGAGCTTATTGATGCATTACAGTACATAGTCCAGGAGCTTTTAAAGGAAAAAATTTGTTAGGAGTCAAGAGTAATAGTGGGGTCAATGCCGAGGCACACTTCCTAAAGAAGGTTAAATCCACCCTCAGAATTTACAGTCTAAAATACAAGTGTATATAGGAAATATACAATCCAATGAACTATGTGATAGCAACTGTCTTTGCTTGGTGAGTTCTAATGAATTAACATAATAACAACCTCTGCTCTACATCCCATAGACTTTGCACAAACAAGCTCACAGCTTCCATACTTCACTGTCTCTTCTACAAACACATTTTCCACTTCACATATATTCTTTTCAAACAAGAAAAGATCTCTCATATATACCCTAATATTACAATAATTAATTAGGTCATCCAATTAGGCTTTCCCAATGTACAAATAATTATTTAAACCCTTGCTATGATACACATGGTAACTATAACAAGTAAACATCAATTAAAATTCATCAAATATAATCCAAGATCTATAATGCACGCCTGCAATCCATAATACACGGTACATCTCTAAAGTCAATCTTAAATAGGTCTCCTCTGGAACACACTCAACAACTGATGTTACTAAGAGTTGTGAAACCCAATAATCATAAAAAATATTCCTTAACATGTCTTCTTCCATCCCTTAAGCTCGCATACCCTGAATCCACATTTCTTGTAAGTTATGATCAAAACACAGAGACTAAATTTGTCAAAGATCACTGTCATAGTTGAGTACCCAGGCTTCAATAAAACATCTGTAACTAATCTATTATACAATATTAAGCCATGAAAACTTAAGAATAAGATCAATACATATCCCTGTACAAATAACCATCTTTTCTTATTTTGAATCAGCTGTATAGTACATGTACACTTTTGTCAGTCATCAAGCAATAGTAATAACCAGTCTATTCTACCTCCATAGAAACATATGTTGACATCAGTGATAAAACATGAATGCCAACAACATCATCAGAAACCAATTCCAACAATCTCACCCTTTGGAATTGATGACAAAATATAGGAAAATCTATTAACCTAAAAGTACTCTCCCAATACAATCTTCTCAATGTCCTCATCATCGCTCTCCCTAAACAAGTAGGTATTTTCTCATTAAATTTATCCTTTGACAAAAATAGAAAAGGGTGCAATAACCCTTCTTCTTTCCTCTACAAGGTGTATCATTTTTAAATCTTTATGCCTCCAACAACCAGGTGCAAAATCACCCAAATATGTTCTATAATTTTCCTGCGATCACTCCCCCTAAGGAGTAGATCCATACATCAAGTCCAGAAAATTATATAGATCTTAAAGCCAATGGAATAACTCATTCCTAAATCAATTTAGTTTTTGCAAGGAGGGGCTTGCACCCCAAACATACCTCTGAGATACTCAAAGGCATCCTTTAGAAAAGGTTTTGAAAAAATATCTTCTATCTATTCCTTTGTGCTAATATACTCCAATCTAATCTCCTTCTCTTCTACCTTGTCTCTCAAGAAATGATACTTAATGGAAATATGTTTAGTCTTTGAATGAAACACTATATTCTTTAACATTTTAATTGTGCTAGTGTTATCATAGTGCATAACCACTGGCTCTTCAAAAATTATCCCAATGTCCTTCAGCATGTATTTCATCCAAACAATTTGTGTACAATTTATAGCAATAGAAACATACTCAGATTCAATAGTAGAATGAGCTATATAATCCTTCTTTTTACTTAGCCAAGAAACCTATCTTTTCCCAGGAAAGAATACACCACAACTTGTGATTTTTCTATCATCAATATTTCCTTCTCAATCAACATCAGTATAACCATGTAAGTCAAAATCATCATATTTCTTATAACATAGCCATAATCTACTATTCCTTTCATATATCTAAATATTCTTTTGACAATAAAAGGTTGTGTCTCTTTAGGATTCGCTTGATATATTGCAACAATTCCAACAACATTAGCAATATCTCATCTAGTGTGAGTCAGATATTGTAAGCCTCCAATCATAGATATGTATTTTTTCTGAAAAACACTCTGGGTTTCATCAGTATTAATAAGCTTGTGACTAGTAAATTCATAGGTGTTCCAATAGGTTTACAATCTTCCATTCAAAACTTTTTCAATATTTCTTTAAGATACTTTGTCTGAGAAATGAAAATACCACTCTTGTTCTGATTAATTTGCAATCCAAGGAAAAATTTCATCTCACCAATCATTAAAATCTCAAATTTATTTTCCATTTCTTTAGAGAACTTTTTACTGATTTCGTCATTTCCTCCAAAAATGATATCATCAACAAAAATTATAAAATACCTTTCACCATAGTAAGATATTTTTCTTGTAGGACCACACATATCTATATGCACTAGATCCAACTTCCCTTTCACTGAGTAAGATTTTATTTTAAAATTTCTTCTTGTATGCTTCCCCATTACACACTCTCTACACATGGTGTTAGATGGTTTCACAATCTTTGGTAGGTCTCTAACTACATTAGTCATACTTGCCTTCACAATATTATCAAAATTAACATGAAAAAATATTCTATGCTATAACCAATTATCATCTACCTTCGCAATAAAACAAGAAGACTCATATGTATTCAATTCAAATACATTACCTTGGGATTTAGTACCAGATGTGATCAAGTCTTCTGACCTACTTCTGATTGAGAATTTCCCATCAATGAATTTCAATTGATAACCTTTATCCACTAGTTGTCCAACACTCAATAAATTATGCTTAAGTCCACCAACAAGTAATATATTGTCAGTATTAGTCTTTCCATCCAATAAATAGATCCAACTCCAATGATAAGCTTAGGAGTATTGTCACCAAATCTCAGAACACCACCATCATACTTATTCATTTTAACAAACTTATTTCTATCTCCATTCATATGGTGTGAATAACCACTGTCTGTGACCCATTCAGATTTATTTTCAACATGTAACACTAAGGCTCTTTCTTCATGAATAAGTTTATCATCCTTGATAGAAATAAATCCAATCTCATCATAATTAACATCATCATCATCAGAAATACCTTTACTAGCATAGTAGCATTCCTTATCCTTTGAATATTTAGGTTTATAAAAGTTAGATCTATGCTTTGGAACCCTTATAGGACATCTAGATGCAAAATGACCTATCTTATTGCATGAAAAACTTTTCAAAGGTAACTTTCCTTCAAACTTACCCTTACCTCTCTTTTCTCTTCTAGTGATCAGGGCCAAAATTTCATCTAACTTTCTTTCTTCTTCCTATATCTGTTCCCATTCATCAACATATTCACCAAGCTCTTCTCTCAAGTCACTACTGCTAGTGCTCGCAATTCCTGATAAAGTTTTTATATTTTTATGCACAGTCACCTTGAATTTTGTCTCAACTTTAGTTAATGAATATCCCATCTCTGCGCCCTCAAAAGTAGTTAATTTTGCAATCAAAATCTCTGTATTAAAGTTGTCTATCAAAGGTATGTTCTCTTCTATAGCTTTCACTTTAGTCTTGTAAATAGGTCTCAAAGATCTAAGAATCTTCAAAATCACTTCTTCCTCACTGCATGTTCCTCTAGAGTTTTTGATCCTAATAACAACCTCACTAACTCTCTATACATACACTCTAATATTTTCATCATCTTTCATTTTTAGATTTTCCATCCTTGTTTTCACATTCTATAACTTTTCCTTCTTAGTAAACATGTCTCCTTCTTATAGTGCTTCCAATATTGTCCAAATGTCATGTGTAGAATCCAAATCTTTAACCTCAGTGAGTTCACCTTAAGAGGGAACACTAATCAGTGCTTCCCTTGTGACGATTTATATGAAAATATCATCTTTTCTTCATCATAAGCCTTATCTACTTCATTCTCAAGCTTCATTTGTACTTTCTTTTTTGTAATCATCTAGTAGTTAATTCCCAAGCATAGAAAATGTATTCTCATCTTGTTCTTTCAACTATTAAAGTTTTCAGGATCAAACTTCGGACTATCCTTCCTATAGAATGCCATCTTTCAGGATAACCTCAAGCTTTTAAGCTTTCTCTCTAAGGACCAGCAGCTCTAATACCAATTGTTAGTAATTATAGTCCACCAACACAATCGAGGGGGAGGGGGGTGAATCGGTTGTGAGATAGGTTATCAAACAATAAATTGTATAATCAAAAATTTAATCCAAATGCTAACATAGTAAATGAAAACACAATAAAAAAATCCTTTGTTGTCGAGGAACCCCTGTTAAAGGTAAAACCCCATTGGGAATTAGCACCCATAAATGGTCTACTGAGAGTAAAGTATCCTTGTTAAAATATTTAGGTCTTTTAGGATCTTATTTATGCATTAGAATTCATAGTCCTTGTTAAAGGACATAACCTGTTAGGAGTCAAGATTAACAGTGGGCTCACTTTCCAAGCATAGTTTGTAAAGATGGTTAAATTCATCCTTAGGACTTGTAGTCCAAAATACAAGTGTATATAAGAAATATACAATCTAGTGAACTTTTTGATAGAAACTGTCTTTGCTTGGTCAGTTCTAATGAAGTAACATAATAACAACCTCTAGTCTACATCTAGCAAACTTTACACAAATAAGCTCATAGCTTCCACACTTTGTTGTCTCTTCCATAATCACATTTTCCACTTCACATACATCATTTTTAAACAAGAAAATATCTCTCATATATATCATATTAAAATAATTAATTAGGTCAACCAATTATGCTTTCCCAATATAAAAATATTAATTTAACCCCTTTCTTAGATACACATGGTACCTATAACAAGTAAACATCAATTAAAATTCATTGAATATAATCCAAGATCTGTAATTCATGCTCACAATCTATAATACATGCTACATCTTTGAAGTTAGCCCCAAATAGGTCTCTTCCAGAACACACGCCACAACTAATGTAACCAAGAGTCCTAAAACCCAAGAATAATAAAAAAAATTCCTTAACATGTCTTCTATCATTCCTTAATATCACATAACCTAAATCCACATCGCTCATAAGTTATCCTCAAAAGATAGAGACTAAATCTGTCAGAGATCACTATCACAGTCTAGTACTACGTCTTCACTAAAACATCTGTAACTCATCTAGTAGACAATATTAAGATGTGTGATCTTAAGAATAAGATCAAAACATATCCCTGTACACATCACCATCTTCGCTCATTCTGAATCAGCCATACAATACCCGTACACTTTTTTTAGTCACCAAGCAATAATAATAACTAGTTTGTTCCTCCTCCATAAAAACATATGTTGACATCAGTGACAAAACATGAATGCTAACAACATGATCAGAAACCAATTCCAACACCTTAACTCCTTATTTATCTATGAGAAAATCTTCCTAGGCTATTTGTGAGGTTTGAGTGGTGGAGGACCCCATAATAGCTTGTACCTCTACCTCTTTGTCTATGGCTGCAGAATCTAAGCTAGAGGAAAATGCATCGATGTCCCCTTCCTTGCTTGCATCTATCCCCACAAGTGGTATTTTCAGTGCAGGATTAGTGAATTGAGATGGGGGTGGAGTAAGGATAACCTGAGGGATTAGGGGTACCTTCCCTTCCATATTAACTTCCATTGAATAATCCAATGCATCTATACCCTTATCCTTAAACCATGTGAGATTCCAGAAGTCAGACATAAGGAATTCATCAGGACCAAGGGAATCTCGGGGGTTTCCTTGTCCTTCCTATCCATTTTCTTCTCCATAAATGGCGATGTCCTTTTCCAAGCCTTTCTTCTTTGAGATACCAGTCCTTGAACTTTTTCTTTTCACTAAGGGTACATCCTCCTCTTCTCCTCCTTCCTCTTCTAGTTCCTCTAGCAAAGTCTCTAACTATGGGGATGCAGATGATCTCTTCTTTTTATACTCTTTCTTTCTCTCTCTTGAGGTGCTCGGAGGTTAGATAGTCTCTACCTCAGGAGATTGACTGGTAGTGGGGAGCTATTTTTGAGTCTCTTGGGATCTATCCAAAGGTGCAAATATCCTACCATTCATTCTTGTCCTTTGGGGTTTATGCTTAGGATTTGGGCCGTACATAACTAGGTGTTCATGCCCATACACTATTCGTAATTTTTGTAGGACTTCCCTCTTGAACTAAGGTAGTGCTACCAATTCTCCTCGTACATTATCCACTTTGGGTGGTGGGTTTAACTATGGTTTCATTTTCATGGGATCCATTTGGAAGGGCTTCTTGATCCACATTTTAGTGGCCTTAACCATGTGCCTGGTCTTGAATTTTATGCTATCATTGTCATCTTTATCTATCTTAGCATTTAAGATAGATCTTGTATATAGCTTATCTATTTTATATAATGGGTCAAGTACCTCATCCATCTCTATTTCCCATCCTTTGGGTGGAATGTAAATATCTAGGGTAGTCTATGCTAAAGCTAGGGACATTCTAACATAATCTCGAACCCTGACTTCATAATCGTCCACAAAATTAATCTTGTGGTCCTCCACGTGAGGCTCATGAACATAGGGCCTACCTATGATGTTGCTATAGGTTCCAATGAGATCTAACCTTGGGCTAAACCTATCTTTTAGAGACTATAATGGGCATTCATCCCATTCAAATGCAAGGGACTTGCATACCTTCATATCGTGTAGGGTGTATGGGCCAATTGAAATATGAAAGTCTCATAATTGCTTCTTCTTATCTTTAATATGCTCATAAGTGTTAGAAAGCTACCTGGCCATCTCTATCATAATTACCTATTTAAAAGGGTATCTAGGAAGTTTCTTCAGGGAAAAGGTGCACCTAGCCACTCAGATGTAGGTGAAGATTCTAAACTGAATGTAGATGGCTCCTATTGCCCTTAACTTAGTGGCTTCCTCTTCTGATAGTCTCTTTTCATAATCACCCTCAATTGAGCAGATGATTACAAAGATGAATGCATTGTTAACAATATTGTAGTCTAGGTTTTCTTCGTCCATCTTTTATTTCCTTATCAGCTAGGAATATACTATAAAAGGCCATGCATTTGGTTCCTCAAAGAATCCCTATTTTACCTATCCCAGGCACTCTGCCCTTACTACTATAGATACACCATGTATTATGTCATGTAGAAATTGGGATTATGCTTTACTGAAATTAATTATCCATCCAGGTTATCACTCAAGATGGTAGCCTACTTGAATATGGCCCTTCGCCCATTGATCTTCTCAATTAGTATGATCATCCAATATTCAAGCTGAATGGACTAGGGTAATCCATACAATCTTTAAAGCATTGTGATGGTGGCCTGAATATCATTCTCCAGGTATCCTCTCCTCATTTATATTCTTTCAAGCTTGTTCTTTGGGAGGGATTGGATCAGGTACTCTTGGTTAACTATGTCATATGCCTCCAAGGTGTTATTCTTGAACCAATCTAAGCCTTTGCTGATTGGGAAATCATTATATGTATTAATTCCCTTCAGATTGTGAGAGACATCCTTGATGTTATCTCGCTGGAGATCCAAGATAATTTCTCTAGCTCCATTTTTCACTACCCTCTCATCTGGTACATAGTAGTGTGCTAGGGTCATAATCAAGTATGAGGATAAAACTGAGACTGGGTGTGTAGCTACATTCACTAAACTTGATAGTACTAGGGTGGTGCTGTCAGATGAGCTCCCATTAGGTTTGGCACATTTTATTAGGAACTCAATCCAATCAATATTCTTGATGTCGGTGTTAGTAACCTCATTATGGTGGTTTCTGAACTTTGAAGGTGTGTGGTACACTTTGAATAGGTACTTCATGGGCGATCCAATGATCCTTTCTGGAATTACTGCAAGAAAAGATGCAATCATGAGTAATTTATTGAAAATAAATATCTAAAGGAAAGCATAAAATAGAAAATAAAACTCTAAGGTTTAGTAGAAGCTTCTTAGAATCATCTAGAACTATCTTATGGAATTTTCAGCCACTCATACCTATGGACACTGAAGACATGATTGCACTGCAAAAGGCCAAAACTATGAAGAAGAGGTTTGATGGGAATTGGTTGATGCTTTTCAAAAAATTGGACTGTAATTGTGCGAAAGGATTTTAGTGTGTGAAAGTGCAACAGTGTGAAAATGGATGAGGTAAAGAGTGAAGGTGTAGGATGTTTCGAGGTGCAAGAATTTGAAAGTGCAAAATTGGATGATTGATCCCGCCTTTGGTGTTTGTGTCTTCGGTGATAGGATAGGATGCGAAATGTCGAAACGCTGAGGGATATTCTAGACTTTGTCAAATTTTTTCTCTTGCTTGATTTGAATTTGGTGAGACAAATTTCAGCCTTTGGAGGCCAAAATTTACATGTGTAACACGACATAGGAAAAAACTTAAAGCAAACAAACCAAAATAAAACCAAAGCAAAGACAAAGCCGACAACCTAGGGATAGAAAAAAACTAAGTGAGTTTTGTGAGAGGAGGCTAAAAAAAATAGGGGAGGCAACACGTGACAAAGAAAAAAACCAAACAAAAATGACAAAGGAAAGAAACCCTAAACCTAACAACGAGTCTAAGAGACCAACCTGCTAGGAGGGAGAGAAGGAGGAGGACAAAGTGCATCAGGAGAATGAGGAGCATAGTCTAAGGCAAGGAGCACAATGATTGAGGAACGTGAGATGAAGATGAGATCGTCAGAGCTCGAGGAGGGGAAGAAAAAAAATGAAAAAGAAGAGAAGAAAATTTGGCGGTGTCGCTTTTATAGCCTCGCGTTGATGATATGACATCATGCAAACTTTTGTGTTGTGAATGGTGAAATGCTGAAGTTGTAACCTCATATATTTTGGTGTTTGTGTAGCTGAAACATCAAAAGATTTGTTATAGGCTTGGCCTTTTGCACTTCAGATCTTTTGGTCTTTTGGAGGTGCAAAGACCCTGGAAGTCTGAAGGTATGAAACTACAAATCTTTATGTACATATATATGTGTATGTATCTATGTACACATGTATATATGTATACACACACATATATATCTGTATGTTTTATATATATATATATATATATATATATATATATATATATATCTGTGTGTGTGTGTGTGTGTTGGAATAATAGAAAGGTGTGTAGTGAGAGGGGATGGGTGAATCAGTACCCTTAAAATATTTTCAAACAAATCTTTGTAATCATAAACTGTAATAATCAACTGAGTAGATTACTTTCACAATACATGTAATGTTATTTCTGAAATGTAAATGCATGTAATCAAAACAATAAAAAATTTATGAAAGTCAAGTACACATAACACATGTATTTTGGTATCACAGGAAACCCCTGTTAGAAGGTAAAAACTACAGTGGGAATGAGACCCACAAAGCTTCACTACTGCAGTAATAAATTATCTTGTTAGAGCTTACAAATATTGATCACTTCTGGAGACCTTACCTTGTTAGGAGTAACAATAAGATCGATTAGATCTACCTCGTCTGAGGATATCGCAACATAATGTATGTGTGCACTCTATTAAGGGATTTAGGCAAAGATGGTTAAGTCTACTCTGTTAAGAGATTTTGGGGTCTATTACAATTGTTAGAGAGTAACAAAATTTGTGATCTGAACAAATACAATCTGAATATCATGGATAACAGATCCTTTAAGTACAATAAAATTATCACCTTGCTGTGACTGATAATACCTTATGTACTACTTGGTAGCCTTATCTAGGTTCTGAAAACTGAATGCTTCAATCAAAATCCTTATTCTAAAACCCTTGAATGATCTCCTGATGTCCTTAGTGCAGTGGCTACTTGATCATAATTCGATCATCATACTTTACAAAATGACATCTTAACCTTACATATATCAAACCTCTTTACCTAATTAGGGTTTTATAATATATTAGAAAACCTAAGATCAATGGTGTAAAAAATTTACCTTGATCATCTATACATAGGAGATACAAACAATTAATGAGTGCATGCATAATTAATGTCCTCCTCGATCATTGTAAACCATTATCTAGCTTGGCAAAAAGTTGTTATCTAGATTGATGTGACTATACAAAATTTTATGTAACCGCTAGTTTACTCAGTAAATCCTATCTCTCGGTGTACTTTAGTGCTTGGTGTATACTATTGCTCGGTAAGTCATTTTCTCAGTGATTAATGCACTCAGTTAACATTGCCCTTGTTAAATTTAGATTAGGATATATGACATTTAATTTTTGTTTCAAAATCCAATATATATATATATATATATATATAATCACAATATATAAACATATATTTATTATTAATATAATAAAAAATATATAAAAATATATTAATATTAATAATATGCTGATTGCATAATGACTCGCGGTTATAAACATAGTCGAGTGTTTATGTTAATGTGATTTGCCAATATAAATCTGCATTAAACTGATATTATAACAATCGGTATTTAATGAGCATCTAGAATATTATTTATATTGTCAAATATAATATACATTTGTATATGTATACTAATATGTATAATAATATTATTATTACTATATATATTAATATGCATATATATAACATTAACAATAATCGATACAAATTGGTATTGACATTTACAGTGACCAATATGATGTTTATTTAGTTAAATATATATATTAATATAATTGTTCATTATCATCGTATATTAATATATTATTTATTTATTTATTTCCTCATAACATTAAGATCATTTTATCTAATCAAAGCTATAAACATCAACACTCCCTCTTAGCTAGGGAAGATAAAATGTACATCACAATAAGTTCATAAGTTGTGAAAGTTTGTTCTCAAGTGGATTGCCTCCATCAGCGATTCTATCTGTAGATCTCAAGTGGATTGCCTCCATCAACGATTTGATCCACAAGCTTACGAGCTTTGGTGTGGATTGCCTCAATTAGCGATTTGATCCACAAGCTCTCGTGTGGATTGCCTCTGTCGGCGATTCTATCCACAAACTCATGAGCTTCAGGGTGTGGATTGCCTCAATCGGTGATTTAATCCACAAGCTCTCGTGTGGATTTCCTCTATTGGCGATTCTATCCACAAGATCTCGTGTGGATTGCCTCTATCGGCGATTCTATCCATAAACTCACGAGCTTCAGGGTGTGGATTGCCTCAATCGGCGATTCGATCCACAAGCTCTCATGTGGATTGCCTCTATCGGCGATTCTATCGACAAAATCACAAGCTTCATGGTGTGGATTGCCTCAATCGGCAATTCAATCCACAAGCTCTCGTGTGAATTGCCTCTATCGGTGATTCTATCCACAAACTCACGAGCTTCAATGTGGATTGTCTCAATCGGCAATTCTATCCACACATTCCTATCACAAATAGAAAATCAAGTTATTGTAAGATCGTCACCTTTCAATAACTTTAACATATACAAGTGCAAATCATTAGGAAG
>MU225975.1:737983-758667 GCA_018584345.1 Thuja plicata | reverse complement strand
TTATCCTCATAAAGTATGAGGTGATAGTCTCTCCTTTATTCATTTTAATAGTAGAGAGTTGATTTTTAAGGGTAAGAATTCTGCTGGTGTTGTTGATCTCAAACATATTTTCCAGGGCTTTGAGCATATCATAAGAAGAATCTAACTTGGTGATCACAGGTAGTAGATGATTTTTCAATCCATCCACTAATAATTCCATTGCTCTAGTATTGTCTTTTTCCCACTTAATCAGCTCATCTTTTCTATCAGGTTTACAAGGATTTTCTATCACTGTCTTTAGATCATTTTTCCTTAGTACTAACATTATTCAAAGTTTCCATGATTCAAAATTAGAGGCACCTTCAAGTCTGTCTTCGAGTCTCAATCCATTTGCCATTCTACAGGTATGAGATTTCCAAAAGTCTAATCTTGGTCTTCCTTCAATCTAATCGGATCTTCCTTCAAGTGGTTTAGGCTTTGACAAAGGAACTTGGCTCTGATACCATGTTAAATTTAGATTAGGATATATGACTTTTAATTTTTTGTTTCAAAATCCAATATATATATATATATATATATATATATATATATATAATCACAATATATAAACATATATTTATTATTAATATAATAACAAATATATATAAATATATTAATATTAATATTAATAATATGCTGATTGCATAATGACTCGCGGTTATAAACATAGTCGACTGTTTATGTTAATGTGATTTGCCAATATAAATCTGCATTAAACCGATATTATAACAATCGGTATTTAATGAGCATTTAGAATATTATTTATATTGTCAAATATAATATACATTTGTATATGTATACTAATATGTATACTAATATTATTATTACTATATATATTAATATGCATATATATAACATTAACAATAATCGATACAAATCGGTATTGACATTTACAGTGACCGATATGATGTTTATTTAGTTAAATATATATATTAATATAATTGTTCATTATCATCATATATTAATATATTATTTATTTCCTCATAACATTAAGATCATTTTATCTAATCGAAGCTATAAACATCAACAGCCCTTGTTAACTCTACACTCGGAGATCAATAGCGGCTATTCTATCTTTGATTCTATTACCGACTGGAACTTTGAATACTTGAATAATAATGACAACTTGTAAACTCATATTGAGTAACATTCTCCCCCTTTGGCATTATTATCAAAAACTTGTATATGTAGTATACACAGTGACTCCATACATAGTGAATCCCCCTTTGTACATGCTCTCGGTATGCATAGAAGTATTATACATATATTTCCCCCTTTTTTGAAATTAATGACAAAAATTACTTACAACTTGTAAAAAATGTGTGGATGGGTCTTCTGGAGAATTTCCTTTTTAGTGCTCAAGGGTCAAATGTTCCAAGTTGAGTTGAGCATGCATATCATATATGCTCTCAACAACTGATAGTTCTAGTGTGGAAATCAAAGATTTTTCCTATGTCTTTGTAACATAGCATGTAGCTCAGTTACTTGATCTCTTATCTTGTTCTCTTCCTTCGTCAAGTCAAGTCTCAAATGTTGTATTTTTATAACCTTGGAATAATGGATTTGAAATGCATGTTTCTCGGTTGTAAGACTATTTGTACTATCTTTTAGATCATCATCTAATTTCTTCATATTTTCACTAAGCTCAGTAGTAAAGTGATCTAGTGTGTGTAACTTCTACAGAATTGTAAGTGCTTTATTTATAATAGTTTCTAATGTTGTTACAAATTTTGAGAGTGTTACCTTATTAACTACCACTGCTTGGCTAATCTTTTTAGTAATCTTGTACGGAATCTTCTTTTTTACTCTTTCTTCTATGTTATCCTCAGCATCAATATATAATCCATTTATGGCCTTGGTGAGAAGTGCAAGTTGATCAATGATTGGGGAAGATTCATATATGTTTACATCAGGAATAAATTTTTGTAAGATCTCCTGTGCTACTTCTAGAACTTGTGCATTCTTGTGTTCTAATCTCATCTTGTCTTGTGCTTCTTTTCATGTGCATAGTGCACCATATTTTATAAGTGTTTTTAGATAGTTTCCTCGGATCACATTCAAGGATGTTAATGATTTCATTGAGTGTGAATAATAGTGTTAGAGATAATTGAGCCTTGTGCTTAGTATCTGGCTTTGGTGGCTCTGTAGATGTGGTGACTTGTGTAGTCGCTCCACTGTGCTCGGTTTCCTTACCAATTGCATCACCCTTTTCTTCATGTGTATCTATTTCTTGCTTGTGTGTAACCTTTGAAATTTTAGTTTCAATATCAATAGCTTGTACCAATATAGGTAGATTACCAGGTACCATTGCTTGGGTGACCTTGGTTTCCTTTTTTGCTTCTAGGGTAATGGTCTTGGTAGCTCCAGCTATCACTTCATCTTCCTTTTCTTTGTCATTAGGATCACCTTTGGTTATGTCATCTATTGTGATCTCTACATGTCCAAGATTAGTCAAAATCTCAGGAATACCGTCAAAAATATTGTCAATAGTTGCATCTTCAACGTTTGTTGTTTTAGTGCTCGGTCCATGTCCATCGGTATCGACAGTAGATGCAATGTCCTCTATTTTCTTGGTTGGACATAACATATTTTTCCAAATAATACTAATCTCTTCATCAAATTCTTTCGATTTCTCTTGAAGTATATTGAGTTCTCTTGATTTCTTTTGAAATTGCATTGCATATTGTTTCTTTATGTCACCAATCAGTTCAACTATGTAATCAGCTGTAAGTACAGTGAGTGCTACCTCTCTCATATATTTCTCTATTAGTAGTGCATAAGTCCATCTGGCTAATACTTTTTCATATAGTTCTTGTGGTATGTACATAGAAAATTCTACAGGAACTTTTCTAAAAGTAATCATCATACCTATGATAGATTCTTCATATTTATCCTAATTCTCGGTAGTCAAGTTTGCATAAGTGTCTATCTTTGGATGTCCTAACCTTCCAGTTGGCCTTATTACTTCTGCTATTTCATCAAAAGTTTGTGGTACCTTGTTCTGCATAACCTTTACTTGATCAATGTTATTATCAAAATCATCCTTATCATCTTTATCTGTCACAAACATTTTTCTTCTTTGTTTCGGTGTTGGGGACTCGGTGGTAGCCTTAGAATTCCTTTTCTAATAAGTATATTTTAGTGAGGGTCTAGTAATTTTAGAAACTCCTTTCTTCAAAGGTGGTGAATGTGCTGTCACTGATCTTGTTTGTGTACTAGGTGGACTCTCAGCCTTTGTGCATTTTCCCTTATTGGCCTTAGGTGCATCTTCTTGTATTTCATGTGTGGATTTATCTGATTCGGTGGACTCTTCATCTTGATCTTCTCCTTCACCAATTGTAGGATTCTCCTCAGTGTCATCCATGGATCTATCAAGTTCTTCTTCAGTTATAGAAAATTTCCTTTTCAATGTCTTGAAAATCTTGGTCTTCTTTCTTCCCATTTTCTCAACTTGAAGTCCAATTTGTATTCTTGTTTTAGCTTCATCATATGTGCCAAATCTCATGGAAAATTTTTGAACAAGTTCATTTAGTAGTTTCTCTATAGCCTAAGAAGCTAAATCTATGTCAATCTCATAATCCATAGGAGGTAGCCATGTTGTCCTTGGTTGTACTTCTTTGATGAGTGTCATTTTGGTCTCAACTACAAAACATACATCCTCTTTATACTTCTCTATAAATTGAATTTGTATTCTTGTCCTTTTCTCCATTTTTTCTTTGAACTTCAACAAATAATCATTCATTATACGCTCAAAATTTTCTCCTAGACTCTTAACGAGTTCACTGATTTGCAATGTGATCGGTCGAGTGGACTTCCATGTTACTTTACCTATGGAGGGAAAGAAGGTTTACAAATAGAAAAATGTACACATAAGTAGGGAACCAAACTTATATGTATTAAATGATCTTGCTAATCTGATTGTCTTCATGTTTTCTTCCACTTGCCTTTGCAACAGCTCGGCTAGGTCAAGTTGCAAACCCTTCTTCACAATTTTGTATGCAATATTGAATACTCCACATGCAACACTATTAGGTCTCCTAGATTGGAATATTTTGTATGTAATAAAATATAAAAAATATCTTAATTCAAGACCGCTGATGGTGTTGATCCTTAAACCTCTACCGTCTCACTCAGCTCCTATTATTTTCTCGATTTCTATTCTGGGCGGGTGCCTTAGGGATTTAGAATTGTCTAATGTCGGATACCCAGTTACTGTACGTATAAAATATTTACTTACCTTCTCCTATTCATCTAGCTATAGCTTTCCATCATGTACTTGGCTCAATACTATGCATATGCACTTTGTTTTGAATTCCTTTGGGAAATGTTGGGCATTGGTTAACCCTTTGAATTCCAGATGCTTGTAGTCATCCTTTAGTTTCCCATTAGAGATCACCTCTTGATATGTTGATATCAGCTCAAAATCACCTAGTTCACTCATCTTGTAGTGTATGTATGCCCTTACATCATGAACCAATAGAACCCTAGGTATTATCATGGAGAACATGACTTTATCGTCGGGTTGAGCACAGTGAAAACTTTAGTGACGATTATTCGCCAATTGGTGAATGTCGCATGTGGGTGAGTGGGAAATTGGAAATTTTTTTCATATATTAGATTGACCCTATCACCTGACAATTATTAATATTGGGACCAATGTCGGGGCCCATCACCCATTGCTTTATTTAATTTTCTACTTTTCTTACACATTATCGCCAATGGAATCTAATTTTTGGTCCCCGTAAATTTTAAAAATTTGCCTATAATTTATACGTGACCCAAATAGACGGCCTATTTATGCCAATAGTTTTATACATATATATTTATAGGCCGCCCCAAATTTGCCTAGCATTTTGCGGACGTGTGTCTTAACCTGACCCAAATTCTCCCACTTTATTAATCATACCTTCGTATTGGACAACCCATAATTGCCTCCCAAATAATAAAAGACGTGTCAAAATTATGCGGGCTTCGCCAAATTTGTATACCTTGACCTAATACCTCCCACTGAATTTTCCAAATAAGGATAGTATAAAAACATTTGATCGATAGAAAAGTTTTAGACTATTGAGTGGAACTGCATACTGCATTGGCGAGTAGTGACTGCAATTTAATTTGAGGCAAAGGTAAGTGATACTTATTCTGCGAGTCTATAATTTTGAGTTCATTATTATTTAGTGGTAACCAGGTAGCAAACAATGGTGACCAGGGAGACCTTAGACATGATTTTAGGGCTAATAAATCCAGAATAATATTTATATATATTATTGTCTATTGTCACTTCTTCAACAATTTAACATTTTTTTTTGAAGTGGAAGTCGTTGGAGAATGGAGATGTCGAAAAAAAATAAGGATAACAAGAATAAGGGTAAGGCTCCTGCAAGTGGGGAAAGCCAAGAGAGGCCAACAAAATGCAAAACCTTATAATCATACTTTGGTCATGGTGTTGGAAATTTTTCTGTCCAAAATTGGGAAGCTGCTTCATCACAAGTAGATTTTGAAGATTCACAACCTGAAACTACATGACATATTGAAGAATTAGGCGAACCTGATATATCAGATCATGATGAACTTGAAGAGAATTTTCAGTTACATACCCAGAGTAGCCATAATGATATATAATCGACTTGGATGAGACTGAGAATGTCAGAGATGATGATGGTGTAGGGAAAAGAAAAGAAAAAACAATTCAAAAAATGATCGGAAGTGGGAGTTGTCAAGGAATTTTCAAATTGAATGGGTGTCAAAGTAACCATTCATTGAACCAGTGGACAATCCAATTAAAGGTTAGCCTCTGGTAGAATGGAGATGTAAGATTTTCACCAAGATAAATAAGAAGGAAAAGAGGTTGCAATTAAAAATTGACACCATAGAGAAGCATATGGGTAAGATTTACGAAAAGAAAACCATAGATGGAGTTGAAAAATTAGTGACAATATGGAAAACAAAGGATGAATCTCTCCATGTTAGGAATGCTGAATCATATGAATTTTAGTTGAATATACAGATGAAGCCTGCTCAAGTTAAAGGCTCTATTGAAGCTTATTTTGGAAAAGCATTAGAAGTAGAACTAATGGGAAAATTTGTTGAGTGAAGTGTTTTTTTTAATATTTTGATCAGAGGGAGTCCTATGATAGACTACCCATCATTGAGTGCTTTATTACACTTTCTGAAAGTTCCTAACTATCCTAACAGTCACTGGTCAGTAAATAGTGGATGGGAATGGGCAAGTTGTCTTGCCGATGTTGAAAATGATGATCTCAAGGCAAAAATTAAAGAGTCAAATTTTATTGCACTGTCTTTAGACAAGGTTACAACAGTAGATAATACTTCGTGGGTATGCAAGCATGTTTATACTATACACAATTTTTTCCACCAACCTCATCTACTAGCTAATGCTAAAATGAAGGATAATGCGCCAGCTAGAAATCTATTTGAACTAGTAAAGAGATCTCTAATTGAATATGACGGTATAAATGACATGATGATTATCAATAGTTGGTGTGTGTTGGAGCAGATGGAGCTTTGGTAATGCAAGGTGATAGGGGCGGTCTTTACACAAAGATACATTCTTCTTGTGCACCCTACGTTACTCCCATTGACTGCATGGCCTATAGAATGAATCTAGCTTTTGGAGTTGTTAGCAAGCATGGTCAAGTTCAAAAAATTCGAGTTTTAATCAAATATCTCTACCAATACTTCTGTCGAAGTCTAAAATGATTGAAGGAATTTCAACACTTTGCTGAAGGACTAACCAAAGGGAACAAGCTTATGAAGGATAATGATACTAGATGGATCTCTTTGGATGGACTAGCACATTGAGTGTTTTCATAATATCAATCGTTACTTTCTCTAATGAACTCAAGTTGTGAAGAAGTATGGCTACCCAAATTTCTTAAGTTGCTACGAAGGTTAAATAATGTAGAGACACTCTTAACGTTAGCAGGTCTTCTCCCCATGCTAGAGGAAATGAGAAATATATGATGACATGTAACTTATTGAATGTTTGATAATTTTAAGTTGAAGATAATGCAAGGCATTAAATCAGTTAATGGTTTGTATTGTCATTGATGTCAACTTGATATCATATGTATGGTCATGTACATAATGCCAAAGAATTCAGAGAATCAATGGAAAAAAGGTTATGCTTTTAGCAATGCATAAAAGTCAAGTATTCACTAAGTTACAGATAACACCGATAGAGTGCACACCATTGGTAAAGGAAAAGAAGAAAAGTCACAATGATACCTGACGAGTAGAAGACAGTGTTGCCTGACACAGAAAAACCACAGGATGCCCGATGAGATGAAAATAGAGTTGCCCGATGAATAAAAATCCAATGATGCCCGACGGAAGGAGATCCTAAAGCTAACTAGAGTAAAGCTGACAGAACTGTCAGTTGTCACCAACAACTAACTGAAGAGTTGACCGATGGAACAGACAATTCAGAAAATGACAAAATATCTAGCTGAAAAGAGCTAAAGATAGACTTAACTGGTTGTTTTCTTTGTTTATTCAACCAGAGTTAAGTAATTGATTTAAAGAAGATATGTACAGTTGGCAAGAAGATAACTACAAGATAAATCATGAGTTATACTTTAAATCAAATTTTCTAGATTGTTTTTCACACCAAGAATCAAGAATCAAGAAACAATGAATATCATTTCTATATAAGAGAAAAGCTTAATTAATTTTTGTATCCCATGAAAGGGGGATTAAGGGGAGTGAATAGAAAGAGGATGTTGAAGAGAAACTGATGAAGAATTACTTCATACAGTCCTGATCAATCAAGATGAAGGAGAGCTAAAGAATTCTGTAGACACTGACAAATAGTGAAGCACAACACCATAGAGTAGAAAGTGTGGAGCACAAAGAATTGAATTGATACATTGATCAGAGAGGTAATGTACTTAAATAGATCTGAAAATCTGCAATTCAAAGTTGCATTAGAAATAGGTCATAGTATTTCAGTTTAACCATCGAAGCATCAAGTCTCTTAACAGAGAAGGACTTAGTAGTCTTCTATATATTGAGGTACATCCCAAGGAGTGTCAAAAAGGTTGATTCATGAAACTAGCATTAGATTTTCCCGATACCTATTGATAGTCTAAGAAGGAGGCTGATTCAAGGATGGTAGCAATAGATTCCCAATACTAAGTGACAACCTCTATGTATAAAAACTTCTAACAAGGTCGCACTTCGGAGTGTTATTGGGATTAGTCCCTACCATAGCAGGGTGTTCATCAGGATAGCCCTACTATTTGAAGGGGGATGGAAGGTTAGGGCCTCACTCAGGTGGGACCCTACTATAACTATATTAGCAGCTAGGGCAACCGGTGGTGCGGGCGGGATAGCAGCTAGGA
Source organism: Thuja plicata (assembly GCA_018584345.1). NCBI lineage: Eukaryota > Viridiplantae > Streptophyta > Pinopsida > Cupressales > Cupressaceae > Thuja > Thuja plicata. The sequence continues at coordinate 750,286 of MU225975.1, read as the reverse complement.
ATTCAGTTTGCCCTACTTTTTTCTTATTATTATATTATTGCAACCAGCCCTACTATTCTATACTTCTTCTGGATGGGAGAATTAATGAGTGAGGGAGGCCCCTACCCTACGTAGTTGTTGAGGTGGGCCCGTGGAATCAATGAAGAATCTAATGAAGGCTCCCCGTTCTCGAGCATCCTTCCTTGCTGCAGTAGTGATGGCCCTAGATTGATGCGGCACATTCAGAAGGCCATAGAATTGATACGCCCCATAGAATTGTAGGGGTTGGATGGAGAAAACCATTTCCCATGAACACGGTGCTCCTAGTAGAGAGAAAAGGAAAGATTGATAATAGAGTTCAACTTGAAGGCCCTACCCCTACTAGTTTAAGGGTAAGGGAAGGAAGAAGTCTTTTGTTGAATGCAGAGGTAGATGGCTGCCCCCCCTACCCCCCCAATAAGAATTTAAAAGGGGAAAGGTTTGGTTAGGGGGCATGTTACATATAGAATTGAGATGCGGTCAACTATCTATCCATCTATCTATCTATCTGGTTGGGGTGGGCCCCTAAACTAATCTTCCTCAATTATCTATAGGGGGGGCACCAGGGGGGCTATGACCCCCTACTATTCTAAAGGGCGGCATCTGATCATTCTACTAGAATCCCGATGAACCCACCTAGGCCCTACTATTCTATGGCCCCTACTATTCTAAGGTGGCAGGGAATTCTAGCTGCTGGAGGGACCTTATAGGATGCTCTCCCTCCATACTATTCTAAGGCAATTATAGCTCTCCCTCAACTGTTGGATGAGGTGGTGAAACTCCTTTCCTTTCCTTTCCTTCTCCCACCTCTGTTCCTGCTACGGGTGAGGGCCCTACCATTCGAAAGGGAATGGGTGGAACTTACTATCCAATCAAAGAAGGTCATGCCTGCTCCTTGTATCATGCCTACTCTTTGTCAATGATCAATTTGATAGGCCTAGCAACCCACCTTTATTGAACTGAGATTGATCGGGAACCCCTCTATATAGTTGTCCATTCTATATTAATCAATGGGTAACTATAGATGAGCCCTTTCCCTGTGATCTAGTGGATAGAATTCAACCAACCACTCTGGACCAACCATAGCTTAACCCATCATATAGATGTATAGCCCCATATTAGCCAATTTTAGAGGCAGTAGCATTCCTTCTTGTGCTAGGTTCAATTAGATTGGCAACTAATCCACCAACAATGGTAAAGGAAGGAGTGATGCATATGCATATCGAGATTGAGATTGAGTTCCTACAGATTGGGTGCTAGGTGTTCTTGCATAGGCATCTGAGCTGGAGAACCAGAACCATTTTTCCACAGCAGAGGAATAAGAGACGAAGGTAGCAGGTTGAATAATCACAAATTTCTATCGGGCACTAGCCCTACTAGTCTAAAGGTCAGGGCCCTACTATTCTAATGGGAGGTGCCTATAGAATGGTAGGGTGCCCTTTTTTATATAGTTGAGTAGCTTGGGTTGACTCAGAGTCTATTTAAGTTTACCCAGCAAGGTATCAAACAGAGTAAGAACCCATTCATTCAGTTGGCCGAGATGATGACCTTAAACAGGAATAAGCATCCCTCCCACTATCAATAGTTCTAGTCCCAGCTTCCCCTTGTTTTGTGTCATTTGCTATGAATGATGCTTCACACCCTACCATTCTATAGGCGATTGCTCCTAGGGTTGTGGGTAGAGGCCCAACCACTCATCCTAACTACCTATAATTCCCAACTATCTCTATAGTTCCCACCTCACCCAGAACTATAGTCCCACCCAACCCAGGTGGGGGGGGGGCTACTTATATGGCACTGAAAGGGAGAGGGCCTCTCCCCCCTACTCTTCTATAATGGGAATTCTCTATAGCGATTTCTCTGGCCATCTCCCATCATATCATGTGTATAGATGGAGATGGTCGAGCCACTCCCCTACTCTTCTATAATGGGAGTTTGCTATCACTCAGCTCTCTCCCGTTGCCACTTTAGAATAGTAGGGGGGCCATCCATCTCATGTTCTATATGAATCACTCAGATGACTAGTTGTATCCATTCTAGAATGGATGGTGGCATCCATCCGAGATGGTGTACATTGTATTCTATGCGAGTACAGATATCAGTCGTATCCCATAAAATAGTAGGGGCGGATGGATGATGTGTGAGAACAATGGAATGGTGAACTGATTGCAACTATAAAACTGTAGTCAGGGGGGGCCCTCCTTAGGGGCCGAGGATAGATGGATCGATGGATGGATTGATCAGGTAGATTAGCCCTATCTCCAATCCCACCATAGTGATATATATATAGTGAGAGAAGCCAGTCAAGGGAAGGCGAGAACCATCCCACCCGCCACAATATGGCATCATTGGGGGGCGGGCCATCATAGTTGTTATTGTAGGGCTATTCTATCAATAATCTAATAATAGGGCTCCCATGATAATAGGCTTTGAGCCCTTCATTGTTACACCCCTGGTCCCCCCTACTATTTTAAGGGCTCCCACCCCTGTAGAGAGGAAGGTGAAATCAACACCCCCGAATGGAGGAACCTAACTGGAGAACAAAACCTGGCCTAACTCACTTTCTTCCAACCTAACTCACTTCACCAGCCTTGGCTGCTAGATATTATTTCTCATTAGCCTCCTGGTCGAGCCATTAGAATAGTAGGGCCATCGGCTGAGCATGCTTTTGGAAGGCCTACGGGCCCCATACGACTATAATCGTTCGTTACCCTGGCTGGAGTTCAACTATAGTTGCTGCTCCAGGATCAACCATGTAGTTGCTAGCTACTCCTTGGGGAAATAACCTTCCCTGGGCCCCAGCCCACCGATGATATAAAGGGGCAATAGCCTGGATCTTCCTCTACATGCACCGGGGGGGCCCGCGAAGGGCAGATAGTTTACCTTTGCTGACATCTCGATTCTATACGTAACATGGGTGGCCTATTATTCTATTATTTGTGATTGGCTGCTACCCTCATATTCAAGTGCTACCCTTGCCAGGCTGCTGCCCTTTAGAATAGTAGGGTTTCTTCCCTTCGTGAATAGTAGGGGCTGCATTTATGCTAGAAAACTACTGCCCTTTAGAATAGTAGGGCTTCACGAAAAAGTGTTGGGAACCTGCTGGAAGTGTTGCATTTATGCTGCCCTTTAGAATAAGGCATGCAGGTGGAGAATGCCAAATTATTCTGCATGCAAGCCCCATTATACATTAGGAGGTCTTGTCCCCCCTTGAAAAGAAAGCTAACAATGGATAATAGTTGGAGACATATTACGTATTCTAAGAGGGCCCACCTTGCAGAATGGCGCTAGCCCTCGGAGACACCCTCAACATGATATGCTACTTGTTTATCAGTTTATTTTTATCATAGCCGCCTTCCATTCTCTTCTATTCATGATAAAACTTATTCATAATTTTAGCCGGCAAATCCCGATCGAAACCTATCTATGTCTCTTACATTTCAATCTATAGGGAGGTCCCACCCTTTGCTTTGGGCCGATGGAGCAACACCAAAAATGGGAAGTTAGTTCTATCAAGCCTGCCTTTCCCTATGTGTAGAAAGCCTTCCATCCCCATGGTAGCTCCGATGCATAGGCAGGCTTTGAGGGGGGGAATAAAGTGCTGGGAAGCCTTTCCATCCTGGTTAACTAAATGAGATGTACAAAGGATTGAGAAAGGCAAATGCTATGCTTTACTTCCTGTACCGCCCTTTCTAGAAGGGGAAAGGAAAGAAATATAGGGAAATGCAGAAACAAAGCATTTTTTTGATCTCAAGGAGGCTAAAAGTCCCCTGCATTGGAAGAAAGAGAATAATGGCTCAATTGAAAGAAAGATATTTATTGATTTCATTCTTTGCCGCAGGAGCCTTTAATTGATTTATCAATTCAATATTGATAGGGGAAGTAAGTTTATACCCTTAAGTTTGGGTTGTGTATTCCTATCCATGAGATAAATATATTAAAAGAAATTCAATCCCACACGTAAACTATGTTCAAATTACGGGATAACCTCCCAGTGGCCGATCTTCAAACATACGTCGTTCAATCTCAAAAGACGCCCAGGTAGAAATAGAAGGCATGAGAATAGAAGGGTTGGAATAAGAAGCATGGGATTTTGAATGAAGGAAGGAGGTTCTTTATCATTCCCACCTACACCCGAACAAAAAGCTAAAGTGGATTGATGTCTAATCCTGCATTAAATAATTTCTATTGGACTATACCTATAAGCCCTATATAGATTAGTTGAGCTGTTTGATCTTAATATAAAAGGGGTGTTATTGGAATTAAAGGAAGACTTTTCATTCCCACCCACCGCATCGGGATGTTATTTTGGGAGACGTAGCATGTAAAAAAAAGAATCCTAATAGGGTGGAAGTGGTGTAAACACAGCAAGCTTTGACTCTCCATTCCCAGATAGGGGCATAGTAGGCAGGCGCCCCCCCTTTCTAAATAAAGTGCTTGCCCTCACCCTACTAAAATAGTAGAGAATTTGGGTGAGTGATAACCTAGTGGAGTATGGACAAAATAAATGATTGCCTTATTATTAAATCTAGGCACCTTGCTCTTCCCATGAATCATAGATCAGAATGTCTATAAAATAGTAGGGCTATCGGTGGGAGTGTTTTCATAATCCATGTTCCATCTCCAGTAGCACACATCTTTTGCACGCATCAATAGCACTTTCACTTATTATAATGTAAAGGGGAGGGCCCACCCACCAGAAGGAATCAATCGGCAAGAACTACGCCCATCTACCTACTAATCTTGCTTATCTACTAAAGGGTGAGAGATGGGAAGGGATTAGACAGAAGCTAGTAAGATGGAAAAGATCTTTTATTGCCCCCACACTGCTTTGAAAATAGAGTTCTTAGAAAAGGAATGGAACATCTCCTAACTATCTAGAAATAAGAAATTCCTAGGATTACAGCCCCCATTGAAGTCAATAATCTGAGTTATAGCCTCCCTTATTTGTTAGTGTTCAGGTAGGAAAGTCAACCACAAATCTTATCTCTCCTCAAATGACCAGAGGGTTACCAACCTTCAACTTTACTTTACTGATGACCTCCGCTTGAGAGGTGAGCATTACCGAATTTGTGGGAATGGATCTAGAAAGGCCAACGGGCGAGGGTGAAGCTAGGGAGGGAAGGAGCCTTTCTTTCGGTATGGTATTTTGAGCCAGTCTTATCCTCTGTTCCCTTCCTTATGACTTGACACCCAAAAAATTCTAACCTTTAATAGGGTTGGCTCCTAATAGGGCTCGCTTCAGAAGAGTGAAAATTTGAGGTACCGGTCCCAGTGGTTTTTCCATTAATAGGGTTTCCACGTTAAAGTTCATATTTTATGTGTGTATGATTCATTTCTTTATTGTTTTGTATCTGACACAGTTAACACTCAGTTGATCAGTATAGTCTTCTTATTTACTAAGTTTCAGTAAATAGTTATACTGCTTATCGGTAATCAAGGAGAATAAGTACAGACAAGGAAAACTGATAGACATTTAATCATTATAAGTATTTCATGGCATGCATCTTGTAGGGACTTAATAATCTAAGGTCTATTTGATGTGTGGTTAATGTTTGAAGGATAAATTTTTGAGGCCACTGATTCACCCCCCCTCTCAATTATTAATAATAATTGGTATTAGAGCTTGTGTGCTTAGAAAGGAAGGTTTCAAGACCTAAGTCAAGATCACAAGATGAACATACGAGATGTGCCCAAGTTGAGCAAAGACAACTTTTCTTCATGGAAAAGTAGGATAAGAATCCACTTATTAGGTATTGGTAATGATGTTACTCAATTCCTAGATACTGAATATGTGTTTCCTATAGGAGTATTGACACTAGATCAATTGAGAGAGAAGCATGAACACAACGGCATGGTTATAGAGCTTTATTCCTCACTCTCTGATGCTGAATTTGAAGATATTAACGATTGCAAAACTGCAAAGAAGATGTGGCACAAACTGAAGCTTGTACATGGAGGTGATACAAATGTTCTGAGAGCCAAGGCAGAAAGCCTTAGAGGAAAATTTGACGATCTTAGAATGAAATAAGGAGAGAACATCATAGAGTAAAACACAAGAATAAAAGATGTAGTCAATGCTATATAAGGAGTTGGAGGTACACTTGAAGAGGAGACAGTGGTAAGTAAAATCTTAAGAACCTTACTGCTTGTATATGCTATTAGTATTTCTTTCATTCAAGAAATGAGAGCAGTAGAAAACAATACAGTTAATCTTGATAGTTTAATTGGTAGACTGATTTCATTTGAAAAAAATAACTTTGATAATAGTGTCTTACAAAACTTAGAGTCTGCATTTAAGTCTTCTATGAGAATAAGCAAATAAAGTCACACACACACACACATCTAGAAGAGATAGTGAAAGTGAAAGTGAAGAAGAAGATCTACATGAAATAGAAGCACTTATGGCTAGAAGAATGCAGAGAGGCAAAGGTAAATACAAAGGCAAGTTACCACTTGTATGCTTTACTTTGCTGCAAGATGTCCTAACAGAAGAAAAGATGACAGAAGTAATGAAATACCTTTTGAGAAAAATATGACAGAGGTGATAACAAAGATTACAGAGGTTACCAAAAATCAGAAAGAAGAGATAACTGAGACTACAAGGACAAAGGAAAGAAGGCTAGCCACCTAGTTTCTTGCAAAGATGAAGATACTGACACCGAACCCGATGAAGACATTGAGATGGTATTTGTAATTGTAAAGGATGATTCAGATGAAGATGAAAGGTATGTAGAAACTGCACTCATATCTAAGGTTAGCAAGAATGACATCTAGATTATAGATAGTGGCTGCACTCACCACATGACTAATGATAAAGAAAATTTTAACACTTTTGAGTATTATAATGGTGGAACAGTAAGAATGGGTAATGATACACCTTGTCCAATTGAAGGTAAAGGCACTATAATGCTGAATAACCTGATTAAATGTGAAAATGCTTATTGGGTAAAAGGATTGAATTATAATATGTTGAGTGTTTCTTAGCTGAATAATTAAGGTCACAAAGTAGCATTTGAGAATAAGAAGGCAAATATCTTCAATGAATTAGGAAAATTGATTGGTACCAGTGAATAGACTAAAGGTAACTTATTCTATCTGAATGATACTAACACCACTTGCTTAATGAATAGAAACAAAGAAATATGGTTGTGGCACAAAATATTGTGTCATGTGAATTTTGACAACATGATGAAAATAAGCAAAAGGAGAAATGTAAGAGGCTTACTGACAATGACAAAGCCAGACAACATCATGTGCAAGAATTGTCAAAAAGGTAAAATGACTAAGTCTAGTTTCAAAAGTAAAACCCATACATCTGATGACATTCTAGAATTAGTCAATACTAATTTATGTGGACCAATGAGGACAAAGAGTTATTATGGAGATAGATATTTTATTCTCTTTGTTGATGATTACTCTAGAATGATGACAGTCATGTTTCTAAAAGATAAATCTGAAGCATTCAAGATGTTTAAATGGTATAAGGCTATGATAAAGAAATAAAGTGGTAAGGATCTAAAATGTTTGAGATCAGATAGAGGAGGAGAATTTATATCAGATGAATTCACTAATTTCTATAATGAGCATGGTATAAAAAGAAAGGTTTTTGCACCAAGAACACCAAAACAAAATAGGATTGTTGAGAGAAGGAACATATCAATAGTTGATTGTGTTAGAACACTGATGATAGAGAAAGGCATCACCCAAATCTTTTGGAGGGAAGTTGTCAGTACTATTGTCTACACACTAAACATAGTACAATTGAAAAAAGGCACAAAGAAGACACCTTATGAGCTATGGTATAGTAAAACACCCAATGTCAGTTACTTCAAAATATTTGGTAGTCAATGTTATGTCTTACAGGATGATAGAAATGGAAAGTTTGATGCCAAGAGTTATGAAGGTATTTTTCTAGGGTATTCCACCAAGAGCAAAGTTTATAAATGTCTCATAAAGGCTTCTAACAAAATTGTTGAAAGTGCAAATGTAAAGATAGATGAATTTGTATAAAAGAATCAGCTAGAAAGCACAAAAGAACCAGAGGAATACAACAAGTTTGTATACTGTGAAGGACTCAACACTCTACTTGAGAAAGAATGCTTAAATCTAGAACAACAAAATGTTGCAACCGACGGTAAGATTGTTGTTACCGACAGTCAGGATAATAATCAGAATAATGTGCAAGGTGATGAAGAACAGAATTATGATCAAAATAATGATCAAGCTGATACACAAAGAGTTGTACCTATACTTGAAATATATATAAGAAGGAACCATCCAGAGATCTAGATCATAGGAGATAAGAAAGTTGGTACAAGAACAAGAAGTAAGTCTTTAACCTCAAATTGTTTAATTTGTGAGTTTGAGCCAAAATCTGTCAATGCTGCACTAGATAATGAGGAATGGGTAAGTGCTATGAATGATGAGATTGAACAGATTGAGAAGAACAAGACACAGTCACTTGTGCCAAGACCAGATGACAAGAATGTCATTGGTACAAAATGGATATTCTAGAATAAGTTGAACGAGAATGGAGAAGTCACAAGGAACAAAGCAAGACTAGTATGCAAGGGGTATGCACAAGAAGAAGGTATAGACTATGGAGAGACCTTTGCACCAGTTGCTAGGCTAGAAGGAGTAAGATTACTACTTTCTTATGTTGTATTCAAAGGATTCAAAGTATATCAAATGGATGTCAAGTTAGCATTCCTAAATGGAATACTTGAAGAAGAGGTATACATTGAGAAACCATAAGGGTTTGTCGATCCAGACAAGAGAAACATGGTATGTAGACCTCAAAAAGCCTTGTATGGATTGAACCAAGCTCCTAGAGCCTGGTATGAATGACTTCATTCCTCTCTTATAAGTATTGGATTTGTAAGGACTAGTGAAAGTAGCAATCTTTATTTGAAGGAAGATACTAATGCTAACACTTTGATTGCTGAAATATTTGTTGATGACATCATATTTGGAGGCAATGATTGCTATGAAAATCATTTTCTAATGAGATGAGAAAAGAGTTTGAGATGTCTATGTTTGGAGAGATCAAGTTCTTTCTTGGTCTACAGATCATTCACCAAAGTGAAGGTATTTTCATTACATAGGCCAAACACATCAAAGAGGTCCTGAAAAATATTCAAGATGGAAGATTCCAAACAAGTTGGAAGACCGATGGCTACTAGATGTAAGTTAACAAAGGAGTACAATACAACAGAGGTAAATCAAACTTTGTACAGATCAATGATTGGAAAACTCATGTATGTTGTACACACTAGACCAGCTATTGCACATACAGTAGGAATTGTTGCTAGATTTTCTAGTAATCCCAGGGAATCAAATATGACTGCTATGAAAAGAATTCTAAGATATCTAAAGAAAACTGAGGAATTTGGCTTATGGTATAGAAGAGAAGGAAAATTTGAACTTAAGGTTTTTACCAACGCTGATTGGGATAGAAATCTTGATGACCAGAAGAGAACAATTGGAGGAGCATTCTTCATGGGTGACAAAATTTTCACATGGATTACCAAGAAGCAAGGATGCATCTCTCAGTCTACTATAGAAGTAGAGTATGTTGCTACTGCTACAAACTGCTCAAATATTGCATGGATCAAACCGTTGCTGGAAGGTATGCATATGAAGATCTTAGAACCAGTAATTATTTATTGTGATAACACCAGTGCAATAAACATTTCCTAGAATCCAGTCATGCATGCCAAGACTAAACACATTTCCATCAAGTATCATTATTTGAGAGAACAAGTTCAAGAAAAAGAGGTGATACTTGAGTATGTGCAATCAAAAGGCTAATTAGCTGATATCTTCACCAAACCACTACCCAAGGATACATTTGAGTACTTAAGAAAGAGACTAGAGGTAAAACTCTTGTCTACTGGTTAGTAATATGACTGAAGACTGCATCAACCTACATATTATTAGAATCTCAATCATGTTGATGCAAGCAAAGAGATGAACTTCAAAGATACATATATACATAGACAGGTATATATCAGAACTGAGCACCAGAGCATATTATTTTATTGCTAATGGATAAGGGAAATTCAAGGAATATATTGTGGATGGAGAGAAAAGATTGTTTGACATGAATGTCAGATATCTGTGAGATATTTGTTTGGCATTGTTGTCAAAGGGAGAGAGATTATCCATATTATCACATTCTTCTGAAAAAGGGAGAAAGATTATCCATTATCATATTACTCCAACAGGGAGAGATTATATCCAAAAGGAGAGAAAAGTTGTATAAATGATTACACAAAGGGAGAGTTGCTGAAAAGAGAAAAAGACATCACAAAAGAGAGAAAAGTCAAAGGAGAGAAATTGACACAAGAAGAGGAATCAACACATTAGAAGACAAAGAGCTGCAAGAATTAGATCTAAGCTAAAATAGAGCTCACCGAAGATCAGGCACTTATCGGTTATCAAACAAAAGATTGGTAGTCTGATGAATCTCAACTATTGTATTTCATATTGTATTAGAAATAGTATAGTATGATAGTATAGTATGTTTCCATCAATGCCAAAGGGAGAGATTGATGACATGTAACTGATTGAATGTTTGATAATGTTAAGTTGAAGATAATGCAAGACATTAAATTAGTTGATGGTTTGTATTGTCATTGATGTCAACTTGATATCATCTGTACGGTCATGTACATAATGCCAAAGAATTTAGAGAATCAACAGAACAAAGGTTATGATTTCAGCAATGCATAAAGTCAAGTATTCACTAAGTAACAGATAACATCGACGGAGTGCACACCATCAGTAACGGAAAAGAAGAAAAGTCACAATGATACCCGACGAGTAGAAGAAAGTGTTGGACGACAAAGCAAAACCATAGGATGCCTGATGAGATGAAAATAGAGTTTCCCAATGAGTAAAAATCCAAGGATGCCCGATGGATAGAGATCCTAAAGCTAACTAGAGTCACGCTAATGAAACTGTCAGTTGTCACCAACAACTAACTAAAGAGTTGACTGACAGAATCGAGAGTTCAAAAAATGACGAAATATCTAGCTGGCAAGAGCTAAAGATAGACTTAACTAGTTATTTTCTTTGTTTTATTAAACCCGAGTTAAGTAATTGATTTAAATAAGATTTGTATAGTTGGCAAGAAGATGATTACAAGATAAATCAGGAGTTATGCTTGAAATCAAATTGGCTAGATTATTTTTCACGCCAAGACTCAAGAATCAAGAAATAGTGAATATCATGTCTATATAAGAGACAAGATTAATTCATTTTCCTATCACATGAAAAGGGGATTAAGGGGAGTGAATAGAAAGAGGATACTGAAGAGAAACTAATGAAGAATTACTTCATACAGTCTTGATCAATCAAGCTGAAGGAGAGCTAAAGAATTATGCAGACACTGACGAATAGTGAAGCACAACATCACAGAGCAGAAAGTGTGGATCACAAAGAATTGAATTGATACATTGATCAGAGAGGTAATGTACTTAAATAGATCTAAAAATCTACAATTCGAAGTTGCATTAGAAATAGGTCATAGTGTTTCAGTTTAACCATTGAAGCATCAAGTCTCTTAATAGAGCAGGACTTAATAGTCTTCTATATATTGAGGTACATCCCAAGGAGTGCCAAAAAGGTTGATTCATGAAAGTAGAACTAGATTTTTCTGATACCTATTAACAATCTAAGAAGGAGGTTGATTCAAGGATGGTAGAAATAGATGCCCAAAACTAAGTGACAACCTCTATGTATAAAATCCTCTAACAAGGTTGCACTTAACAGTGTGTTGTAACATTTAATAGGGTTGGCTCCTAATAGGGCTCACTTCAGAAGAGTGAAAATTTGGGTACCGGTCCCAGTGGTTTTTCCCTTAATAGGGTTTCCATGTTAAAAATTCATGTGTTATGTGTGTATGATTCATTTCTTTATTGTTTTGTATCTGACATAGTTAACACTGGGTTGATCGGGATACTCTACTTATTTATTGAGTATCGGTAAATAGTTATACTTCTTATCAGTAATCAAGGAGAATAAGGACAGACAAGGAAAACTGACATATAGTTAATCATTATAATTATTTCATGGCATACATCTTGTAGGGACTTAATAATCTGAGGTCTATTTGATTGGTGGTTAATGTTTGAGGGATAAATTTTTGAGGCCCCTGATTCACCCCCCCCCTCTTAGTTATTACTAACAATATAATGAAAAAGGACCAGCAAAGAGCAATGTATATTGTAGAATATGATACGCTTCATAAATTAACATGCATGATGCTAGATAATCTCA
>MU225975.1:713104-728773 GCA_018584345.1 Thuja plicata | reverse complement strand
TTTTGCTTCTCCCTAAGTTACACTTAAGGGGGGGTGTTAGAGTAATTTAGCAATTGCTCTTTTGTGCTTAAGTTCACTTAGGCAGTTTTAGGAAAGTTTCTATTTCCTTGCAGTTGCCCGTTTAGGGTTTCGACATCCTTTATAAGGATTGTCTTCTTTGTATTTCATATGGAGTTGTAAATCTTTTTCATTGTTGAATATAGAAATCATTTCTGTCAACATGTATTTGCATTCTCTGGCCTATCGGCCGCCATAGCTTCGGATCCTTCTCTCTTCTGTCTTCTTCATTCTTGTAGCAGTTGTTTTGCATGCAAGTGTTTCTTGGGTAGATTGACATTCTTCAATCCCAACAACTATGTTTGTAAAAATATTGTTTTAATGTTTAGTGTTGCCATGAATACCATAGAGGGAGATTGTTGGAAAGCTTCAATGTAAACAATTGTTATTTTTACATTGATGTCAAACCTTAATTGGTGAGACTATTGCTATCTATTTGAGTACCATATCTATTGATTGTTGAAGAATATTTGAAGGCAAGGATAAAAAGAAGACCCAATGAAATGGTTGAGTTATGGGAAATTACAAGGGTACTTGATTAGTTGGCACATTGGAAAAGTAATGTGTTGTTTATCTATAACACTAAGTTATGATGTCAATTTACTGGGAACAATATATTAAGAGAAAAGTTTGTGTCAACTGAGCACCAGTGTATTCCAAGCATAATTTCTAAGTGTCGATCAAGTGCCATAAAATTGTCGAGGAAAATAGTGATGACCGAGTGGAAGAACATAGTGTTGGCCGAGCAACAGTATTTTGGTAATTGTTGAGATTTGAGATCTCTGGCCGACATAATTGAATTTATTGGGATATGTAAATTTAATTAAGGATAAGCACGATTGGTCCACACTATTTAAATGCATGGGTAATCGTAATTACCACATGGATCCAAGATTTAATTAGTGATTGCTTTGGAGAAGTAAATTAAATGTAAATGATGAAAGATCCGTTGGATCTAACCTAACCTAAGATCTACGATCTTGATTAAGCGGAAAATATTTATTTTACTTAGATGAAGAGGTGTAAGATAACCTCAAGGGTTTATTCAAAGTGTGAGATGAATGTGAAAAGTGTATGCAAGAGGATTGCATGGTTAATTGACTGATTGGCATGATATAGCAAAGAAGGGTGAGCAGAGAAGTAAAGAGTTGCGAACGTGATTTCTTGACGAATTTCCAAGCAGATATGAAGATTGAAATGAGAATGGAGGTCACTTAGTGAATTAGCATAAGAGTTGAATTGGATCTAGATTTGCAAAGTAAGTTATATGTATCAGATCACACCTACTGATTACTTTCTAGCCATTGTATCAGTCAAAATCCTTTAACAAAGTTGACCTAAAAGTCATTGTATAAATCCTTTGAGCAAGGTGACATTCAGGTGGAATGTTATAAGACCTCTAATAAGGAAACTCCTGATAGGATGATTAAATCCTTTAACCAGGTCACATTTAGCAATGTGTTTCGTAACCTTTAACAGGGTTGGCTCCTAACAGAGCTCACTTCAGAAGAGTGAAAATTTGGTAGCATGTTACTGGTGGTTTTTCCCAATTTGGGTTTCCATGTTAAATATTTGTGTCAACTTGTGTGAATGTTTATGTTGTGTTTTACTATTAAGTTTCTACAAGCTGATTATATTTGAACACTAAACTACATATTTATTTTGTTGACTGATGTTGTTGCTACCGAGTAGATCTGAGTTGTTTAAAGTGCTATAAAGTTTCAATTGATATGTCTAGACTTGAGGATAACTGATTCACCCCCCTTCTCAGTTATTCTAAATTCATTCTAACATATACATCTAGGTATGAAGTTCATACTTTTCCTTACGACAAGGCACTGAAATTATGGAGGAATGAATGTCAGAGAAGAAGGCTGGGAAACATTTCAAACCAAAGTGGGAGTGCCAGAGACAATGATGTGACTGTCATTGACTCATGTACTGGTACTAGTAATGCTAGCATTGAACTTGAGTTAAGAGGAGGTATGAAGAGTGCAAAAAGAATATCAAAGAACCAAGGAGGCTATGAAGTTGATGGCAATGAGTTTGAGTATCCTGATAATGAGATGATGTGGCAACTTGAACCTTTGTAGAAGTAGCAGGTCCTAGGTATTTATTAAAAATTTTGTTGTAGTCTTTTTTCAGTTTCTATATCTCATCATCATTCATCAATCATGCATAATATCATATTCCAATGTCAAAATTCAAAAACATGGATGTGGTCGATAATATCATGAATCCTAAAATTAATAATGGTTTTCTTGTGCATTATTCAGCTCATATGGTATAATTCTTAAAGATTTTTTTTTTTTTTTTTGAAAACATAGCAATTCATATGATACAATTCCTAGAAATTGAGATTCTCATTATTTTATTTACAAATATGACACAATGTAACAATTCATTCGTTAGTAGTAGTAAGAAGTAGAACACAACTCTTTGTGATTTTGTTTGCAAAAGTGAATTAACAATGAATTATGACTCAAGAGTCAATACCTAATTTCAATTTCATTAATCATTACCCTTAGCAAATGACCCTAAATTCCCTTTTATAGAAACAAGGGAGAAACAATAGCTTTAGGTCAATTTTCTTAATGTGAAGAGTCAAGACTAGTACAACATCTCTACAACTATACATTTTTGCATTTGAAAGGCTAGTTTAGTAAATTAGCAATAGCATTATAGCATCTGCTACATTGATCCTGTTAAAAAAAAAAGTTCAAACTTGTTACTTTAACTCAATTCAAGCCAATAGATAAGTAATATAGAGATGATTGAAACTGAAAGTAGTTTCACATACTATTTTTGTTCAGATAATTCTGCCAGTTTGTTTAATAAGATCCATTATGCATCATTTGGAAGGTTAATATTTTTCAAGTTATAGAATATGACCTACAACCTCGTTAACCATTCATACTTGTTAGATTGACTTGAAAGCAATGATCCTTCCAATACTGCATTCAAATTTGTCAATGGTTTAATGCAGTTTGCAATGCCTTCATGAGTTGTGTCCTGAGGAAGCTTGCCTAAATCAGTCCTCATTGTCTCCTCCAACCTTTTTTTTGTAATCTTCTCTTCCAAAAAAATTTGTCAATGAGTTATTAGCACCAAGAGTTGGCAAACCATGACCTATCATTTTGGTTGTTGTTTAATTCATCTTGGCAAGATTTATCTCAAATAAGGCTAGAGTTTCCTCTAGTTCCTTTAGTTTCTGACATTTTTGTAAGATAGATATTGATTTTTTTGATGCAAGAGCACAGTCATGAATTCCCTTGCTTGCCAAATGCCTGTCACTGGTTTTGTTGATTTTATTCAAAATATGTTTTACAGTTTTCTCTCTCTGACATAATTTTTTGTTATTGACAATGTGCTCTTTAAGCTTCCCAAAAACAATTCCAAGACTTTCATTCAATTCAAACAAATCACACAACCTATCACCAGTAACCTTTATTTTCCCCCAAAGGTCTCTTAAAATTTGCTTGACTGTATTTTTCATTTGGTCATTCAAGTTGTTTTCGTAAGTTTTAATTGTCTTATTTTCCTTATTTAGCTCTTCTCTCAATTCTGACAACTGGTGTTCACTCTATTTTTTTTTATTTTCTCTGCTTCCTGTTCCCACTGGTTTGCTTCTTCTTCCCACTAATTTTATTTTACCCTCATCCTCCAATTCTTTCTTTAATTTATTGTTTACTTGTGTCGCACTCTCCACGCTTTTGTATAAATTTACTAAAGAGGCTTTTGCATCCTCGAGATTTTTATTGCTCTCTTCCAAATTTTCCCTCACAAATTTCAGTTCTACCTCCATATGTTCTTGCTAAACAATTGCTTCTTTAGAGGATGAAATTTTAATCCTTTTCTCTAATTCTTTGTACCTCTTATCTTCTACTTTCTCCTTTGCCTTTTCATTTGCCATGTCTGTCTGTAACTTTTCTATGAAGCTTTCCATTCTCTCTCTCTCCAACTTCATCACTAAACTTTAGACAACTTGGTTGGTCATTTTAGACACATTTATCTTGTCCACATTTTTAAATTTTTGATAAATCCATTTGGAGGGTGCTAACTTGAAATTCAACTGGATCTATCTAACTCTCTGGTGGATTGTTATCTCTAGCTGGGGGCATAACAACCATGAACTCCATCATTTCTTTCTTTGGTTCATATGTGGGTAATAACCTATTCAATTTAGGTTCAGCATCATGAGCTGTAGCAACTGCATCCCTCTTCAATGTCTTAGTATTTTGTCAATTCATATTTTTTGTTTGCTCAAAGTTAGTTACAAAATCATTGTAACAAAATTAGGGTTTTATGACACAATTGAATGTTTGAAAGGTGAAATAGAACTTGTAGCTATGTACGAGCTTCCACCTATGGTTCTAATAATTGCACCATGAGGATTAGTAGTAGTAACACCCTGACCCATTACAAGTTGAGTATTTGGACTATTCGGAGGGTTTTTTCCTGAAGGTGTGGCAATTGTTGGACTCATAGTCACAGACACCATCGGCATTATTGTCATAACCTTTTTCTTCTTTACACTACCTTGATCTCTGGGATCCACTGATTTTGTGTCCAATTGTAATGTCCTTTTAGGACCACTAGTACTACCCATGCCATCCCCACCAGTGGTAGTGGCACTTGATTCAGATTGAATCTGAGTGCTTGGCAAAGGTGGAACTAGATTTATAGATGGAGAAAATGAAGGTAGAAGGGTATGAAACTGAGTAGTACCTTTTTATGATGAACTTCCAATTACTGGTCCCCTAACATGTTTTGGGGGAGTGGGTGTGGAAATTAGATACCAATTCCCTTATCATGTGGGACCAAGACCACCCCTACTTGGAAAACCCATTTTTTCTACCATTTCTACCCCTTTGCTATATTTTTCTTTTGTGGACGCACTAGCTCCAGTAGCAATTGTCACAGAATCCCGCCCATCAAAATTAGTATCTTGATCATCATAATCACTAGGATGTTGTTGACTAGGATTCTATGCATTCCACAAATCACTAAATATTTCATCCTCATCTGCATCATAAAGATCAGCAGAGGTCTTTGACTCGTCAAGATTCTTCCTCATTTCCCAAAAATATTTAATTTTGGTTGCAGTCCAATTATCATCTTTACATTGAAGCATTATGTTGTTTGAAATAGCTTTTGTAGATGGTTGAGAAGCTTGCTAGTAGGAGTTGTAGGATGTATTTTGCTGCACTTTTACTTTCTACTTGTGCAATGCAGTAATTTGTGATGACAATTCCTGTATTGAAATATTATTTTCAGCAGCGTATTTCTCCATCTCTTTTTTGACCTCGTCCCAGGAATCCATGTTTTTAAATTTTTCTATCAATGGCATATTGTCATGTTGAAATTTTCTTTCAAAACTCTCATTCGCTCTAAGCTTGTATCCAATTATGTTTAGTGGATCATACAACAAGTGACTGTCAACAAAAAAGTGAAAATTGAAAAAAAAATCCTCTACCACTTTGAATCCTCTTCTCTCAAAAGTGAACCCTCCCAATGAGAAAGGCAAGGAAGGAAATATCATTTTCTTTTGCTGACCATTAAAGAGTGCATCTGTTTTCTCCATCTACTGAACATATTCCAATGCAAATACCCTCCCTGTAACATGTATTGGAAGTTTTTAGGGTTCTACCACTAAACCGTAAAACCTTAACATAGTGTAGTCTTCCATGAAGTACCAGTCAGCCAATTGTATTTGACTTCCAAGTTAAATGTAATATCTACAAGACATAGGTAGTCTAGGAAACAAAGTACCTATAATCTTATGATACATTGGTGCCAAAAATAAGTCTACAAAATTGTTATAGTTCCTTCTTTTATCACTCATCCTTATCTGAGGTATCCATTCATATATTGCATTTTGGACCTGACTTTGAAGATTGTTTGTCTGAAATATTGCACGATGCTTTGCTAAAAGAAGATAGCACAAGTAGGTTGTGAACCTAAATGTCTTCTGTGAACCTCTTTTAATCATTAGCAATTTTTCTTGCATGCAATGAACAATGTGCTCAATAAAATTATATTTTACTGGTTCTTTTTCACAATGAATATGAAAAATCATTTCAAGAATGCTGGCACCCACTTCTTTATTACTATCCGATCCCAAAAAAAATTCTAGCAAGGAAATACTATCCTGAACCCATTGCACAAAAATATCATAATCATAAGGAGGCTTATGATCTGGATCCAGACTACAGCTACTTTTTATTCCTCTGATATATGAATCTTTCTATTTTGCATCTATTTTTTCATAAGTCTCTGCCAGCTTTCCTAGGTCAATGTGCATGTTTGATTTTTGTGCTTCAAACCCTAGGTCCAACAGACTAGCAAATTAAGTCTTTGTTATCAAAAAAATTTCCTCATGAGTATTTTTATTAACAATTGCTTTTCTATTTTCATCATAATTTTGGGCGCAGAGCATGACAATTTTTAGACAAGGGAATACTTGAGGTAATGCCATGCGTGCAGACCCAACAAGCCATGGTGCAATTTTATTTGTCTTTGCCTTTAACATGTTTTTAAATGGAAAAAAAATTGAATCCTTCAATGGATCTTTCTACTTATTTTTAAGTGGAAATCTAATTTCCATGGATAACAAGATCAAAAATATCATGGAATTCATCAGTGAAACCTGGTGTTTTAACCAGTTTGTGGAAGTCTATTATCTCTTTTTATTTTCTTTGGCCTTTAATCGTACTCTTGGTATTTTTTTTCCCATCGTGGACTATGGTATACTAGTATTACTATTGACTCGTGTGAAAATTAAAAAAATTCTACACAGGTCACAGCTAAAATTTACAGGCGTGTTTGAAAATTCAACCCTAATTCTATGACTACAATCTAAACAGTAAACCTCTAGATTTGAAAAATTTAAAGGGCGGGACGTGGGTGTTCAGGATTTTACCCAAAAACTCAATTTTTGTAGACTATGAGTGGGCAGAGAGCTGAGAGACTCTGTTGCATTCTTCAATCATCAATCTAGAAGTCGTAACCCCTTTTTGAATCTCCAATACAATATACTAGTAAGAACTGAAAATATAAAAATAGGTTAAAATTGACAATAGTGAGTAGTACTAAATCATCAATCATGACTCGTCACTTGTGTTAACTTTTACTGTCACTCGTGTTAACTTTTATTGCTTCTCCAAATATCTTATGTCACTAGGACACGTGTCACTTAATTGTTTGGCCTATAGTCAAATTGAGCTTATTACTTATTAAATGTTAAGTTACATTTTTACTCCAATTATTATTTTAATTAAACTTAGCTTAGTGTACACATTTCATGATTCCAAAATAGGTTTGCAAAAATAGGGTTTCTTTTCCCTTTCAGCTTGAAATACACCGCACGTCATTGATCTATTCTCATCCAATGGTCGTTAGTTTCTTTTAATATTCCTTTATCTTTTGGTCTTTCGGTCATCACTCGTAATTGAATGCAACTAATTGAATGAGTGTACACATGTCAATATTTTAGAATAGGATTTCCCTAAATAATACATACATCGTTGATCTCTACTCATCCAACGGTCAGTGGCAGTCATAATCATTTGTAATTGTGGTGGGTCCCATTTATTTGCTTTGAATTATATTTATCGGATGACACCGATTGTGTGAGTGGTCACGTGTCATCCGATTTAATGAATGTACACATGTCATGATTTCAAAATAGGATTACAAAAATGAGATTTATTTTCCCTTTCAGCCCAGAATACATCGTACGCCATTGATCTCTGCTCATCCAATGGTTGCTGGCAGTCACTATCATGTGTGACAGGTCCCATTTATTTACTTTGAATTATATTTATCCAATCATGTGTGGTGGGTCCATTTGTTTACTTTGAATTATATTTATCGGATGACACCAATTTTGTGAGTGGTCACATATCGTGATTTCAGAAGAGGATTGCAAAAATGGGATTTATTTTCCCTTTCAGCCTAAAATATATTGTACTTGTTGATCCTTGCTCATCCAATGGTCGCCACAAATGTAGTTACACGTAATAACTATTGGAATAATATTGAGATAATATGTACTCAGAGGCGAGGGGTGAATCAGTACCACTAAAAATTTTCTTGGTTAGCCCATTAACTCTTAGTCATCAGTTTGTAATTTAACTTATCTATCTGTTCATCTTTCTTTATGCATATGAAATTATATCATACATTCTTTATGATATGTAACAATAATAGAAACATTCATGAAATTAGATAACACATGACACAAGATATGATATCAAAAAAAACTCCTGGTAAGGAAGTAAAAACTATGGTGGGGATTGTTACCCACAAACTTCACTATCTGCAGATAAGAAGAGCCAGTTAAGGCTTACAATTTTGCTCACTTCTGATGACCTACCCTGTTATGAGTATTATAGTGGAGACCTATTAAGATCTACTTTGTTTGAATCTTTCAACAACACTGTTAAGTGTGCACTCTGTTAAGAGATTTACAAAGGACGATTAAGTCCACCTTCTACAAAAGGATTTTAGATGTGATGTACTTGTTAGAATGCAACTACATAAGTCTTTGATCTGATAATAAATGAAATATTCAATTGCTGATAACAGATCTTATAAAGCTCCAAAAATACTATTAATCATCCTTCCATGATTGAGTATTACCTTTATCTGCTCGTCAGTAGCCTCTGTGTGTTCTTGATAACTGATATATTCTGTTTCTGATCTTTTATATGAATTCTTCCTTCTGCTCCTTTGATGCTCTTCATGGCTATCATTTATATAGAATTCATGTACTCACAATTGAGTATGAACATCTATTTATACTAACTTAGGTTCAATTCTTGATTCATGCATTCGCAAGTTAACTCTAGATTCAAGATACACAACTTGATCTTGATCTGTAGTTAGATATGCTTTAGATCTATTAGGATGCTTTAAAGCATTTACATAAATCTTGCATGACCATAAAAAACTAAAAACAATTCTACAAAATAGAATAACTTTGCTTTATTCACCATGTATAAATTAGATCCATAATTTGTAGCTTTTTTGACTGTTGGTTCTTACGGTAGGTGTTCTTGGTTGTCGGTGTTCCTTTATTTGAACATGTCGTCAGGTATGCTTGTCTATTCCTATCGGGTTGTTCTTGAAACTATGTCATTGGGGATGCTTGTCTTCGCCAGTGATGCTTGTCAATTTTATACTTAAATTTTTCTCAAAAATCTTTGTTCTATCGGGTATGCTTGCATTTTACCGGTATTGCTTGTGGTTTGCCGGTGATGCTTGCTGTCTGCCGGTAACACTTGTTATCTATTTTTTTCTTTGAGTATACTAATGGAAAAATAATGTCATCAATCTCCCCCTTTGACATTAGTATCAAAAACATGATATGTGCAACATACTGAGTGTATTAGTATGTACACCTGTGTATACTTCTGGCTTAGTCATTTGAATGACTCCCCCTATGTATATGCCGGTAAGTGTAAGTATATATATATCATTTATCTTTTCTTTTTCAACTGATATATGTATTGTACATAACTATATACAATTCCTTTCCTCCTTTTTTGATTCTAAAGGCAAAGGTACTTACAACTTTTCAAAAAGGTGAGAATGTGAGGACTTGACTTCCTCCATCATTTTCTACCATTTTTCTTTCAGCATTTCTAGAGTCATGTGCTCTATTGAAATCCTTACATGGATATCATAGATGTGATGACATTATTTTTCCATTAGTATACTCAGAAGAAAAATAGAGTCAGAAAGCATTACCAGCAGATAGCAGGCATCACCGAAGGAACACAAGCAGTACCGGTGAAATGCAAGCATACTCGATAGCACAAAGAATTTTGAGAAAAATGCTAAGTATAAATATGAAAAGCTTCGCCGCTGAACATAAGCATTACCAGTGAACACAAGCATTACCAGTGAACACAAGCATTATTGGCAACACAGTTTCCAGAATCAAACCGACAGGAATAGACAAGCATACCCGATGACATGTTCAGAGAAAGGAACACTGACGATCAAGAAAATAGACAGATCAAGAACTGACAGACAGATCAAGAACCCGCAAATTGTGGATCTAATTTTTACACGTCGATTAAAGAAATGTAAATATATTTATAGAGTTTTAATTTATTTTTCAATTAGATTAGATGGTCATGCATGCTTTATGTAAATGATTTAAAGCATCCTAACAGAGCTAAAGCATATCTAACTACAGATCAAGATCAAGTTGTATATCTTGAATCTAGAGTTAACGTGTAAATGCATGAATCAAGAATTGAGCCTAGATTAGTATAAATAGATGTTCATACTCAATTTTGAAGATATGAATTCTTAATAATTGATAGCCACGAAGAGCATCTAAGGAGCAGGAGACAAAATTCATGCAGAGATCACAAACAGAATATATCAATTATCAAAGAACACACAGAGGCTACCAATCAGCAGATAAAGGTAATACTCAGTCATGGAAGGATGATTAATAGTATTTTTGGATCTTTATAGGATCTGTTTATCAGCAATTGAAGATTGCATTTATCATCAGATCAAAGACCTATGTTGTTGCACTCTAACAAGTGCATCACATCTAAAATCCTTTTGTAGAAGGTGGACTTAACTGTCCTTTTGTAAATCTCTTAACAGAGTGCACACTTAACAGTGTTGCTAAAGCTTCAAACAAATTAGATCTTAACAGATCTCCACTATAATACTCCTAATAGGGTAGGTCATCAAAAGTGACCAAATTGTAAGCCTTAACCAGCTCTTCTTATCTGCATATAGTGAAGTTTGTGGGTATCAATCCCCACCATAGTTTTTACTTCCTTAACAAGATTTTTCTGTGATACCATATCTTGTGTTATGTGTTATCAAATTTCATGCATGTTTCTTTTACTATTACACATCAAATGGAATGTATGATATGATTTCATATACATAAAGAAAGATGAACAATTAGATAAGTTGTTTTACAAACTGATGACTAAGGGTTAATGGGCTAACCAAGATAACTTTTAGAGGTACTGATTCACCCCTCCCCTCTCAGTGCATCATCTCAATACAATTCCAACAATTGGTATTAGAGTTGAGTCTCTCTCTTGAAAAGCTTAAAGACTTGAGAGAAAAGATCAGAGCGATGGATAAATTCAGACTAGACATGACTATTGAGAATGAGCAGTTACAGATGCAAATAAACTTTGAGCAGTATAAGGAGGTGAAGAAAAAGCTAAGAAAACTTCTTGATGAAAGACAGATTATGGAAACTAGGTTGAATGAGAAAGACTACAAAGAAATGGAAATACAAGAGTATTTTGAAGCAGCAGAATCATCAGTGAGCAAAGCTTTAAATGCATCACTTGAAGAAATTACAAGTATGTAGGAGATCAATCTACATCTGAAAAATCAAATCAAGATGCTGCAAATTGGTCAAGAGACTCAAATGGTAAAAATGATTGATGTTATGAATGATGCAAGAAAAGCTGAAAATGAAAGAACGCTAGCCATTGATGATAGGAGGAAAATTATAGAGAAGCTACAAGGAAAAGAATCAGAGATTCAAAGACTCACTGAGCATCACCATTAGGTCACTAATCAGATTATTCTTATGAGTCAAGAAGCAAATAGATTAAATATAGAACTCATAGAAAGAATACGGATCATTGGTGAGCTAAGAGAAGAGAAAGAGAAATTAAAGTATGAAATCAAAGTCTAGAATCAACACAATGAATTGATAAGAAAGGCAGAGGATAGAAACAAACGGATGGATGATTTTCTTGATGGACAAAGAAGAGTCAACAACTACACAAGATTAGGGTACAATGAGAATGGAGAATCCTCTAATCAATCTGATAAGAGGAATGCTTTCACAACCCCAAGATCCAAGAAGCTTTCATGCAATCACTGTGGAAAACCAGGCCACACCTCAAACATTTGCAGAAGAAAAATGAAAGGTATTTCTCAAGCACAATCTACTTTTATTGGTAATTGTTATTAATGTCAAAAGAGAGGACACAAGGCACATAAGTGTAGATCCAAAGTGATAAATCTAAAGAGAAAAACCTATATGGACAAGTACTGTCCTACATGCAAAATGAATGGGCATATCCATAAGGAATGCTAGAAAAAGAATAAAAAAGCATGGACTCCAAAGGAGAATGATAAAAGCTATAAACCAGCAAGAGAAGGTAACTCATATGTTTGAGACTACAACACATGGGGAAATTGCACAGCATGTGGAAGGTATGGAGATATTGCTGCAAACTATATGATAAAATGGACCAAAAGGTCAAGAGGATGGTCCAATCCAAGTATGGCATGTTTACACTATCATAAAGTTGGACATGTGATAAAAGATTGCAAAGACTGATTGACAAACACAAATACTCATCCCAATGGAAACACCATTGGTGACATCAAAAGAATGAGAAACAAGATGTGGGTAAAAGCCACAAACACTGAAGGTGCTAGTTCAAGCAATGCAAATGATGACACCCCATCCATTGGTTCCGGTGACATCACTACATCTAACTAGATTACACAAGTAAGTATGGAACTACATAATCACATATTTTATTATGCATCAGTTCCATTACACATAGTTCATATTGTTATATAGGCATGAATAAAGATGTAATATACTATTACTTGATAATCTACTATAAATCTATCATCGGTTATTGGGCACAATATGCATCGGTGAACACAAATAGAAAAGACATGCAATACTTACTGGAATATATCAGTCATGATACAAATTGTATGCAACCCGACTAGTATCAGTATACACTGAATCTACAAAAGTTGTTGTCGCAATGTTACCGACGATCATCGGTAAAGTCTCCAACACCGCTAAGCTACCCCGACACTTTGCAAAGATACCGGAGGAGTTATGAATGCATTTACCGATGGAAATAGTCTTCATAAATTGACAAAGTTGGTAAGCATTAATGACAACTTAGGGCACTAAAAGTATAAAAGCCTAACGGATAAGCTCATTTTCACACCCGTGAGTTTTTGAGCAGAACAGAGCAGAGCAGAGAAATTTTTATGTAGTTTGAGAAGTGACCTAGCAGAAGGAATCCACAGAGCACTCATATTCAAAGGAGATCATAGACATTCAGTAAGTTCCTTTACTCACCAATAAGCATTGTTTTGATTTAGGAAAGCCCTAAATTTCATATACGATGGCATCTACGTCTAGGGTAGAGAAAATCAAGGTTGACAAGACAAAACCTTATAGACTTGTTAAAAGAGGGGCATGTGTTGAACTAAAATACAAATTACATCCTGAGATAGCCTCTCAACCAGAGAATTCCAGAGCATTCTCCTGAATCCCAGCTAGGGTTTTATTGGTTGAGGATGTTAGGTCATTTACACACTGCAAGATCTCAGAGATAGGAGATCTAGACCTAGAAAATGCCTATAAGGCACTTTGTGATGATGGAGGCAAGCTCAAAGAAGAGCATAGACACTTAGAAGTGAAAGGTTTGATGAATGCACTTCATTTTCCAAAGGTTTTTAAGATAGAGTGGATTAAGATTATTCTAAGCAGAGTTCATAACAACGCTTTATGGTTAAACAAGCCAAAGGCTATAACAGAAGACGTTATACATGCAATAATAGGATATCCAACAACTGACAAACCTCAAGCTCATAAACATCCTTCTATTGCAGAAGTGGAAAGGTTAACCAGAGTGAAATCTAACAAGAGGGCACTAAAAGTAAACACTATCACCGATGCAGAGCTAAGATTTGGTGCTTGCGTGGTTGGATATAAGATATTTCAAGCTAGCAAAATGAACAACATCTCTAGCACATCAATGAGCACTGCCTACAAAATCATCAAACTAGGGAAGAAGATGGATCTTGCAGAGATCCTATTGCATCAAGTTGAAGAGAACATGTGTGCCATAAGGTCCTCAAGGACAAACACATGTAAGTTTAGTTCTCTTATAATATGTATATTCTTCTACTTCAAAGAGTACTTTCCTTCAATTGGAAAAGTAACATGGGACACCACCAGACCCATTACCATGCAAATTAATGAATACATTGAAACTCTAGGCACAGATTTTGACAATGTTATGCATGAGTATATTAAGGCAATCAAGGATATCCTACAAATAAGGAATAGAATTCCTGAAAGTCTTATTGAAGAATATAAAGATGACATTTGTTTTATGGTGGATAGTGACTTCACCTACATTCAAGCAGTAGTCCCAAGAAAATCTTGGTTAGAAAAACTTGACTATGAGATCAAGACTGGGTTAGCAATAGAAGCAATAAAAGCATTATTGAATGAACCCATTGACAACAAAAAAATGAGGTTTGGTACTTATGAGGAAGCCAAATAGAAAATCAAGTCAACACTTGTCAAAAAGGCTGTAAAGCAGTCTAAGAGAATGGTGAAAAACATAATGAAGAACTTGAACATATCTTCTGATGCAGAAGATGAAGAATAGGGTAAGGAAGAAGAACAGAGTAAGGAGGAAGACATCGAGGAATATCTTCCCATTGGTGATCATAGAACAAGTACAAAAGGATGCCTCAACATCTTTACACTCACCAAAAAAATCTACACAATCACAGGCTTTGCAGATGGTATTACATCAATCTGCCACCACCAGCCAGCCAAAGAAGAAGAAGAAGAAAATAGTACAGAAAGACATACTGGCGGTCACACTTGATGAAGTCATTGAAGTACCAAATTGGGACATCACCACGTTGGACAGTGACAAACTTCAAGAGTTTGGAGTAATTTGTCAAAGGAAATCCATACAAAAGAAAATGATCAAAGAACACAGAGAAAACATGGCACTTGAAAAGGCAAAGGAGATACTCCAACAACTAGTTCCTAAAGTGAAAATTGATGAAAATACTTTAGTTAAGGAACAAATTACTGTTCTTATCGACGCTATAACAGAGCAAGGGATAGAAGCCGACCAAGCAATGGAAGAACAAGAAGAGAAGAAATATCAATACAAGCTAATTGATAAGATTAGCCAAGAAGTGGCATTAAACAAGGTCAAGCTCTCCGAACTTAGTGATGAACTAGAGCCAATGATTGTTGAGGCAATAACCTTAGTTCAAAAAATGTGCACACTTGACAAATTTGCAAAGGAGAATAGTGAAAAGCTTGCATAAATTGATGCAAATGTCACTAAGAGTGTGCAAAGCCTTTAACCACACATGCAGATAGCCTAAAGGCACATAATGACATAGTGATTGAGGCAAACAGGCTAAGATAGGAAATATGGGATGCTGAGACACAATTTAGAGGAGAGATTACATAATTACAAGCACACATTTTACCAAATCTCACAATACTTCAGCAACATATCTCAGAGGCTATAAATCTGATAACAACCCTAGAGATGTCTGTCGTAGACAACATCTATGATATTCATGTAATAATTTCACTAGAGCACATGGCTCTAGAAATGTTGAAAGAAAAATGTGAGAAAATGATGGAGGAAGTCAAATCCTCACATTCCCACCTTTTTGAGAAGTTGTAAGTACCTTTGTCCTTAGCATCAAAAAAGGAGGAAAAAGGCAATGTATATAGCTATGTATAATATATCAAAAAAAAAAGAACAAAAAGATAAAGGATATATATATAT
Source organism: Thuja plicata (assembly GCA_018584345.1). Taxonomy (NCBI): domain Eukaryota; kingdom Viridiplantae; phylum Streptophyta; class Pinopsida; order Cupressales; family Cupressaceae; genus Thuja; species Thuja plicata. Next base: position 713,111 of record MU225975.1, on the reverse strand, counting down.
ATATATA
>MU225975.1:690949-713032 GCA_018584345.1 Thuja plicata | reverse complement strand
ATACTTACACTTACTAGCATATACATAGGGGGAGTCATTCTAATGACTAAGGAAATAGTATACACAGGTGTACATACTAATATACTCAGTATGTTGCACATAACATGTTTTTGATTCTAATATTAAAGGGGGAGATTGATGACATTATTTTGCCATTAGTATACTCAGAAGAAAAACACAGTCACAAAGCATTATTGACAGACAGTAGGCATCACCAAAGGAACATAAGAAGTAACGGTGAAATGCAAGCATACCCGACAGCAAAAAGAATTTTGAGAAAAATGCTAAGTATAAATATGACAAGCTTCACTGGCAAACATAAGCATTACCGGCGAACATAAGCATTACTGGTGAACACAAGCATTACTAGAAACACAATTTCTAGAATCAACCTGACAGTAATAGACAAGCATACCCGACGACATGTTCAGAGAAAGGAACACCGATGATCAAGAAAATTGACCATCAAAACTGACAGACAAATCAAGAACCCGCAAATTGTGGATCTAAGTTTTACACGTCAATTAAAGCAATGTAAATCTATTTATAGAGTTTTATTTTTGTTTTAAATTAGATTAGATGGTCATGCATGCTTTTATGTAAATGCTTTAAAGCATCCTAATGGATCTAAATCATATCTAACTATAGATCAAGATCAAGTTGTATATCTTGAATCTAGAGTTAACGTGTAAATGCATGAATCAAGAATTGAGCCTAGATTAGTATAAATAGATTTTCATACTCAATTGTGAAGATATGAATTCTTAATAATTGATAGCCACGAAGAGCATCTAAGGAGCAGAAGGCAGAATTCATGCAAATATCACAAACAGAATATATCAGCTATCAAAGAACACACAGAGGCTACTGACGAGCAGATAAAAGTAATACTCAATCATGGAAGGATGATTAATAGTATTTTTGGAGCTTTATAGGATCTGTTTATCAGCAATTGAAGATTGCATTTATCATCAGATCAAAGACCTATTTTTTTGCACTCTAACAAATGCATCACATCTAAAATCCTTTTGTAGAAGGTGGACTTAACCATCCTTTGTAAATCTCTTAACAGAGTGCACACTTAATAGTGTTGCTAAAGCTTCAAACGAAGTAGATCTTAACAGGCCTCCACTGTAATACTCCTAATAGGGTAGGTCATCAGAAGTGACCAAAATGAAGCCTTAACCAACTCTTCTTATCTGCATATAGTGAAGTTTGTGGGTAACAATCCCCACCACAGTTTTTACTTCCTTATTAGGAGTTTTCTACGATACCATATCTTGTGTTATGTGTTATCAAATTTCATGTATGTTTCTTTTATTGTTACACATCAAATGGAATGTATGATATGATTTCATATACATAAAGAAAGGTGAACAATTAGATAAGTTGTTTTACAAACTGATGACTAAGGGTTAATGGGCTAACCAAGAAATTTTTTAGAGGTACTAATTCACCCCTCCCCTCTCAATAAATCATCTAAATACAATTCCAACAAGATGTTGTCTACTACAAACATCTCTGGGGTTGCTATAAGATTTCTAGCTTCTGAAATATGTTTCTAAAGTATTATGAGATTTGGTAAGATATGAGCTTGGAGTTCTGTGATCTCTCCTCTGAATTGGGTCTCAGCATCCCATATTTCTTTCCTTAGCCTATTTTCCTCAATGACTGTGTCATGATGTGCCTTGATGTTGTCGCCATGTGAGGTTAGGCTTTGTGCACTCTTAGTGACATTTGTATCAATTTTTTCTAGTTTTTCACTATTTTCTTTTCCATATTTCTCTAGTGTGCACATTTTCTAAACTAAGGTTATTGCTTCAACAATCATTGGCTCCAGTTAATCACTAAGTTCAGAGACCTTGACCTTGTTTAATGCCACTTCTTGGATTATCTTATCAATTAACTTGAATTGATATTTCTTCTTTGCTTGCTCTTCCTTTTCTTGATCAACTTCTATCCCTTGCTCTATAATAGTGTCAATAAGAACAGCAATTTGTTCCTTGACTGAAGTATTTTCATCAATTTTCACTTCAGGAACCAGTTGGTGGAGTATCTCTTTAGCTTTGTCAAGTGCCATGTTTTCTCTATGTGTTTGGATCATCTTTTTCTTTATGGGTTTCCTCTGACAGAGTACCCCAAACTTTTGAAGTTTGTCACTGTCCAAAGTGGTTATGTCCCAGTTTGGAACTTCAATAACTTCATCAAGTGTCACAGCCAATATATCCTTCTTTACTATTTTCTTCTTCTTTTTCTTTGGCTGGTTGGTAGTGGTAGATTGATGTAATACCATTTGTAAGGCTTGAGACTAGGTTGACATAGTTGGTGAGTGTTGAGAGGATGAGGCATCTTTTTGTACCTTGTCAGTGTCCACCTATTGGTTTGGTGAAGATGTCTCCTCACGTACCTTGGGTATTTCAACAAATGAATATTCTTTTTGTTTCATTTCTTTGTTTTTCTTCACTTCCTCACTCTTTTCTTTCTCTTCAACCATTCTTGATGTATCCTCTATTGTTTTCTCTGCCTCTTATTGTTGTTCCTTTGATGTATATTTTTTCTCATTGGTGTCATCCTTTATTTCTATGTTGGTATCCTTTGGAGTATTGGATGCACCTTGATTTTCATCTGTACCCATATCCTTGGGTATATCATTATCTTTCTTGTATTATTTGTCTTGGCTGGACTATATATCGATAGCATCTATCAATATATTCATATTTGTAGGTGTATTGACAGTTGCAGTGTCAATAGATTTGTCCTATTCGTCAGTCTTACCCTCTACAGTATTGATGTTTTCATCTTTTTGCATATCTGCAGTAGGGTCATTTCCTATAATGGTGTTGACAATGTTTTCTAACCATAAATCATTGTTCATATCCACATATAAGTTACCTTTTATTGAAATTTCCTCTTTCATAACTTCTTCATCCTCCAAGTATATGTGGATGGGGGTTGTTGGTACTTGATCATCTTTACCATCTGTTGGCCATTCCTCATCTACAACTTTAGTTTGTTTTTGGCCAGTGATCTATACCTCTTCATTATCTAAATCAACTATTGAGTGACCTGTTGTGTTGATAGGTTCCTTTTTAGGACTATTTTTCTCATCAAGATTTAGTATCTTACTCCACGTTGTGTGAGTGTCTTCCTCCAGCTCTATAAGTTTCTCTTGAAGAAATTTGTAAGCTCTCAGTTTAGGTGAGAATTTCTTTGTATATTTCTTCATGACTTCATTGATTTCCTCTCTTGTTGATTCAAGAGGCATAAGAGAGACTAGTACTCTTTCTCTTTTCCTCTTCTCCTCATGAAGTGCAAAAGTGAATCTAGAGGATATCTTATCCGAAAGTTCTTGTGGAACATCTTTTTTTTCAAATTGTAGTGGGACATAATAATGTCTGCACATCTTAGCAATAAGTGCATCTTAAATGTTATTTTTTTCTACTGTATCCCATCTTAACCATTTTTTGATTTTTGGATGTCCAACAGATGCAGTTTTAGAAATGTACTTACATATGTCATCAATGTCTTCAGATGGTGATGTAGCTTTTGCTTTTTCCTTTGGTAGTCTGACCCCATCAGGTTCATCCATTGCTGACTCCTCTAAGTCTTCATTTGTCTAAACATACTTTATCCTCTTTGCAGGTGCCCTAGGTGGTTGTTTAGCCTTTGTAGGTGTAGGTTTCCTCTTGTACACCTTCCCTTTTTCCATAGGTGAAGGACTAGTATCCTTATCCATTTGGCTTCTTGTTCTAGACTTTTTAGTTGGAGGAGGAGGTGGTGAATCAAATTTCTCTTCCTCTGATTCTTTTTGCTGTACTGTTTCATCGATGGGAAGCTATTCCTTGGTGTCTTCCTCCTTACCTTCTTGTTCCTCCTTGTCTTCTTCTTCACCATCAAAAGATATTTTCAAGTTCTTTTCCAAGTTCTTGACCATTCTTTTAGACTACTTGATAGCCTTCTTGACAACAAGAGTTGATTTTATCTTTAGTTTGGCTTCCTCATATGTGCCAAATCTTAGTTGTTTGTTGTCAACGGGTTCATTTAATAATGTCTTTATTGCTTATGTTGCTAACCCAGTTTTGATTTCATAATCAAGATTTTCTAGCCAAGATTTCCTTGGGACTACTACTTGAATGTAGGTGAAGTTAGTATCCACCATAAAACAAATGTCATCTTTGTATTCCTCAATTAGACTTTTAGGAATTCTACTCCTTGTTTGTAGCATATCCTTAATTGACTTAAAGTACTCATGCATAACATTGTCAAAATCTGTGCCTAGTGTTTCAGTGAATTCACTAATCTGCATGGTAATTGCTCTACTGGTTTCCCATGCTACTTTTCCTATTGAAGGAAAGTACTCTTCAAAGTAGAAGAATATACACATTATAAGAGAACCGAACTTACATGTGTTTGTCCTTGAGGACCTTATGGTGCACATGTTCTCCTCAAATTGATGCAATAGGATCTCTGCTAGATCCATCTTCTTCCCCAAGTTGATGATTTTTTAGGCTGTGCTCATTGCTGTGCTAGAGATACTATTCATTCTGCTAGCTTGAAATATCTTATATCCAACTACACAAGCACCAAATTTTAGCTCTACATCGGTGATAGTGTTTACCTTCAGTTCCCTCTTGTCTGATTTAGCACCGGTTAACCTTTCCACTTCTGCAATAGAAGGATGTTTGTGAGCTTGAGGTTTGTCGGTTGTTGGATAGGCTGTCATTGCATGTATGACATCTTTTTTTATAGCCTTTGGCTTTTTCAACCACAAAGTGTTATTATGTACTCTGCTTAGAACAATCTTAATCCATTCTGTTTTAAAAACCTTCGGGAAATGAAGTGCATTTGTTAGACCTTTCACTTCTAAGTGCTTATGCTCTTCTTTGAGATTGCCACCATCATCACAAAGTACCATATAGGTGTTATCAAGGTCTAGATCTCCTATCTCTGAGATCTTATAGTGAATATATGACCTAAAGTCCTTGACCAATAAAACCTTAGTTGGGATTTGGGAGAATGCTCCAGAATTTTCTAGTTGAGAGGCTATCTCAGGATGTAACTTATATTTTGGTTTAACACATGCCCCTCTTTTAACAAGTTTAAACGGTTTCTTCTTGTTGTCCTTAAGTTTCTCTAACCTAGATGTCGATGCCATCATTTTCAAGATTTTAGGGATTTTTCGTAAATCAAAACATTGCTTATCGGTGAGTGAATGAACTTACTGATTGTCTGTGATCTCCTTTGAATCTATATGCTCAGTGAATGACTTCTGCTGGGTCACTTCTCAAACTACTCAAAATCACTCTGTTTTTCTCTGCTCTGCTTGAAAATTGTGGGTGCAAAAATGAGCTTACCCGTCGGGCTTTTATACCTTTTTGGTGCCTTGAGTTTTCATTAATGCATACCAACTTCATTGGTTTATGAAGACTACCTCCATCAGTAAATACATTCATAACTTCTTTGGTGTCTTTGTAAAGTGTCGGGGTAGCTTAGCGGTGTTGGAGACTTCACCGATGATCATCGGTGATATTGTGACAACAACTTTTGTAGATTCAGTGTATACCGATACTTTTCGGGTTACACACAACTTGTGTAATGACCGATACATTCTGGTAAGTATTGCATATCTTTTCTGTGTGTGTTCACTGATGCAGATTGTACCCAATAATTGATGGTTTCTTTATAGTACTTTATCAAGTAACAATATATTGCATCTTTATTCATTCCTATATAACAATATGAACTATCTGTAATGGAACTGATGCATAATAAAACATGTGGCAATGCAGCTCCATACTTACTTGTGCAATCTAGTTAGATGTAGTGATGTCACGAGATCCAATGGATGGGGTTTCACCATTTGCATTGCTTATTCTAGCACCTTTAGTGTTTGTGGCTTTTACCCACATCTTGTTTCTCATTCTTTTGATGTCATCAATGGTATTTCCATTGGGATGTATATTTGTGTTTGTCAGTCAGTCTTTGCAATCTTTTATCACATGTCCAACTTTATGACAATGTAAACATTCCATACTTGGATTGGACCATCCTCTTGACCTTCTACTCCATTTTCTCATACAGTTGGCAGCAATATGACCAAAACTTCCACATGCCATGCAATTTACCCATGTGTTATAGTCCCAAACATATGAGTTACCTTCTCTTTCTGGTTTGTAGCTTTTATCATTCTTCTTTGGAGTCCGTGCTTTGTTATTCTTTTTCCAGCATTACTTATGTGTATGCCCATTCATCTTGCATGTAGGATAGTACTTGTCCATATAGGTTTTTCTCTTTGGATTCATCACTTTGGATCTGCACTCATGTGCCTTGTGTCCTTTCTTTTCACAATTATAACAATTACCAATAAAATTAGATTGTGTTTGAGAAATACCTTTTATTTTGCTTCTGCAGATGTTTGAGGTGTGGCATGGTTTTCCATAGTGATTGTATGACAACTTCTTGGATCTTGGGGTTGTGAAATCATTCCTCTTATCAGATTAATTTGAGGATTCTCCATTCTCATTGTACCCTAATCCTGTTTAGTTGTTGACTCTTCTTTGTCCATCAAGAAAGTCATCCATCCATTTGTTGCTATCCTCAGCCTTTTTGATCAGTTCATTTTGTTGATTCTGAACTTTGATTTCATGCTTTAATTTTTCATTTTCTTCCCTTAGTTCACCAATGGTCTGTATTATTTCTATGAGTTCTGTATTTAATCTGTTTGCTTCTTGACTCATAAGAATAATTTGGTTGGTGACCTCATAGTGGTGCTCAGTGAGTCTTTGAATCTTTGATTCTTTATCTTGTAGCTTCTCTGTAATTTTCCTCCTGTCATCAATGGCTAGTGTTCTTTCATTTTCATCTTTTCTTGCATCATTCATAACGTCAATCATTTTTACCATTTGAGTTTCTTGACCAATTTGCAACATCTTGATTTGATCTGTCAGATGTAGATTGATCTCCTGCATACTTTTAATTTCTTCAACTGATGCATTTCAAGCTTTGCTCAATGATGATTCTGTTGTTTCAAAGTACTCTTGTATTTCCATTTATTTGTAGTCTTTCTCATTTAGCCTGGTTTCCATAATCTGTCTTTCATCAAGAAGTTTTCTCAGCTTTATCTTCGCCTCTTTATACTGCTCATGGTTTATTTGCATCTGTAACTTCTCATTCTCAATAGTCATATCCAGTCTGAACTTATCCATTTCTCTGATTTTTTCTCTTAAGTCTTTAAGCTTTTCAAGAGAAAGACTGGGTCTAATACCAATTGTTGGAATTATATTGAGATAATATGTACGGAGAGGGGAGGGGTGAATCAGTACCACTAAAAATTTTCTTGGTTAGCCCATTAACCCTTAGTCATCAGTTTGTAATTTAACTTATCTATCTGTTCATCTTTCTTTATGCATATTAAATCATATTATACATTCTTTCTGATATGTAACAATAATAGAAACATTCATGAAATTAGATAACACATGACACAAGATATGATATCACAGAAAACTCCTGTTAAGGAAGTAAAAACTACAGTGGGGATTGTTACCCACAAACTTCACTACCTGTAGATAAGAAGAGCCAGTTAAGGCTTACAATTTTGGTCACTTCTGATGACCTACCCTTTTAGGAGTATTATAGTGGATACTTGTTAAGATCTACTTCATTTGAAGCTTTCAACAACACTATTAAGTGTGCACTCTATTAAGAGATTTACAAAGGATGGTTATGTCCACCTTCTACAAAAGGATTTTAGATGTGATGCACTTGTTAGAAAGAAACTACATAAGTCTTTGATGACCTACCCTGTTAGGAGTATTACAGTGGAGACCTATTAAGATCTACTTCATTTGAAGCTTTCAACAACACTGTTAAGTGTGCACTCTGTTAAAAGATTTACAAAGGATGATTAAGTCCACCTTCTACAAAAGGATTTTAGATGTGATGCACTTGTTAGAATGAAACTACATAAGTCTTTGATCTGATAATAAATGCAATCTTCAATTGCTGATAAAAGATCCTATAAAGCTCCAAAAATACTATTAATCATCCTTCCATGATTGAGTATTACCTTTATCTGCTCGTCGGTAGCCTCTATGTTTTCTTGATAACTAATATATTTTCTTTCTGAGCTTTTGCATGAATTATACCTTCTACTCCTTTGATTCTCTTCATGGCTATCAATTATATAGAATTCATGTACTCACAATTGAGTATGAACATCTATTTATACTAACCTAGGTTCCATTCTTGATTCATGCATTCACAAGTTAAATCTAGATTCAAGATATACAACTTGATCTTGATCTGTAGTTAGATATGCTTTAGATCCGTTAGGATGCTTTAAAGCATTTACATAAATCTTGCATGACCATAAAAAACAAAAAGTAATTCTACAAAATAGAATAACTTTGCTTTATTCGCTGTGTATAAATCAGATCCACAATTTGCAGCTTTTCTGATCGTCAGTTCTTACGGTCAGTGTTCTTGGTCATCGGTGTTCCTTTCTTTGAACATGTCATCGCGTATGCTTGTCTATTCTTGTCGGGTTGTTTTGGAAACTGTGTCACCGGTGATGCTTGTCTTTTCCGGTGATGCTTGCCAATTTTATACTTATATTTTTCTCAAAAATCTTTGTTCTATCGGGTATGCTTGCATTTTACCGGTACTAATTGTGGTTCGCCGGTGATGCTTGCTGTCTGTGTTTTTCTCTAAGTATACTAATGGAAAAATAATTTCATCAACACCATACACCAAAAATTATTTAAATTTAAATAAGATTAAATATTGAAACTGTCTAATATAAAAATAACTAAATAAAATATTGCAATCACAGATAACTGTCTAATTATTTATTAATTTATTACTAACCATAATTTAGAAAATGCTTTAAACTTTTACAATTCCACATTCATAGTTGGACACATGACACATAATGATAATTACATTTCTCATTGACATGGAAAAATCAAGTTAATACTCTTAAATAAATCACACACATACATTAAACATTGTTACATTTTTTTGGTTCATATTATATGATATCACAAATTCACACATCATCACATTGATTTGGCAATGTAAATGGTCATATAATTTATTACTTATTATTTATCAAAACTAAAGTCTTTAGATTTCTTTACAAAAATGCAATTAAACAATATTAAGTCTTCAGATTTCTTCACAAAATTGCAATTAAATAATATTACGCAGACAATCTATTATATTGCACATTGATACATATCTTGTTTTTGAAGGAAGATAAAAAAATTACAATAATTATTAAGAGTCGAACAAAATTTTTTTTATTAATTATTTTGAAAATTTACATCACTAATATTATAATATACTTTATAATTATAGATTTTAACTTTAGACTATAGTCGCACCGTAAACCCCTAGAAAATGGGAAGTATGTTTACCCACAAAATGGGAAGTATCCAAATAGTTACAAAATTTGTTTCCACAAGGGTACTGGTTTGATCATATAAGAAAAAACAAAAAAACAAAATGAAATGCGGAAACCCATTTCAAGAACATAAACACTAAGGGTCTTCATCTCCATCCTTGTCTGAGAAGAATTGTCTGTTGAGGATAATCTCCTTGAATTCATCGATACAGTTGTAGTAAGTCTCCTCAAAGTCGTGGAGGTGAAACCACTTCTGCAGGAAGTCCCTCCCTAGCCATGCCCACTTTTGATGCCACATTAGCTACCTTTCATTAATGTTCAGTAGGAAGGGTTGTCTTTCCACATTTCTACCTCACTAGATAAGATTTTCAATTTCATCAGCCCAAGGGATACCCAACCCTGATTCTGCGAAGACAATGACTTGGATGTTGGCCACCAGAAATTGATCCTTGAAAACATTCCACAACAGCATAAGCATGTCTACCTTCTCTCCTCTAAGGTCAAGAAGAGATGCCAGGAAGAAGGACATAATGTATGTGCTGATGCGGTATATCTTCTCGTTGTGAATGAACTCATGGCTGAGCACCATCAACACAACATTGTTAATGAAAGATCCCACTTCCTTGAAAATGGAAGTGAGTACTTTGTTTGGTATATTTCCCAAAAAGGGCTTTTTATTATTAGTGGATGTAGTTCTCAACCTAATTGGTGTGTCCATCTCTGCCTAAACTAAAAACCTAAATATTCAAACTACATACAGAAAATTGAAATTTGAGGGCCAAGTCTAAAAGGAAAAAGAAAATTGAAATTGATGAAGAAGCAAGCAAGAATGTCTATTAATATCCCTATTCCATATCTTTCATATCTTTAGGTAAATCATTCCCATTAATGCAGGAGTGTGGGAAATTACTAATATAGTCAGTGGTCACTATACTAATAACTACAGTTTGTACTAGTACAATTTTGGAAACTGTGTGAATTGCCTGATGGCTAAAGAATGTCACTGTCAATCTGACAATACATTCATTTTTAGAAAATTGTGCCTAAGATAAAACTATAGCCAATGATCTACATCAATCAACGGTCTCAATTAATAGATTTACAATTTAGGGCTCTAAACAAATAGGTTTAAGGTACATGTCGATGGTATCAATGCCGATAGTTAATAGTACAATGTACATACCATGTGCAGTTGCCAAATGTACATACCACTTGCAGTTTCCAGTGATGGCGGACAACTCCGCTACCAAAGAGGCGATATTACCTAGATGTGACTGGGAGTCTAGAAATTGTAATTATTATATGCTTTATGAATTGCCATTTGGCATTTGCTAATTTTAGATTTTAGTTTTACTTTAAAGTTTAAATAATAGCTACTTTAAAATTTCATAATTTGGCAGTCACACATGTGACATGATACATGTAAAATTTAATTAATATTATTGTTAAATAAATAACATATTGTCGTACATTAACAATTTCAAATTTGTTTGGTGCATTTTCAATTTCACAAATTATAAAATCACATATTTCATGAATCAAACATACATATTTTACAATTAAATCCATAAAAACAAACTTAAATGAAGTTGCAAACTTTTCATTAATATTTTCTATAAATTTACAATATTCAGAATTTCATACTTTGAGACTTTCACTTGAAGTCCCTACAAAAATTTAAAGACAAAACCTACTATAGTGAAAATTTCAAAAATTTTAGGCAGAGGCCATAGGGACACAACACTAAGGATTTTCCCCTCCGTCTAAGTAGAAATTTTTAGAGACGACAAGCTCTACAAATTCTTACAACCATCCGTAGTCCACCAAGTCATCCAACAGAAACCATTCACGAAGAAAATCACTACCAATCTACACCCATTTCCTATGGCACGTCAACTGTTGAACATCCAGGTTCAAAAGAAAAGGTTGAATGGCCACATCTTTGTCTGAATTGAAAAGATTGCATAAATCACTTTCCCAAGGGATCCCCACCCCTAATTTTGCATAAACAAGAACCTCAACAACATCACCCAGGAATTCATGTTTGAAGAGATTCCTTTACAGAAGGAGCATATCCACCTTCTCTCCCCTGAGGTCCAAAAGAGATGCCAAAAAATGGGATGTAATGTACACATGTTAACTCGGTACCTATCAACATTTTCCAAAAATTGACAGCCCAACACCATCCTCACAGCCTCATTTGTTAAGGCTCCAAATTTCTTGCAAACTAATTCAAGGGTTTGGTTTGAGACCGAGCCCAAAAAGGCCTTTTGTTCCTCTACAGATGTGCTTATCAAACGGATAGGAGTGTCCATATTCAAAACACAACTACCACAATATCTCAAATTATACTAATACAACCTAAAAACCTAAACCAGAGGAAATCTTTCAAGCATTAGGAAAGGCAGACCCAAACCAAAGGAGAATTGAAGAAGAAGGAAGTGTAGATCATCTATAAATAGCCCTTAATTATTTCTCTAACCTAATTAATCCATTTGTCCTTCAAAATTCTATAAATCTTTCATATTAAAAGCACAGTCATTCATATTAAAAGCATGATTGTGTGAAATTAGAAATAGCCAGATTTACTTTCAGTGATAAAACATTTCTTTTATTAAGGAAAACTGTGATACATTATCAACCATCCACCTAAACAAAAGTAAGAATTGATATGTGTAAATAATGATGTCATTATGTGATGTTGAATTAATTAGATAATAGTTATGGTGCAGATTAATTTCATACGTGTCATCATTCTAGTGAATTCCAGGAGAACTCTATTTTCTTCAAGAAATTGGGCCAAAATTAAACTTCAGCCATTGATCTAGGATGATCAAATGGTATCAAATAAGACATATAACATTATAAAATTATGGATGTTACTGTTAGGTTGTGTGTCGATGTAACTTTTTGTGCTTATGGATACATACATGTGTTTAATCTGCAAACAAGTTATTAGTTGGCATTGGACCACATGACGCATTGACAAGTCCCATCTTTTGAAAACCATGAATAAAATAATTATTTTTCCCATACTTAACGATAGATTAGCCAAAAAATATATATATTTTTTCAAAAGGCACCTAAAATTTTCTAGCACATATTTTTTTTCCCTTTAACAAAAAATTATTCGCCTCATATATTATAATGTATTTACTGTTATACACTAAATTTTGCACCCTAGGTCAAGCTCTCATAGTCTTGATAATCTAGTATAACATGGGAATCATCTCCATGTTGTGGGACCTTTGCTAACTGAGATGAAACCTCCAGATTCTAGGCTAGTTCCTCTTGGATAATCACCCAAATTTGCTTCTTAACATAAAGCTAAATTCTTGAGGGAAAAGGGATAGAAAGAAGTCATGGAAGGGAAATAAATGAATAAGCAAACTATCCTATTAGGTGATACACCAAAAATTATATGTACCACAACACAATGAGTGAGATCAACACAAAAACATAGGTCTAAGACAACACAACTTTCTGAATAGGTTTGAATAAATATTTCATAGAGAGGTCTGAAATAGAAAGAGGCTATTCAAGGAAAGAAAAGATTTCACAAACAATAGCTTTCCTAAGTAATTTAGACACAGAATATAACTTGCAAACAAACATTCACTTCTGCAACTAGCCACACGAATGAGACAGAGTGACAAGGGATTGAAGAATATCCACAAACACACTCAAATCAAATAATCCACAAGAGTACACATGAATGCCAGAAAGGAAGAAGGCTCAGAAACCCTAAGATATCTCTGAAAACATTCAATATACTTAATTCAATAAGAGAAATTTAGACAAGGAAGACATGAGGGAAGAAAAGATGTCACAAAATACCTTGCAATATCTGAATATCAATGAAAAAGTTACAACTGCTGAAAGCCAGAGGGAAGAGAAATGCCACATATAATTTTCATCAACTAGAAAATCCTGCTTAACCAACAACTTCTAAAACTAATATATACACCCTCCCAAGCATGCAAGCTTGGAGTAAATCTGATTTAGGGTTACAATTGATTTGTAATAGAATAATTAGAAACCCTAACACTGTCAATTCTTCTCATGAATGCATCGTGAAATATCTGAAATGATCTGATATACCCTTGAACATCTTTCCCATCACCATAACTATGCTTTTGAGAAGTTGGCTGATCCATCTACTTCTACTGCAAGTCAGTTCTATCATAATCCTGAGATCAGATATTTGAATTTTTAAATATTTGTATGACAACGGTCACAGCTGGCGCAAGATCTACATCAATAGCTCTAAAAATGCCTTTATTTGTGTTTAAAATGTGACCATAGATCCTATCTCTAATTTGTATCTTTTACCTAGCTTTACTGCATAGACAAGTGGCAGCCTGGTATTATGCCTTGAACAATAGATTTCAAGCATTTGTAATCAAGCCATTACACAGACTGTTGGATCATACATGAACTTTCTCGATCATTACCTTTTAGACTTTTGAATTTACCCCAAAAATCTCCCTGACCTGCCTTTAACTCAGGTTCACCGAATCTCTCATATCGCTGAGTCACTGAAACATTTCCTTCAACCTTGAGTTTCATACCGAGACTTGGCGACAAGGTAGTCTCGTATTCTCCTTACCTTTCTATTAACTGTGAGTTTGTCACGAGACCTAGCGACAAAGAAGGTGCACAATATCCTTTCATTCTTCTTAATTGTGGTCTCTTCATGAGACTTAGAAACAATGTACATCTGCTTGGAACACCTAGAACCACAACGCATTGCCTCATAGGTTAAACAAACTGCATCTGGGCATCAAGCATTTACACCAACCGTCATATCTTCTTAAATCTACATGAAGATTACCTTGCATTGACTTCAAACCTAACTCTATTTTTAGTCAACCCTAACCATGGCGAACTGTAATCCTTTTGTATACAAGTCACTAGATCTTATCCTTAACTCTGGCTATATCACGAGACCTAGCAACCAAAAGGTTTTAACCTGACCTCGCCTAAACATAAGTTATACCCACGGGTTAGAAAAATACGTTGAGTCTCGATGTCTCTGGATCTTTTGTTAACTCTGAGTTACTTTTTGAGATCACACGACTGCCCTTTGATCAAACATGATCCAATGATTATCACTGAGTCTTTTGATCATATGAGAATATTCCACTTTCTATTGAGACCATGCGACTGAAGCAAGTCTCATTATCACAAGATGATATGGAATATTCATTTTCCTTTATGCGACTAGGAGATTAAAAGCAAATGTAAATGTGCACATGGAATTTAGGGAACTTAAGGGTCCCAAAAAGGTAATGAGAAAATAGAAAGGCATGGATGAGCAACTAGGGTTTATACCAAATTCATAGGGTTTTTGCATACTTAGGTTATTTTTCATGAACATGGTAAAAACAGAGAGATGAAAAGATAGCAGAGGACACAACCAAGACTAGAAAATTTATGATCTTTCTCACAGGCTAGGGTCAAACCTTGTGGGAGCCACATTTACTCCACTTGTAGCCAAATATTTACCAGATGGGGAAATTTTGGATAACATTTTTGGGATTTCTGCGGGATGTCTGCCTGCTAGACATTGAGAAGGAGCAGCCTTTGACATCCATTGGACATAGAGTCATCTTCTAAGTCAAAATAGAACCGTTTGGAAAATATTGAAACCAGGAAGAGGAAACATGGACTATGCACAAGCACTTTTTGAAAAGAAGGAAACTAAACTAGAAAACAGGAAGAATAAAGGGAAACTAACCTAGTCTAAACTAACCAGTGCAGAAAATTGGTTAAAAAAAACCATTCACTGGTATGTTGAAATAACTACCCTTCCTTATTAGGACATTTTGCATGGAATGTATAAGGATAGCTAGTAATATGTGAGACACATAAAAATATATCAGAAAACATAGAACTGCCTATGCAAAAATAGGATCAAGTTCACCCACCTCAAATTGATTATATGGAGATGTCTCGGTAAAATCCCTCTGGGCCAAGTATCTTATAGGGAAGCCTCTTGAAAGTCTGAAAACAAAACTTTCCTTGATGGTTTCTTCTTTATCTTCATGGTTTCCTCTCATTATGGATAGCCATGTCAACTCCTCTTCAATGGTTAGGGGATCATCATCTTCTAAGAGCTCATCAAAGTTGTCAAGATCCTGAAGATCTGGAATTGGCTCCAAATCTTGTTTATGTAGAAAATTATTGGAAAGAGAGAAATTAAAAACTAGGCCCCTTTCCATAGGCACACAACTTTGAACCTCTACTCCAAGGAATAGGGATTCATCATTCAATTTTTCACAAACAACCTCTATGATGCTGGAAAAATCATACTCTTCAAGGTTTTGGTTTATGTTGTTTTCTTGGAAGACCCCTTTCATAACTATAGGCTCATGAATTAGCACATCCTCAGGGTCAATTCCCCCTAACTACCACAAATTTGAAGAGGTGGCTATGACCATATCTCCCTCATCCTTCTCAACAACACTAGGAAGTTCATCCAACTAGGACATGTCATCTTCTTCTTCATCAACAAAGAAGGGTAGCTCATCAAATAAATCCACCAAGACATCAAGCTAGGCATTAATCTCCACCTCTTCATCATTTTGTCCCAAAATATCATAGTCATCATTCAACACTGATACCTCATATTTTCTCTCCTCCCTATCACATGAAAGCTCATTTACTACAGGTCTTTGCTCTGATACTTGATTAGTATCCTTGAAAAGACTTGGCATTTGATAGCTGGGAGGTAGGGTCCATTGAGGTTTCCATGGCAGTTCATTATCTTGAGAGGCCTAAAAGGTCTCTTTGGATAGATAGTTTCCTTGAATAGACTTCCCTTGTAGAGTGGTGGACTGAAACTCTACAAGTATAGGCTCTTGGAAAGAACTTGTTGCCTTAAAACATGGGATGTGAAATTGAGAAGGCTTAGGGCTAGACATAGAAGGCATACCTTCCTTGAATCTTGGAAAATCAAAGCCCCTGTCATCTTGGTGTTTCTCCTTTGTAGCCATCTTTGTCTCAACATAATACTTAGGCTGTTGTTGACTAGCATAAGGTTGTAATTTATCTATAACAAGTTCATGGGCTTGAAGGATGTCACTAAAGCTTGGAAATGAACACTTTATAGGCTCTTCATGTTTAGGCTTTTGGAAGAAATGAGAATTCCATCTGGGAATTTTAGATTTAAGAGCCTCTTGCTCATCAATTCATGATTTCAGCTTTTCTATCTCAATATCAGCTTTTCTTTTAAGATCTTCTTTCCATTGGTTCATTTGTTGTTCATAACCAAGGGCCTTTTCCATTTGGTTAGGAATTGAATCTTACTCATAAATTTGAGCCTCCATATCCCTCTACTCCCTGATATCAGACAACTGCTTAATCATATCTAATAGTAGACTCTTTGTCTCTTCTTGCCCCTTCTTGAATTCCTCATTCTCCTTCTTGAATTCAAAAAGGTGCGAGCTCTGAGGCTGATTGAAAAGAACTTCATGCTGATTAGGAAAAAAATGGTTTCCCTCAGAATCATTATAATACTGGGTATGTTGCCAATTAGGCTAAGCAGGGGAGGGTGGGTGGCAAGCATGATGAGCTATCTCCCCTTTCATTTCTTGTTGTACCTTTTGTGCCCATGATCCTTCTTGTTGGAGGGCCTACTCATAAACATGTACAAGAGCATAATCATTTGGGGCATGCTGGATATATTGATAGCCTTGTATAGTATGGAATCTCAGGGTAAAAGAAGGCTTTGGAGGATTTTCATATGGCTGATTACTATCCCATTGAGCACTATTCTTGTGATAGGATGGTGAGTAACCTGACTATCCATAATAACTTGACATGTCTACTCATGCAATTAGCTATAATTTTGAAAATGAAAGATTTGAAACATACTAGCACTTGATGTCTGAAAACCAATAGACCTTCTAGCGTTGCCAGATATGTAGCACAATGACCTCTTCTAGGTCTATAGTATGTTATCAGCATATCAAAGATAACATATCTTTAAAAATAAACTTCTTTTGTGGTCCCACTGAGTGTGCCAGAACTAGTGGTTATACACTAAATTTTGCACCCTAGGTCAAGCTCTTGTAGTCTTGATAATCTAGTATAACATGGGAATCATCTCCAGGTTGTGGGACCTTTGCTAACTGAGATGAAACCTCCAGATTCTAGGCTGGTTCCTCTTGGATAATCACCCAAATTTGCTTCTTAACATAAAATTAAATTCTTGAGAGAAAAGGGATAGAAAGAATGCATGGAAGGGAAAGAATTGAATAAGCAAACTATCATATTAGGTGATACACCAAAAATGATATGAACCATAGCACAATGAGTGAGATCAGCACAAAAACTTAGGTCTAGGAGAACACAACTTTCTGAATAGGTTTGCATAAATATTTCATTGAGAGGTTTGGAATAGAAAGAGGCTACTCAAGGAAAGAAAATATTTCACAAACAATAGGTTTCCTAAAAAATTTAGACATAGAACACAGCCTGCAAACAAACATTCACTTCTTCAACTAGGCATAGGAATAAGACAGAGTGACAAGGGATTGAAGAATATAGACAAACTCATTCAAATCAAATCATCCACAAGAGTACACATGAATTACAGAAAGGAAGAAGGCTCAGGAACCCTAAGATATCTATGAAAACATTCAATATACTTAATTCAATAAGATAAATTCAGACACAGAAGACATGAGGGAAGAAAAGGTGTCATAGAATACCTTGCAGTATCTGAATATCAATGAAAAAGTTACAACTGCTAAAAACCAGAGGGCAGAGAAATTCCACATATAATTTTCATCAACTGGAAAATCCTCCTTAACCAACAACTTCTAAAACTAATATATACACCCTCCCTAACATGCAGGCTTGGAGTAAATCTGATTTAGGGTTACAATTGATTTGCGATAGAATGATTAGAAACCCTAATACTATCAATTCTGCTCATAAATGTATTGTGAAATATCTAAAATGATCTAATATACCCTTGAACATCTTTCCCATCACCATAACTATGCCTCTGAGAAGTTGACCGATCCATCTACTTCCACTGGTGCAAGTCAGTTCTATCATAACTCTAAGATAGGATATTTGAATTTTTAAATATTTGTATGACAACAGTCACTGCTGGTGTGAGATCTGCATCAACAGCTCTGTAAATGCCATTATTTTTGTTTAAAATGTGACCGTAGATCCTATCTCTGATCCATTGCTTTTACCTGGCTTTACCGCATAGACACGTAGCAGCATGACATTATGCCTTGAATAATAGATTTCAAGCATTTGTAATCAAGCCATTACGCAGACCATTGGATCAGACAGGAACTTTCTTGATCATTACCTTTTAGACTTTTGACTTTACCCCAAAACTCACCCTGACCTACCTTTAACTCAGGTTCACCGAATCTCTCATATTGCTGAGTCGCTAAAATTTTTTGTTTAACCCTAAGTTTCTTACCGAGACTTGGCAACAAGGTAGTCTTGTAGTCTCCTTACCTTTCTGTTAATTGTGATTTTTTCATGAGACATAGTGACAAAGCAATCACACAATCTCCTGTCATTCTTCTTAACCATGGTTTCTTCACGAGACTTAGCGACAATGTACATCCACTTGGAAAACATGGCACCACAGCGCATTGCCTCATAGGTTAAACAAACTACATCTGGGCATCAAGCCTTTATGCCAACTGTCAGATCTTCTCAAATCTACACAGAGATTACCTTGCCTTCACTTCAAACCTAACTCTATTTTGAGTCAACCCTAACCATGGTGAAATATAATCCTTTTGAATCCAAGTTGCTAGATCTTATCCTTAACTCTAGCTATATCACGAGACCTAGCAACCAAAAGGCTTTAACTTGACCCCGCCTTAACATAAGTTATACCCACAAGTTAGAAAAGTATGTTGAGTCTCGAGGTCTTCGGATCTTGTGTTAACTCTAAGTTACTATATGAGATCATGTGACTGCCCTTTGATCAAACATGATCGAATGATCATCACTAAGTATTTTCATCATATGATAATATTCCACTTTCTATTGAGACCACGTGACTGAAGCAAGTGTCGTTATCACTATGTGATACAAAATATTCCTTTTCCATTATGCGACTAGGAGATTAAAAGAAAATGTAAATGCGCACGTGGAATTTAGGGAACTTAAGGGGCCTAAAAAGGTAATGATAAAATAGAAAGGCATGGCCGAGCAACTAGGGTTTATACCAAGTTCATAGGGTTTTTCCATACTTAGGTTATTTTTCATGAACAGGGTAAAAACAAAGAGCTGAAAAGATAGCAGAGGACACAACCAAGATCAAAAAATTTATGGTCTTTCTCACAGGCTGGGCTTGACCCTTGTGGGAGCCACATTTACTCCACATGTAGCCAAAGATTTACCATATGGAGAAATTTTGAATAACATTTACTTTAATAGAAAAAAATTTGCCTCACAAAATATATATTTTCCCCCACATTAATGTATTATTCCCCAAGATTTTATGTAATTTTCATTGGGATGTGAAAAAATCGCCTTCGCCTTTATATTATTTTCCTACTTTGGAAAAAAAAATTTCCATCATCAAGAAAAAATTTCTTCTAAATTAATGTACAATTTGCCAGCATTTTACACTTTTTCCTAGGAGGGGGTTTCTTAAAGTTATCCCTGGTTCAGCAGCAACCTCTGGATGAAACTTGTAGTTAGGTTATGTGTAGGTCAAATTATTGATAAGAATTACTTTCTTTCTCTTTTCCATCTTTCCTTTCATGGTTCGGGAAGAAGATGCCATTGTTTTTCAAATTAGGGCTTTCAACAAAAATCATAGACATCTCTATAAGTGCAAATGCTTACTTGATATAGCCTTCAACTATGTAGAAAAAGCTTTGGATCTCTTTGATGTGATTTGAAATGCTTTGCTATGAATTTTCTCTCAATCTCTCTACTCTTCTCCTTGATCATTGTTTGAACAAATGAGTTCACTTCCCTCAAATTTATACAAAGTGCATTTAGTCGACACAATAAATGCTCATCACCAACCATATGGTTGACAAACTGGTATCACTTAGTTGATACTAAGGATACATCATCTCAGTGAGTACAATAGTTCTCAATTGACTCAACAAATTGGTTGTCTCTCACATGTTCACCAACTGGAATTCTTACTCGGTATAGATTAACCAACTTAAATAGTTCAAAGATATCAAAATATAATAGCATAATACATCTTAATTCATGATAATTTTGTGTTTGCACAATGAATACAAGGAAATGATGTAAGATATAACTTTTCAAAACATAGTTCCATACCTTACTTATATTGCTTAGGTGGAGATGGTGGAATCACCTAATGCATCAGATGAGGTGTCAGCGACTACTGTGCTTGGCCCAACATTTTCATTTGTTTCTCTCCTCCACATTAGATTTCTTTTCCTCATGATTTCCTTGATTGTGTCTCCATTCACATTCGTACCTATCTCTATCACTCAGTTTCTACAATCTTTACTTAAGTGACCAACCTTCTGATAGTGTGTGCATGTCATCCAAGAATTTGACCAATTCCTAGATTTAGTTTTCCATTGTCTCATGTTTTTAGCTGTAATATGTCCATAATTACCACATGCTATGCAACTATCCCAAGCATTATAATCCCACGCATATGCATTACCTGGCCTTCTCGGGTGATATGCGTTTTCTTGTCCTTTTGGTTTCCCGATTTGCTTTGTGTTAGTCCTGCATGCTTGTGATGTATGACCATGCATGTTGCAAGTGTGAAAATTATTTTTCATGTAGGGTTTCTTCTATGGATTGTTCATCTTAGATCTGCATTCATGTGCTTGATGTCCATTCTTGTTACTGTTAGGGATTTTTCTTGTATGAATCACAGTGCTTGAAATGACTACTTGAACACCATGCCTTCTAATACTGATTCAGAGACAAGAAAAGCCTAATTGCTAAGGACTGGATAAGGTCCTTCTTCGTTTTTGAGCTCCACATATACTCAGGCAGGTTTTACCTCTTAAGATTGCTATTTACACAGTATTTGTTGATGTGGACACTGATTTTCTATGTATCTTTTGTTAAACTAACTTATGAATCACCTTACAAATAACCAAGCATAACCAGATGAAAAATATAACCATACAAACCATGGTTGTAAGCATAACAAGAACCAGTGATACAAGGATTTTCATCCTTCTTCCTTTTATAGTAGGAGGGATAACCTAATGATTCACTCTCCAAGGAATCAATAATATGGACATTGTCCTGCTGACATAGGAATCTCAGCCATTTCTTGCTCTAAGGCTTGTTGTGGTGAAGGATGCATGGGAGGACGTGCATAATCACTATCATCACCACTATCATATTCTAATTCTGAGTGTTCAGGTGTCTGAGCACCTTTTTTGTCTAGGACTGTATCCAATTTCTCTACAAGCACATAATAATTATCTATCATGGCCTTGATCCTATCAAAATATGGGAGGTCAAGGTAAAAACCCCCAAAGGACAACCCATTTCTTTTTATCTATTTCTCCAGTTTTAGCAACTCCTGGATTCTCAATCTTCTTATGTGGATGTCATCTTCATCCAAGATGTTCCTTGTTGCATCTTCTTCTATGCATTCACAGTGAACATTGGTATTAGGGATGGTAGGAGTATACAGTTTCCTAACCCCTGCCATGAAGCCC
>MU225975.1:678512-690478 GCA_018584345.1 Thuja plicata | reverse complement strand
TGTTTGATAGAATCTCTGAGGAGTCAGATTATGAACATCCATGATTACAAAATTGAAGTATAAGAGAAGGTGCATTAGGACTGAATAATGCAAAAATTTAGGTTCCTTCTCCTTTGGATTCTTTAGTATTTTCTGGGTTGCAACAAAACCCTCATGTATTTCATCAATTATGTGCTGTATGTAATCATAGTTGGTGCTTGAATGCACCTCCTGCAAGTCTAGTACCATCATTAAGATGCCAGCATTGATTTTCTCTGCATCTCCATCTATCCCTAGCACTCTACATAGGGCATAAGCATTATACTTAATGTAGAAGTGTAGATCCTTATAAGAGTATGGATTAGGCTCTTTCATAGGATCTAAGTAATTCCTCACTTCTTTCAACATGTGTTTCTTCAATAAGCCCTTAGCAATACCAAGCTTTGAACTATACCTTTTCTCCTGCTTTGTCATGTCAATTTTAGTAGACATGGCGCTAAATAAGCCAAAGGCTTGCATGAATGAGTTCCTATTTAATATTAGCAGGGAAGTGCCATCATCCCTTTTGATGGTCTTTGTCAAGACATCATAATGGTTAGCTAGGTCCAAAAATAGGTCTACATCAAGGAAGACATCAGGAACAAGCAATCTAGCTAAACCACATGTCCAAGGGTTTGATAATGGGATAGGCTTATCAAAATTTTTATAGAAGTAATTGAAAAGGGAGAAACCTGTTTTCCCTGGAGTCACAGCATCTCAAATGTTTTTGTATTCATCCAGGAGGATACTTGCATTGGCCTTCTTATTCTGCGTTGAACCTGGCAAGAGATGGAGAAACTCATCAGAGAAACTTGCTTTTCCTTTCTGCTCCTCTTCACTGCCTCCACTTGTTGAAGCAACACTCATAGCTCCGATCATATCTGAAATAACCTTGGATCTCCTTTTCCTAATCAATATTGAAATAAATCTATTTCTAAAATCAACTAACTATTCTGAGCACAACTTCCTGCAATTTAGAATTCTCTGATGAACTTTGGAAACACTGCAAGCTGAGCAAAATATCTCTTTTTCTGAAAACTTAGCAACTTGGCTCTGAAAATTGAAAGCATGATGAATGAGAATGAATGCACCATCAACTCCTTATAGCCATCATTCAGAGTACGTAGCTCATAATTTAGAAACATCAGTTCTGCCATTAATTCGCCATGCTGTGAACTTGAATCAAAAACCTAGCCGTAGTTGCATGAAGTTGACAGGAAATCAAATTTTGAAAAGTGAATCCTCGGAACAATCATATAACATTTAAAAGGGATAACATGTCACATTATAATTTTTTAGCTGCCTTACATCTCAGCTACTCTTTTTGCACAGTGATCAAAATACAAGCCTGCGATTGGTTGCCGGGGATTCATACTGTCACATCAAAAAAACTGCCGCCGCTTTTAGATTTTTTGATTAGGCGACCCCACGACTGCATTAAGTCTCTTTGTCATGGGCCTCTATCATTAAGCATGGTTTCATCTCCAGACTTGGCGATAATGCAGTTTCTTACCTTTGGCTGACCCAAGTTACAATCTGGTGATCATGCGACACACTTGAAATCATAGTCGCGCAGAGTTAACATTAACTCATCATTCATTCTAAGACCTTGTGACTAACCATTACCCTTAACCTTCTCAGTTATCTCCCTATTTCCAAATGCTCTTATTCTATTTCAAGACTATGCAACAATGCTTAGTCGCCAAATCGCGGGATCAAGTCCTGAGCATTTGATTTTACCTTAACAAGTTATAAGCGCCCCCCTTTTGCTTCTGACGACTGCGCGACACACCTTAATCACTAAGTCGGGAGGACCTTTTCCGTAGGGCACCTGTCTTCTCAAACCTTGTGACCACCATTAGATCCTCTGATCCTTTCATCCTACGGTCATCGCTTAATCGCCATATGTTCATGCCTACCCTTAAATCTTTTCGAGACACTGCGACTGAAGGGAAAGTACTTAGTCTTGCTGTCGCTGAATCCACTTTCCTGCTTCTAGTGACCATGTGATAACCTTCTCTTATCCATTTTCCTTATGACAGATGTCACTCAATCATTGGTTCGCTTACTACATTCTAGAGACTGAGTCATTATCCTTTTCTGGCGACATCCCGACTAAGCATTACTGCAAACCACGAATGGTTAGTCATGTAGTCTTAGTTGAAATCTCTTAACTGCTGCTCCATTTCGAGACCACGCAACACAAGGCTTCACTTAACTATTTAACTTTGACTCATTTGGCGATAAGACGACAAAGGTAATCGCGAAGTCTGAGAACATTTTCATAACTGTTAAAAACTTCCCGTGATCACCCGACTAAGCAGTGGGTCCCTTCTTCATAAAGATTTATAAGATAACTATCTTGCGACTACCTGACATGAAGAAATCGCTGAGTCTCGAAAGGCAAAAGGAATATTCTAATTTTGAATGAGACCACGTGACATAAGGAAAATGCCAAGTCGAGAAGGCAATTGGAATATTCGGCTGGGGTAACGCGACGAGGCGACTTAAATTAAAACACATGCCTTAAGTGAATGAAAAAGTAACGTTGAAACAAAGGACATGACTTAGGGTTTATTTTCATCATTTAACACTTGGATAGCCTAGGGTTTTTCAGATTTTTTACAAATTTAGCAAGGTTTAGACTTGAAAACCTGAAACTTGACATGGGTAAGGGCACAAAGAATGAGAGATAGCTAAATTGAGCACATCAGAATACAGAGAGCAGGACAAGGAACTAGGAAAACTACCAAAATAGGAAATACAACCAACAGTTACAATTATAGAAATTACCATTCAATTTAGTAGAGTTTCTAGAAATACCTTTTTCTTTTCTCCTGCAAATGTTTGATGTGTGGCCTAGTTTTCCACAATGTGGCATGAGGGTTTGTTAGGCTTTAGATTTGTGTTGACATTCCTCTATTCATCTTGATTCGATGATTCTCCTATGATGATTCCCTAAACTAGTACTGTTGTTCAGTCTTCTATGATTGTTTAAAAATTCATCCATCCTCTTGGTACTTTCTTCATATATGTTAATTAACTCATTATGTTGTTCTACAATCTTCACTTCATTTCTTAGTTTTTCTTCTTTCAATTCACTAATATCTTCCAATTTCTTGGAAAGTTCAATATTCACTCGATTTGCCTCATGACTTCTGGAAATCATCTGATTGGTGATCTCAAAGTAATGTTTAGTAAGTCTTATTATCTCAGATTCTTTATCTTGTAACTTTTTAGTCATTTTTCTTCTGTAATCAACAACCATATTTCTCTTAGGAATAACAGTCCACAAGACAACTGAGAGGGGGGTGAGTTAGTTGTAGTATATATTATTAAACTTTAAAATTTATAAACCAAATCTGAAAATGTAAATGATAACATAGTAAATTCCAACACCATAACACAATATTTGTTGTCGAGGAAACCCTGTTAAAGGTAAAACCCCGGTGGGAATTAACACCCACAAATAATGTACTGAGAGTATAGTATCCCTGTTAAAAGATATTAGTCCTATTAGAAGCTTGTTTACAACATTATAGTACATAGTCCCTGTTAGGAGACAGACTATGTTAGGAGTCAAAGAAAATAGTAGGCTCACTACCAAGGCACACTTCCCAAAAAAGGTTAAAGCCACCCTCAAGGATTTACAATTTGAATCAAGTGTATAAAGAAAATACACAATCCAGTGAAATTTCTGATAGAAACTATCTTTCCTTGGTCAATTCCAATGAAGTATCAACTCTGCTCTATATCCAGCAGTCCACAAGCTTCAAAGCTTCCACACAACTCTGTCTTTAATTCTCTACCACATCTTCTCCAAAAGAAAAAATACTCATATATACCCTCTTACAATCATTCTTTAGGTCAGCCAGTTAAGCTTTCCTAAAACATAAATAATTAATTAGGTCAGCCAATTAAGGCTTTCCAATACACAAATAATTGTTTGACCCCTTGCTAAGATACACACGGTACCTAGAACAAGTAAACATCAACTGTAATCCATTACATATACTTCCAGATTTGCAATCCATGCTCACATTTAATTTTACACGCTACATGTCTGAAGTCGGCTAGGAACTAGGTCTTCTCCAGAATACACACCAAAGTTGACATCACCAGTATCCAAACAACAATCGAAATCAACCCATTACTCCAACATATGTCAGTTTTCCATCAGTAAGTTTGTATCATTTGAAATATCTTCACCAGAAATATATACTTGAAACACAAAGACCTACTCTGTCCAGAATCACAGTTATAGTCTAGAAAACCAGTCTTCACTAAATCAACTGTAACATCCATGCTATGAAACATAAATCCAAGCAACCTTAGGAATAAGGTCAACACACATCCATCTACATAAATCAAACTTTGATCATTCTGAATCATCTATACAGTGTTCGTACACTCCTTTCTGTCTAGTATCCAGTCTGTCTTCTCCACAGAGATATATGTTGACATCAGTGACAAAACATGAATATCAATAGCATGATCAGTAACCAAAACTGATATCATCCAATAATCTCCCCCTTTGGAATTGATGGCAACATATGGGAAAATCCATATGCATCAACCCAAAACTACTTTCTCTCAATACAATCTTCTCAATATCCTCAACACAAATCTCCCCAAACTAGTAGGGATTTTCACATAGGTTCCTTCCCCCTTTGGAAGAAATGGAAAAGGGTGCCATAACTCATATGTAGTCTTCTGTAAGGTGTAGATTTTTCAAATCTTCATGTCCAATTAGCTAGGTGCAAGATCACCCAAATGTGCTCCATAGTATTCTCCTGCGATCACTCCCCTAAGGAGAGGATCCATACATCAAGTCCAGAGAACCATATAGCTCTGAGATCCACTAGACCGATGCATATCTACATCATTTTAGTTATCATTGGGAGGGGCTATCACCCCAAACATGCCTATGAGATATTTAAAAGCATCTTTTGGCAAAGGTTTAGTAAATATATCTGCTATATGTTCCTTGGTGCTAATATACTCCAGTTTAATCTCTTTATCTGCTACCTTCTCCTTCAAGAAATGATACTTAATAGAAATATGTTTACTCTTTGAATGCATTATAGGATTCTTTGACATATTCACTCTGTTGGTGTTATCACAATGGATAATCACTGGTTCTTTGAAAATTATTCCAATGTCCTTCAACATTTTTTTCATCCAAACAACTTGTGTACAACTTATTGTAGTAGCAACATACTCTGACTTTGCAATAGATTGAGTAATATAGTTCTTCTTCTTGCTCAACCATGAAACCAACCTTTTCCCAAGGAAAAATGAACCACCACTTGTACTCTTCCTATCATCCACATTACCTACCCAATCAACATCAGTAAAAGCCTACAATATAAAATCATCAGATTTCTCATACCATAATCCATATTCTATTGTCCCTTTCAAATACCTGAAAATTCTTTTCACAACAGCAAAATGTGTCTCTTTAGGATTCATTTGATATTTAGCCACAATCCCAACTACATTTGTAATATATAGTCTGGTGTGTGTTAGATATTGTAGACCTCCAATCATTGATCTGTAGTTAGTCTAAACAACACTTTGAGTCTCATCACTATTAGTCAATTTGTTTCCTATCACCATAGGTGTTCCAACAGGTTTACAATCTTCCATTCTAAATTTTTTGAACATTTCCTTAAGATACTTGGTCTGAGATATAAAAATTTCATTCTTACTCTGATCAATTTGCAAAACAAGAAAAAAATTCATCTCACCAATCATTGACATTTCAAACTCATTCTCCATTTCTTTAGGAAATTTCTTAGTCATTTTATCATTGCCTCCAAAAATGATATCATCAACAAAAACTTCTATAATTAAGATTCCATCTTCATCAGTTCTCAAATACAAATTGTTGTCTGCATTACCTTTTCTGAAACCAAGACGAAGTAGATATTTGTCTAGTCTTGCATACTATGCCCTTGGCACTTGTTTCATTCTATACATTGCTTTCTTCAATCTCCAAACTATGTTTTCATCATCTGTCAAAGGAAAACCATTAGGTTTCTCAATGTACAGTTCTTCTTCTAGATCACCATTCAAGAATGTTGACTTCACATCCATGTGTTACACTTTAAAGTATTTATGTGTAGCATAAGCAAGGAATAGTGTCACATCTTCCAATCTAGCAAAAAGAGAAAATGTTTCTTTATAGTCTATACCTTCTCATTGTGAGTAGCCTTTAAATACTAGTCCAACCTTGTTTCTTACCACTGTGCCTTCCTCATCCATCTTGTTTCTAAAAACCCATTTAGTGTCAATCACATTTTTGTTCTTAGGTCTTGGAACCAATTCCCAAGTATTGTTTTTCTTTATTTGTTCTAGTTCTTCTTACATGGCTTTAGTCCAAGATCCATCTCTACATGCTTCATCATTAGTCATTCTCAACTTGAGAAATCAAACAAATTTAAACTCTAGCTTTGCATCTAGTCATCATCCCTCTATTTGCATCACCAATAATTTGATCTTCAGGATGGTTCTTCTTGACATACCTTGGTGTTTTCAATATCTCAATAGCTTTAGTATTTTCTTCTTATTCATTCTCATTCTCAATCATCAAAGGTCCTTCAGGTTCAGCATCAACCTCCTTTATTTCTATTATCTAACCACAATCATATATCCTTTCCTAAATTTGGAAATTTTCATCTATCCTTTCATTGGCGATTTCAATCAATTTCAACAATATCAGATTGAAACATTTATATGCTTTACTCTTAGTGGAATAACCAAGAAAGATTCCTTCATTACTTCTAGCATCAAACTTGCCTATCTCATCATCTCTTTTGATACAACATTTACTTCCAAATATTCTGAAATATTTCATAGTAGGTGTATGATCAAACCATAATTCATAAAGAGTTTCACTTGTACCTTTTTTGATCTGAATTGTGTTCAATGTGTACACACTAGTGCCAACTGCTTCTCTCCAGTGAACATGTGACACATTTCCTTCCACCAACATAGTCCTTGCAGCATCTAATATGGTTTTGTTTCTTTTCTTTGCTATCTCATTCTTTTGTGGAGTTATAGGGGCTGAAGTTTGTCTGTGTATTCCATTTCCTTCACAATATGTATTAAATAGCTCTGATGTAAACTATCCTCCCCTATCTGATCTCAAATATTTCATCTTTAAACCAGATTCATTCTCAACTTTTACCTTAAATAACTTGAACTTGTCAAATGCTTATGATTTCTCTCTCAAATATGTAACCCACATCATTCTTGAAAAGTCATCAACAAAAAGTATAAAATACCTTTCACCATAGTATGATCTTGTTCTTGTAGGACCACACAGATTTGTATGCACCAAATCCAACTTCCCTTTTGATGAATAATCTTTTCTCTTGAAAGTGCTTCTAGTATGTCTCCCCATAATGCATTCTCTACACATAGTGTTAGATGGCTTTACAATTCTAGGCAGATCTCTTACTGCTTTTGTCAAACTTGCCTTCACAATTTTATCAAAATTAACATGACAAAATCTTCTGCGCCATAGCCAACTGTCTTCAACCTTCACAATAAAAAAATAAGCTTTAGATGTGTTCATTTCAAATACATTACCTCTGTATTTAGTACCAGATGCTATCAAGTCTCTTATTTTACTCTTGATAGAACATTTCCCATTAATGAAGTTTAGTTGATAACCCTTATCCACTAGTTGTCCAACACTCAACAAGTTATGATTAAGTCCATCAACAAGTAATACATTGTCAGTGTTAGTCTTTCCATCCAAAGAAATAGATCCAACTCCAATAATATGTTTAGGAGTATTGTCACAAAATCTAACAACACCATCATCATGTCTTTTCAAACTCAGAATTTTTTTTTTATCTCTAGTCATATGATGTAAACAACCACTATCTATGACCCATTTAGATTTATTTTCAACTCGGGATACTAAGGATTTTTCTTCATGCATAGATTCATCATCCTTAATATCAATAAATCAAATTTCATTATAGTCATCATCAAATATACCCTCACTATCATAATAAAATTCCTTTTCCTTTGAGTATTTAGACTTGAAAAACTTAGGTTTGTGCTTTGGAATTCTTGTAGGACATCTAGATGCAAAATGACCAATCTTGTTACATGAAAAAAATTTCAAAGGTAATTTGCCTTTAGATTTACCCTTACCTCTATTTTCTCTTCTAGCAATCAATGCCACAACTTCATCTAGCTTCCTTTATTATTCTTGTATTTGGTCTCATTCATCAACATAGGCTCCAATTTCTCCTATTAGATCACTATTGCTTGTGCTTGCATTTCCAGGTAAGATCCTTTTGGTCTTGTGTACAGTTGCCTTGAATGTTGTCTCAACTTTAGGTAAAGTGTCTCCCAATTCTATGGCCTCAAATGTAGTTGGCTTGACAATCAACATCTCTCTAGTGAAGTTCGGTATCAAAGGTATGATCTCCTCTATGGCCTGAGATTTGGTTCTATATGTAGGTGTCAAAGATTTGAGTATCTTTGCAATCACTTCTTCCCCACTGTAAGTTCCTCCAGAGTTCCTAATACCAGTAACCACTTTAATAATTTTCTATGCATATGCTCTGATGTTCTCATCTTCTCTCATCTTTAATGATTCCATCTTTTTCTTCTAGTTCTGTAACTTTTCTTGCTTTGTAAACTTCTATCCAACATATAGTGCTTCTAGTCTTGTCCAGATTTCATGTGCAGAGTACAAGTCTTTTACCTCAGTAAATTATCCTTCTGATAGTGCACTGATCAAAGATTCCCTTGCAACCATATTACTTGAAAATAGCTTCTTTTCATCTTGAGTGGCTTTCTCTAA
Source organism: Thuja plicata (assembly GCA_018584345.1). Lineage (NCBI taxonomy): Eukaryota > Viridiplantae > Streptophyta > Pinopsida > Cupressales > Cupressaceae > Thuja > Thuja plicata. Next base: position 681,630 of record MU225975.1, on the reverse strand, counting down.
TTCATCCTTAGTTTCTACCTTTTCTTTCTTCTTTTTTATCATCTAGTAATAAATTCCCAGACATAGCGAATGTGTTCTCATTTTGTTCTGCCAACAATCAAAGTTTTTAGGATCAAACTTTGGACTATACTTCCTATAGTAAGTCATCTTCGGGATAACCTCAAGCTGTTAAACTTTCTCTCTGAGGACTAGTAGCTTTGATACCAATTGTTAGGAAGAACAGTCCATGAGACAACTCAGAGGGGGGGGTGAATCAATTGTAGTATAGATTATTAAAGTTTAAACTTTATAAACCAAATTTGTAAATATAAATGATAACACATTAAATACCAACACCATAACACAATATTTTTTTGTTGAGAAAACCTTGTTAAAGGTAAAACCCCGGTGGGAATTAACACCCACAAATAATGTACTGAGAGTATAGTATCCCTAGTAAAAGATATTATCCCTATTAGGAGCTTGTTTACAACATTATAGTACACAGTCCCTGTTAGGAGACAAACCTTGTTAGGAGTCAAATAAAATAGTAGGCTCAGTACCCAAAGAAGGTTAAAGCCACCCTCAAGGATTTACAATCCGAATCAAGTATATAAAGAAAATACACAATCCAGTGAACTATTTGATAGCAAATGTCTTTTCTTGGTCAGTTCCAATGAAGTATCAACTCTTCTCTATATCTAGCAGTCAACAAGCTTCAGAGCTTCCACACAACTCTGTCCTTATTTTGTAACACATCTTCTCCAAAAGAAAAGATCACTAATATATACCCTCTTACAATAATTAATTAGGTCAGCCATTTAAGGTTTCCTAAAACACAAATAATTAATTAGGTCGACCAATTAAGGCTTTCCAATACACAAATAATTGTTTGACCCATTTCTAAGATACACACGGTACCTATAACAAGTAAACATCAACTATAATCTATTACATATACTTCCATATCTGCAATCCATGCTCACATTTAATTTTACACGCTACATGTCTAAAGTTAGCCAGCAACTAGGTCTTCTCTAGAATACATGCCACAGATGACGTCACGAGTATCCAAAAAATCATAAAATTCAACTCATTACTCCAACATATGTCAGCTGTCCATCAGTAAGCTCGCATCATCTAAAATATCTTCACCAAAAATATATACTTTAAATATAGAGACCTGCTCTGTCCAAAATCACAGTTAATGTCCAGAAAACCAGTCTTCACCAAATCAACTATAACATCCACAGTATGCAACACAAAGCCAAGTGACCTTAGGAATAAGTTCAACACACATCCTTCTACATAAATCCAACTTGATAATTCTGAATCATCTGTACAGTGTTCGTACACTCCTTCCAGTCAAGTAGCTAGTCTCTCTTGTCCACAGAGATATATGTTGACATCGGTGACAAAACATGAATATCAACAGCATGATCAGTAACCAAAACTAATATCATCAAAAAATTTCTATCTTGTTTATCTTTCTTTTCATCATTCAAAATTTCAACCATCTTAACTATTTGTGTATCTTCACTGATCTATAGTTCTTTCACTTGTTCAGTAAGTTGTTGATTTCTTTTAGATAGCTTTGATATGATTCCTTGAGATGCATCATATATGCTATGAGATTAAGATCCAAATGTATGAAATGGGTCATGAATCTCTTCTTCCTGATAATCAGTCTCATGACAGAGAGATTCCATGTCTTTTCTCTTAACCAGCATCTTGTTAAGTTTCTCCTTGGCTTATTTGTATTTTTCAATGTAGATCTGCAACTGCAACTTTTGATTCTCAATAGTTTTATTAAGTGTATACCTTTCCATTGTAATATCTTTACTCTTTAGTGATTAAACCTTCTAAATAAGAGAACTAGCTCTGATAAAAATTATTGGAATAATAGAAAAGTGTATACTGAGAGGGGAGGGATGAATAAGTACCCTTAAAATTTTTTAAAGAAAATCTTTGTAATCATAAACTATAATAACTGACTGAGTAGATTGATTTCACAACACATGTAATGTTATTGCTTAAATGTAAATGCATGTAATAAAAACAATAAAACATTCATGAAACTCAAGAACCCATAACACATGTATTTTGGTATCGCAAAAAACCTCTGTTAGAAGGTAAAAACTGCGGTGGGGATGAGACCCACAAAGCTTCACTACTATAGAAATAAAGTAGTCTGTTAGAGCTAACAAAGATTGATCACTTCTGATAACCTTACCCTATTAGGAGTAATAATAAGATTGATTAGATCTACCTCATTTGAGGATTTTGCAACACAATGTATGTGTGCACTATGTTAAGAGATTTAGGCAAAGATGGATAAGTCTACTCTATTAAGAGATTTTGGGGTCTATTACAATTCTTAGAGAGTAACATAATTTATGATTTGAACAAATATAATCTGAATATTGTGGATAACATATCCTTTAAGTAAAATAAAGTTATCACCTTGTTGTAACTGATAATACCTTTTATACTACTTGATAGCCTTGTCTCTATTTTGAAAACTAAATGCTTCAATCAAAATCCTTGTTCTAAAACCCTTGACTGATCTCCTGATGTCCTTAGTACAATGGTTACTTGTTCATAATTTGATCATAATAGTTTACAAAATGACATCTTAACCTTACATATATAAAACCTCTTGACCTAATTAGGGTTTTACAATATCTTAGAAAACCTAAGAACAATGGTGTACAAAATTTACCTTGATCATCTAAACATAGGAGATATGAACAATTAATGAGTGCATGTGTAATTAATGTCCTCCTTGATCATTGTAAACTGTTATCTATCTTGGCAAAAAGTTGCTACCTAAATTGATGTGCCAATACAAACTTTTATGTAACCACTCATTTACTCAGTAAATATTGTCTCTCAGCATACCTTAGTGCTCGGTGTATATTTTTGCTTGGTAAGTCTGTTGCTTGGTGATCACTGCGCTAGGTTAATATTGCACTCGGTTAACTCTGCACTTGGTGATCAATACCAACCAACTAGTCTATCTTTGACTGTGTTACCCAATGGAACTTTGAATACTAATGACAACATGCAAACTCATATCAAGTAACAATATGTGTATATATATACATATATAGATACACACACACACACCCATATATAT
>MU225975.1:660379-678433 GCA_018584345.1 Thuja plicata | reverse complement strand
TATATATATATATATGGATATATATATATATACATATGGATATATATATATATATATATATATATATACATACACATATATACATATACATACATATAGGTATACACACACACACACATATATATATAGGGGAAGGAAATATGCCACAAGCCTGAGTGAACTTACTCGTACTCACTTCTCTTTTGCACGTGCTGAAACATGCATACATCCCCACTTCTCTCCAATTTTGGTGAGGACAGGTACAAATGAATTGAATAACAAGGGTACTATAGAGGAAAGGGAAAGGAAAATACTTCATGGGCTTGAGTGAACTTACTCGAAGTCACTTCTACTTCGCTACATGAACACATTACAAGTGACCCTTATGTTCAAGTGTGTGGTGTGTGTGGGAAGTAAAACTATAAGAATTGAAATTGTAAAAATGAAAAACAATGAAATTATAAGGTGTCTATAAATAAACCAATCCAAACACTAATTTATACACATGGTTGAGAAAGAACAAATTCACATATATAAATCCTATTTTAACCCTAATCGATAATCATTTATTTCTCCTATAATGAAATTGACCCATAAACAAATATCCTATAATGAAACCAAATCAAATAGGAAAAATACCATTGATAGTAAAATTGATAGTTATTTTGCATATAACATATTTACAAGTATTGATATGCACAAAAAATACACACAATGTCCATTTGAAATTATTCTATATAATTTTGAAATAAGTTGAAACCTACACAAACAATCATAGGCATTCCTATTTGGTTTGACTAACTTATAGATGCTTACTTGTTTTCAGAATGGCATTACCAAAACTTCTATGCTCATGCAGACTTTTTGATACGCAGTATGCTCATTTTGCATAATTAATGTAATATGATAATTCCATCTAGATGTCAATGCCTTTACTAGTTCTAAAGAACTTTCATGGGGAATTTACATATGGTTTACATTATATCGAAAAAGGGAAGTGTTTTCAATTTAAATATGCTTGAAGGAATGTGTTTTCAATTTTCATATTAATGAAGGAACACAATTTCAATTGTCAATAATAGTAATCTTACATCTTCAAAATGTCTTGGTGATATAGGAAGTATACTACTCATAATTGTAAGAGGGAATGTATTTTACATTTTCAATCTATTTGGTATCCATATTGTGTTTTACTAGGGTTATTGTAATAAAATCCTTAACACACAATTTGCAGACCTAGAAGGGTGTTAGTAATACAAACTCAAGCACATAACAAATACTATGAAAATTAGATCTTTTTGATAGACACAAAAGTGAAACATTTTAAAATTCAATGGTACATTTTTCAATGGGACTTGTGTATTAAAACATAGAAATAAAATACATTAGGGTTACTATATTTAAATCCAAAACACACAATCTGTAGGCCCGTAATTTCCATACCCTTAAGAGAATACAAACCAGACAAGGGTTATTGTAATCAAATCCTTAATAGTAAATTTGCAAACCCACAAGGGTTTTGATAATGCAAAGTCAACCACAAAAGAGAAACTTTTCAAAATACATATTTTTCCATAACATAATACATCTTTTTCCAAAAATGAAATATATATATTTTTTTAATATTAAGATAGTTTGAGAAAACTGGATACATCACATAAACTGTTCAAAAATAGAGTGTTGGAGACAAAAAAACAAGCATATCTTGATGTGAGTGTTCCAAGGCTTCCTAGCACTGCATCCAAGAGACCTAGCTTGTCTCTTCTAGGAACCTAATCTCCTCTAGGTCCTAATTTGACTAAGATGATTAACTAAGTCCAATTCCAACTCTCCTATAAGAGTTTTAATCCTTGTGCTTCACCTTGAAAGATAACACCTTTTAGTTAGTTCAATTCTTCACTTCTCCTACTACACTTAGAAGGATCTAAGTGCCAAATCCACTCTAGCATTCAATGATTCATTGCAGGGGTGATCATCATCATGGAAAAATTCAATTTACTTCCATTTGTATCTATTTTGAGGGACCTCATTACCATTTTCAGTCGATTCCAAGTTTTTGCCTTCAAGAGGCCTAATTGAGCTTATTTCCTTGTAGCCTTTTACAGTGACTTTTTCCCAATTATTTCAAAACTTTCCCAAAGAAGTTGAAAATCCAAATGCACATTCAGGTACCCTTTATCATTTTACAAAGGATTTTGTAGGTTTTAGTCTCCTAGATCCTCTGTACATAGGGTTCCTACAATCTAGGTCCGATAGGGCTAATAGGCCTAATTTCTAGGACTGTCTGCAACATAGTTGAAAACTTGCTCAAAACTTTGTCTCAGGGATTGTTGTGAACTCAAACATCATAGTATGTCAAAATATTACCATACCCTATCTATAAATATACTTTTCTCATACAGTACTTCTTTACCTTGCAAGATATGCTCGTTGTTTCATCTCCAAACCTCTAACCGGATAGTGTATGCTCGCCTAGGGCTTGGAACTAAAAATAGAAACTTGACCTTTCATGAATCCTAACTCTACATATATATATATACCATTGAATCCAATAACATTTCCATCTATCCTTAGGAAGATCCCATGGCTATATTTCATGGGGGAGCCATGAACCAACTGACTGGTCAGGACAGGACCAGTGAACTCACAAAACTAAAAACAATTTAGTTAAGACCTTCGAATAACTCTAATCAACTTTCTTACTAAATTAAAAACACTTCAAAATATCCTATGAACACAAATCAACAACTTAACTAAGGCAATCAATCCATTAGATACCAATGTCTCATTAAAATGCTTGGGTTTTTTGAATACAGAGTTGCAGAGCTACTATTCAATATTCAAAACTTGTTACAATGCATCACTACTCATGAGATTCAAGTCTTGGGTAGCATTAGATGACATCTTCATAGTTCTAGGGACTGTTGGTCAATTCGCCACTCCTATTTTCAAGGGAATCCTATGTAACCGAGTTGCATGCAACATTAGCAATTATTGCAAATGTTGCCATAGCAACTTTTTAGCAACTTTTGGCATCTTTGCCATTATGCCTGCTCCCTAAGTTTTAGGACCTCTAACCTCTTCATTTCGAGGATCCAAGATCATTTATCACCTTATGGCATCTCTATGACATCATTTATGTGTTTAAGACACATTGAAGACTCTGACTCAAACTCCTAACACTAAGAATTTGAAAACTACTAACAATGGCTAATTTGGTGACCTTAGTCCTAATGACTAACTCACCTAGCCCACATTGCAATGACCTTCTAAGGTCCAAATTAAACAACCTATCTTGACTTGGCCAATGTCAAGTACAAGCCAAAACATCCTAGCTATGGAGGTTAGCCTAGGTGTGCTCCTGCACCATCCTCCCAAAAACAAAAGGTTCAATCCACCCTTGGATTGAGGATGCTTGGATCAATCCCCATCTTCTTGAACTCTGATTATTTTACCCATACTGCATTAGCAGTGGTTTGACCATGTTTCTTTATCAAGTGTTCCTTGTATGCTTTGGTTCTAGTCTGTTTGTAGACTCTAGTATCCAATACACTGTTAGCTCATATGACTATAGTAGGGGCAATTGGAGATCTTCCACATCTCTGATCACTTCTTTGAGACTCTGACCCATGTATTTTTGTGGTCCTTTGTAATGGACTAAGTCTGCAATATTAAAAATAGGTGTCAGTCCACTGTCTTCAAGGACCTCAACTCTAAATGCATTATCGCCATACTTAGCTAAGATAGGACATGGACCTATCCTTCTCATCTGTAATTTGTGAGGGAATCCCTTTTGAAGCCTTGATTTGTTAAGATGCACCATGACCATGTCACCCACATTGAACTGAACTGTTCTCCTACTCTCATCAACCTTGGTTTTATGTTTCAAGGTGTTGTTAGTCAAAGTCTTCTTGACTGTATCATGTATCTCCTGCATTGCATGAGCAAAATCAGCTACATATCCACTTGCCTTGACTCCATCCTTCAAGTCTCTCAACTCATAGAATCCTCTAGGATGTAATCCATATACTATCTCAAAGGGGTTCTTCCCTGTTGATCGGTTGATGGTGTCGTTGTAAGCATACTTAGCTTGTCCAATCAATTGATCACATTGTTGTCTATATTCCTTGGTCAAGCATCTTAGTAAATTTCCAAGGCTCCTATTCACCACTTTGGTCTGACCATCATTTTGGGGATGGTATGTAGACCCAAAGGATAAATTAGTGCCCAATCTTTGCCAAAGAGTCTTCCAAAATTGACTCATAAATTTAGTGTCTCTATCTGACACTATGCTCATAAGCAACCCATGGATTCTTACTATCTCTTTGAAGAAGAGAGAGGCTATTTGGCTGGCACCATTAGTGGTCTTGCATGGAAAAAGTGAGTCATCTTGCTGAATCTGTTCACAACTACATATACACTATCCATGCCTTGTCTTGTCTTGGGTAACCCAACTACAAAATCCATGCTCAAGCATTCCCATGGCCTAGTGGGAATAGGTAGTGGTTGATAAAGGCCTACATTTGAAGTACCTTTTTCTCTTTGACATAAAATACAACTTTCCACATACCTCCTAACATCAAGATTCATCCTTGGCCAATAATAGAACCTTTAAACAAGTTCTTAAGTCTTAGTGATCCCAAAGTGACCATTCAATGCACCATTATTCTTTTCTTGGATTAAGTTCTCCCTAATAGACCCTCTCGGGACACACAACTAATTTCCCTTAAACAAAAGGTTTCTTTGCAAAGTGTATTTAGCATACTTGCTATAAAAATGATTCTTGTATTCAGCACATACCTTATAAATGTCTACAAAGTCTTCATCATCACCATATAGATCCTTGAAATGATCTATTCCCATACTCTTCATCTGAATTTCCTGAATTGTGAGAGCTCTTATAGACAATGCATCTGCCACTTTATTGAGGACAAATTTCTTGTGTTTGATATTAAAGGTATAAGCTTGTAGGTACTCAACCCACTTCATGTTCTTGTGACTTAACTTTTCTTGTGAATTCAAGAAACTTAAAGCTTGATTATCTGAGTAGACTATGAACTCCTTAGGGAGTAAATAGTGTCTCCATTTCCTTAAAGCCTGAACCAATGCATACATTTCAAGGTCATAGGAAGAATGCTTCCTCTTGGCTTCACTCAAATTTTCTGAATGAAATGTTACTGGTCTGCCCTCTTGGCTTAGGACAGCTCCAATAGCCACATTGCTTGCATCACACTCAATGATGAAAAGATTCTCAAAGCTTGGCAAGACTAAGACAGGTTGTGTAGCAATCTTTTGTTTCAATAACTCAAAGCTCTTAGTGGCTTGTTCATTCCACATGAACTTAGTCTTCATTCTTCCTTTGATTGTGTCCAACACGGGAGCAAAAATAGCACTAAACTACCTTATAAAATTCCTATAATACCGAGCAAGGCCATGAAAATTTCTTACATATGTTGATGACCTTGGATTAGGCCAATGCATGATGGCTTCCACTTTACTTTTGTCCATTTTTAGATTTCCATGAGAGAGAACATACCCAAGGTACACTAGCTCTATTTTGATGAACTCACATTTCTCCAAGTTGATCATCAACTTTTCTTCATGTAGCTTCTTGAAGATAATCTCAAGGTGTTGAAGATCTTCCTCTCTTGTACTACTATAAATTAGTATATCATCAAGATATACTACTACAAATTTCCCAATGTAGTCTTTGAGGACTTCATTCATGAGCCTCATGAATGTAGAGGGGGCATTAGATAGTCCAAATGTCATGACAAGCCATTCATACAAACCTTCATTGGTTTTGAAGGTTTTCTTCCATTCATCTCTCTCATGTATCCTAATTTGGTGATACCCACTCTTCAAGTCTATCTTGCTATAGTACTTGGCTTCACCTAGACAATCCATTAGGTCCTCAATCCAAGGTATGGGGAACATATACCTGATGGTTATCCTATTTATGGCTCTTAAATTGGTACAAAGCCTCCATGTTCCTCCTTTTTTTTGTGCTAGGATAGTAGATAATGCACAAGGGATAATGCTTTTCTTGATAAGGCCTTGGTTAAGGAGTTCTTCTATTTTCCTAGTAATCTCCTCATTTTGTTGAGGAGTCATCTTGTAAGCTACCTTATTAGGCAAGGTAGCTCTGGGTATGAAGTCTATCCTATGACTTATGGCTCTTTTAGGGGGTAATGTTGATGGTTTTCCATCACTTACTATGCCTTCATAAGTCTGCAACATGCTTTGTATCTCCTTAGGTATCTCTGATTTCTTGTCACCTTTTTCTTCATTCTTTTCTCTTGGCCTTAGCACCAATGCATAGCCAACTCCTTCTCCTTCTTCCATGGCCTCTATGAATTCTTTTTCACCAACCATAAGCACATTAGGACCTGCTGTCTTCACATCTGCATCATCTAACAATGATTGGATTTTAGAAGTTAATTTGTCCTTCTTGAATGTATAGGATTTCTTCACTCCATCATGGATAGCTTGGCAGTCAAATTTCCATGGTCTTCCTAGGAGAAAGTGACATGCATCCATAGGTAGCACATCACATAGAACCTTGTCCTTATATCTCCCTATAGAGAACTCTACCCAAGCTTGCTCATTGACTAAAACATGTTGTCCCTTATTGAGCCATGTGACCTTGTAAGGATGGGTGTGAGGTATCCTTGTCATGCCTAACTTTCTAACTACTTCCTCTGACACAATGTTGTTAGTAGACCCTGAGTCCACAATTACTCCACATACTTTTCCCATCACCTTACATTAGATTCTAAATAGGGACCTTCTTTGGCTTCGCTCTTCTTTAACCGGCTCCTTGATCAATGTTCTCCTCATCATGAGGTTCTCACCTTCTTCTGAATTTAGTAGTACCTCAGAGTGTGTATCTATTGCATTTGTCTCTTCATGAACTAAATTAGTTCTCTTGTTACCTCCTTGAGAAGTACTACCCTTCTCTAGACACCTATAGGCAGGGTGTCCCATTTGGTTGCAATGATAACATTTCATATTGGTAAAGTAATTGCCTCTTCCTTGTCCACCACTTCTTCCTCTAAAATTTGAGTTCCTTCCTCTACCACCTCTACTAGAACTTCCCTCTTGCTTCTCCATGTACTTGCATTCTCCTTGTGTCCTTGATTCTGAACTTCTTTCACCATAGCCACCTCTTGATCCTCTACTGTCCCTTCCTCTACCTCTTCCTTTGGAGGTTTTCTCTTGTTTTCTTTTGCCTTTCTCCTCTATCTTTAAGGCCATTTGATAAAATTGGCGAATAGTTTTGAAGTTCACAAGACTCGTGTCTTCTTGAATAGACCACTTGAGTCCATTCAAATTTCTAGCTAGTTTGATGCTTTCATCCTCCACCACTTGTGACCTTAAGCACAACTTTTGGAACTCTTCAGTGTATGCTTGGACATCCAAATCTTTATGTCTAAGGTTATGTATTCTTCTATGTAGTTGAACCTCATAATCATCATGCAAGTAAGTCTGCTCAAGAACTTAGTCACCATGCCCTTCCATGAGACTATAGGACTCTTTCCTTATTTCTCCCTTTCAGTTTGAACAAACTTCCACCATGTGAGAGCTGATCCTCTCAGCCTTGACTTGGCCACATTCACTTTTTGGGCCTCTATGATACCATCACATTTGAAATGGTTCTCTATACTATCAATCCAATCCACAACTGAATCTGGATCCATTTGTGCACTAAAAAGTTGTACACCCTCCAAAGCTTTGCCACTTAAAGCCTTTAATGCCTTTAAGAAGGGTTCTTGATCACTGACAGGGTCAGCGGTTGGATTTTCCTCTTCTAAATCCACTCCCTTCTCTCTTGCTTCTTCTTCTTCTTTTTGATCTATCTTATCTTTCATCTTATCAGCTTTGTCTTGGACTTCTCCCAAGAGTTGCTCCATTTGAGACAACATTTCTCTTAACAACTTGTCATCTTCTTCTTGCTCATCCGCCTTTTTGGCAAACTCAAGGTTAGTCACCATGGCTTTGTCTTCTACTGATCCCAATGGTGTATTCTATCCAACTGATTTAGTAGGCTGAAACATCCACCACATGCCTGATCTTTAATCAAGCTCTGATACCAATATGATGTGAGTGTTCCAAGGCTTTCTAGCACTGCATCCAAGAGACCTATCTTGTCTCTTCTAGGAACCTAATCTCCTCTAGGTCCTAATTTGGCTTAGATGATTAACTAAGTCCAATTCCAACTCTCCTCTAAGAGTTTTAATCCTTGTGCTTCACCTTGAAAGACTAACACCTTTTAGTTAGTTCAATTCTTCACTTCTCCTACTACACTTAGAAGGATCTAAGTGCCAACTCCACTCTAGCATTCAATGATTCATTGCAGGGGTGATCATCATCATGGAAAAATTCCATTTACTTCTATTTGGATCCATTTTGAGGGACCTCATAACCATTTTCAGTCGAGTCCAAGTTTTTGTCTTCAAGAGGCCTAATTGGGCTTATTTCCTTGTAGCCTTTTACAGTGACTTTTTCCCAATTATTTCAAAACTTTCCCAAAGAAGTTGAAAATCCAAACCCACATTCAGATAAACTTTATCATTTTACAAAGGAATTTCTAGGTTTTAGTCTCCTAGACCCTTCGTACATAGGGTTCCTACAATCTAGGTCCAATAGGGCTAATAGGCCTAATTTCTAGGACTGTCTGCAACATAGTTGAAAAATTGTTCAAAACTTTGTCTCAGGGATTGTTGTGAAATCAAACATCACATTATGTTAAGATATTACCATACCCTATCTGGAACTATACTTGGCATGTAAATTACTTCTTTACCCTGCAATATGTGCTCACTGTTTCATCTCCAAACCTCTAACCGGACAGTGTATGCTCGTCTAGGGCTTGGCACTAAAAATAAAAAATCAACCTTTCATGACTCCTAACTCTACATATATATAGACCATTGACTCCCCTAACATTTCCATCTATCCTTAGGAAGATCCCATGGCCAGATTTCATGGGGGAGCCATGAATTGACTGATTGGTCAGGACAAGACTAGTGAACACACAAAACTGAAAACAATTTAGTTAAGACCTTCGACTAACTCTAATCAACTTTCCTACTGAATGAAAAACACTTCAAAATATCCTATGAACACAAATCAAAAACTAAACTAAGGCATTCAATCTATTAGATACTACTGTCTCATCAAAATGCTTGGGTTTTCTGAATACAGAGTTGCAGAGCTACTATTCAATATTCAAAACTTGTTACAATGCATCACTACTCATCAGATTCGAGTCTTGGGTAGCATTAGATGCCATCTCCCTGATTCTAGGGATTTTTGGTCGATTCCCCACTCCTATTTTCAAGGTAATCCTATGTAACCGAGTTGCATGCAACATTTGCAATTATTGCAAATGTTGTCATAGCAACTTTTTAGCAACTTTTGGCATCTTTGCCATTATGCCTTCTCCCTAAGTTTTAGGATCTCTAACCTATTCATTTTGAGGATCCAAGATCATTTATGACCTTATGGAATCTCTAAGAAATCATTTATTTATTTACTTCTACAAGATGCCTTTTTGGAACTATTGTTTCTACTACAATAAACAAGTGACTCCATATTTATAACTTGAAGGAGAAGATTTTAAAATTTCACTTTTATAGACACCTTCCTATTAAAACTCCTAACACTAAGAATTTTAAAAATAATAACAATGGCTAATTTGGTCACCTTAGTCCTAATGACTAACTCACCTAGCCCACATTGCAATGACCTTCTAAGGTCCAAATTAAACAACCTATCTTGACTTGGCCAATGTCAAGTACAAGCCAAAACATCCTAGCTATAGAGGTTAGCCTAGGTGTGCTCCTGCACAATGTCTTAACTCTTCCTATATCAATGTCTATGTTATATGGTCTTGCCCTCACCTATTTAATACATTATAGAGATTTACGTAACATCAAAATTGAAACCAAAAGATTAGAGAATGAAGCTATCATCAAAAGCCTCAAGCACTTATGAATTACTGCTACAAGATGCACTTCTGGAACTATTGTTTGTACTGCAAGAAACAAGTGACTCCATATTTATAACTTGAAGGAGAAGATTTTAAAATTTCACTTTCATAGACACCTTCTTATTCAATAAGGATATTGGTTTCCTTTATAAACAAATTTAGAGAATCAAGTTCCTTTGCATCAAGCATGTCCCTGTGAATGTTTTGGATTAATGTAAAATTGGGTTTTGAAGGGACCTCACAACCCTTTAAAACTTTATTGAATATTTACCAATAAAGACCTGAAATAAAATAGAATGCCAAAGTTGTAGTCACAAAGCAAAAAAAACTAGTAGAACCCCCAGATGAAACCAACAAAACCCCAAACAAGACCAACCCAAAAATAAACAAACATAAAAAAACCTAATTCATGTTCTTGAGGATCTTTCCAACCTCCTCCCCAATGTCAAACATATTTTTAAAATTCTCCCTTAGAGTGGAGACATCTTTGGGAGTGTGAGCTTGATTCTTCTTCAAACTAGCTCTAGTGCGCTTACCCAGACCAGAAGACAAAACATTTTTATCCTTGAAATTTGAATCAACATCCATAACGGCTTTGGAGGGGCCGTTTTATTCAAGGTAGCAAACAAGCACAACCAGGTTCTTGGCTGAGGTCATCATAGAATCATAGTGTACCTGGAGGATCTTCCTCATCATGTCAGCTCTGTTATCCACCCTTTTGGTCAGATCAAGAATTCTCTGATCTAAATTTTCATGCAGACCCTTGCTACTTATATCCTCCCCTCCCTTCTTATGTACTTTTCCCTTCAAATCATAGGTATTGATGACCATACTCTTAATTTATTGGAAAACCAACCTATCATACTTTAGGGAAGTGACCGAATTAGATTTAGCTAGATGGAGTTTGGAATAATCAAAGGAATCAGGGAGCTTGGAATTCAAATCCTCCAAAATAGGGGACCCCATCTCATGCTTCAGATAATCCTCATAGTTAACCAAGGGGATAATATTCCCATTCTCCCAATAACAGGTGAGGGGGAGGGATCAACAGTTTCCTCCCACACCAAAATTTTTGTTATTTGTTCCTCCTTGTTGACGGAAGGAGTCAGCGAGTTGTGCGTTGAGGCATGTAACTTATTCTGGTCATCCTCCAAATCTTCCTCACATAGATTCACCTAGATCCAAATCTCCTGGTCTTCCCCAACAATGTCCACTATTTCCCATTCCACATCTCCTTCCTTCTCCTCCTACCCATCATCATTATAATTTCCCTCATCCTGCTCAAAATTCCCTCCTCATCCATTTCCCCAACTTCTTCCTCACTATCATCATTGATAGTATCCATACCATTTTCATTTTCCTTATCTTCCTCCTTATCAAATTTTACCTTTTTCATCGAATTTATCTTAGAATGAGCATAACATTCCCATTCTCCAATGCGAAACTTTTGTTTCCCCATATCCAATGATAACATAAGTTTTATATTTGCATTAATTGCCAAAAATTTAGAGTGCTTGTAGATAAGAAAGATAAGACCATTATGGATCATATGAGATCTAACCTTATTCTTGTGATTATCGAGGTTTTCTTCCAATGAACAAAAAGGGTAGTAGGAAAGAGAGACCCTCTTCTTGTATTTGAAACGGTTCAAGAGGACAAAGTGGTCAGTGTGGGCTCTCGTAAACCTTCAGTAACAGTAACATACTCTATTATGAAAGTGAGAAGAATTTTCCACAATGATTTAATTTTGTTGGGATCATAATACCCAGAGACAGGATTTCCAAACAAATGATGGGTTGAAGCAAGAAGATGAGTCCACTTAAGGTGGAACTTTTCAACTTAATCATTTTCCCGAAATTGTACTTCAGCAAACAGGGTGACATTTTCCAAAAATGGGGTAACATTTCACTTCGGGACCCCAAGCCTTAATTCAATTCATCACCCCATAGGAACCGAGGTCCCACTCAAAATGGGGTGATGTTTGAAAGGCTACCCTATTTCAAACGCTACGCCGTTTTGAAAACTATAATTTTTTTTGAACTATTATTGTCATTTTCATTGAGCGTGATCTCGCTCTAGAGCTCAAGCCCATTCTATTTTAGACCAAATCACTTCAGGTAATGATGTTTTCAACTTTTTTACTTTTATCATCATTTTTTTTTTTTTTTTAGTATTATTTACTATTTTTTAACTATTTTTATAATAAATTTAGTTGTTTTTTCCCTTTAGAGATGCACCTCTTTGCTTGCCATCTACACCACTTGCAGCTCTTCACTTGCCATCTACACCACCTTCAGGTAGGTCTTTTTTTAATATATTCAGTTTGATTATTGTTTTTATTATTTTTAATAGTATTTATTGTTATTTTTATTATGAAAAATACATGTATGTCAAATTTATTTAGTAAATTATTGTACATAAATGTTAAAATTTGTTTAATAAATATATTTAATTTTTTCTTGTATTTAGTATATATAGATGTAATTTTATTTATATATTTTTTCTGAAAATGTATAAACCACACATGTACATTAGAAAATTAAAACAAATGAGAAACCCACACAACATACCTAAAACACATAACTTGTAATTGTAACCTTAAATTTTTAACACATAATAGAAACCCTAGTTAAGACGTTTAATAGAAACAGTAGGTAATCTCCATTAAACTAGTTCCACTAGATCTTAAAACAAAATATTTACATCCTAGAGACTCTAGACTCTAGCCCTGGTATGTATATTAACGGGTCTTAAGGGGTTGCAGGATCTACAATAACCTTATTAGTACTTATGAATGGGTCCTACCACCCCTTAAGACCCCTTTGGCCGCATTAAAAGCCCTTAGGAAATACTACGTACCCTAAGGCATCATAAGACCTATTAAGGACTTCAAGTTTCTTTATGACCCCTTAACATTAATTAGTCAGCCCCACAACGTATTACAAACCCTACAGGTTTCTACAACCTATTTGTGACCACTTAGGATCAATTTGGACCCCTTAGGCCATATTATATATCTTAATGGGTCTTAATGGGTCGTATGATCCATTATGACCCCATAGTTCCTATGAATGGGTCCTCCCACCCCTTAAGACCCCCTAGGAAGCATAAGGAACCCAAAGGTATCATAGGAGCTATTATGACCCCTTAGGATCTATTCACACCCCTTAGTTCCTATTATGACCGCTTAGTACTTATGAATGGGTCCTACCACCCCTTAAGACCCCTTTAGGCGCATTAAAAGCCCTTAGGACCTATTACATAACCTAAGGGGTCATAAGACCCATTAAGGACCAAAAGTTTCTTACAATACCCATTAACTAGTCAGCCCCATAACCTCTTACAGACCCTAAGAGTATCTACGACATATTTATCACCACTCAGGATCAATTTGGACCCCTTAGGCCCTATTATGTATCTTAATGGGTCTTAATAGGTCGTATGATCCATTATGACCACTTAGTACCTATGAATGGGTCCTCCCACCCCTTAAGACCCCCTAGGAAGCATAAGAAACCCAAAGGTATCGTAGGAGCTATTATGACCCCTTAGTATAAATTCACACCCCTTAGCTCCTATTATGACCCTTTAGTACTTATGAATGGGTCCTACCACCCCTTAAAACCCCTTTAGATGCATTAAAATCCCTGAGGACCTATTACATACCCTAAGGGGTCATAAGACACATTAAGGACTACAAGTTTCTTACAATACCCATTAAGACCCATGTACTAGTCAGCCCCACAACCTATTACAAACCCTAAGGGTTTCTACGACCTATTTATGACTAGTTAGGATCAATTTGGACTCCTTAGGCCCTATTATGTATCTTAATGGGTCTTAATGGTTCATATGATCCATTTTGACCCCTTAGTACCTATGAATGGGTCCTCCCACCCCTTAAGACCCCCTAGGAAGCATAAGGAACCCAAAGGTATCATAGGAGCTATTATGACCCCTTAGGCTCTATTATGTATCTTAATGGGTCTTAATGCGTCATATGATCCATTATTATCCCTTAGTACCTATGAATGGATCCTACCACCCGTTAAGACCCCCTAAGAAGCATAAGGAACCCAAAGGTATCATATGACCTAAGTCATACGTAATAAGACCTATTATGTACTATTAGACCAAATATGACCTAAATTGCTCCCTATTATGACCCCTTAAGCCCTATTATGTACTCTTAGACCTAATATGAGCTAGTTATATGTAATATGACCTAATAGAGATGATAATATGTAATATGACTTATTACATGTACTATTAGACATGATGTAGATGTATATGTACAATTATTATCATGCATTAATGTAATGAACCTAATATGCAAATATACTGGATATACATGCCTTAGATGGATATGCAAATGTACTCAATATACATGATGTAGATGGATGCATGTGCAAAGTTTCTTAGATATTTATGTATGGATGTTTAGATGGATGCATTGTTTAGATGGTTAATATATGTAATTATTATCATGCATTAATGCAATGATGTTTTCAATCTAATATGTGAAATTGTTAAATATGAGTTCGATAGAGTAGACTATTTTAGAATTATGATATTTATTTATTCTTTACAACTATGGTCGTTATATGTTTGAAATTTAAAAATTTCAATTATATGTGTAGGATATATTTTGTGCACATGATCATGGATGAATTTAATATTGATGATTTGATTAATTAACTTCTAGAGAGTCCACCTCCACCCCCACTCCCACCTCCTCCTCCACCTCCACCATAACCCAATCCATTAGATTTAGAATGATTCAAAGCGTTGGTTGATGAGAATGTGAATTCTATTGTTGGCCATATTGATTCTCTAAGAAACCAACCATTTTCTCCCCCACACATGCACCATTACATTGCTATAATTCAAAGCATTGTAGATTCTGTGAGATCCTTTAATGGGGATCTTAATGCACATAATTCTTAGAGAGAGGAGATGAGACAATATTATGCTGATGGTCTATCCTACCAACAATTTAATGATTTAAAAATTACAAAGGACACAATTGCTCCTTATTTCATGGACCCAAAAATAAAGAATCCCATTAATAAAAAAATGCATATCCATGAGGTGGTGTAGACATGATGGAATGGTCAACAATTTTTGGATTCATTGGTGGATGTGTTTTGATCACCTCCCCCCTCCCCATGCAAACTAAGAAGTGCCATTCTATTTTTTGAAAAAAATTATATGTTGAGTTTGTGCTAGGTAGAAAACCCAACTAATTTGACATCAGATATTTCTAGGGGGTCAGTCTTGGGATGCCTAAAAATAGGCAAGGGGCAAGGATTGTCCCTAGGAGACCCGTGCCACCTGCACCTCTCTTGGATCATCCCGGCCCTATATTACCTATTCCATTTTATCATCATTCCATGGTCGCAGCGCTTGGATCATTGAGCTAGCTGACTACCATCCTCAAGGAGCAATCCACACAGATTGCAAGTCCTACAGCAGAGCCTCATCTCTACATGAATTGCAATAAGATGTGTTACGGTCCTATACCTAAGGGCGAGGCTACTTCTTCCGCACATGGAGCATCACATTAGTTTGGATTATATGTGGACATGCTCACTGCTAGAGACTATCCTCTCGATCACCAAGATCCATGGGTATGTATATATGTTCTCACCTATATTTATTTTAAATTTAATTTGAACTCATGTATAATTCTTTATTTTTTAGATCATGTGCAATATGAATTTAATTTATTGAAAATAAATGTATGTATGTGCTTGTGAATAGACTATGGGCCGAGAGCCATCGATCACAACACTAGATGGGATAATTTTTCCTTGACACATGTTGGCACATCTCATGGGATATAATTAGAGAAATCAAGAGATTATTGAAGTAAATTTTTTTTTTTCCTTCAATTAAGTCTTAAACCCGTACATTTAAAAAAAAGGTGTTGCAAAATAGAGGGGTCATGATCCACTGACACACACTATGCCCAGTGGTCCACCACTGTCCTTTGTACTCGTTGTCAAACCACCAGAGGTAATTTACTATTAGTAATTTTTTTTAATATTTAAATAAAAAATTTATCAATGAATTTCCATGTATTAAAGCACAATTTAACCCCTTAGTAAAAATTAGTGAAATTTCCTACACAACTAAAATTTTGAATCATTGTATGTAGGTCAGTGTTGGCGATACCACACAGATTGAGTCCCAAGAGGGACCAAAACAAGAAATGGATGTCCAGATGGTAATTTTAAATTATTCTTCTCAAATTTATATAAATTGTATTAAAATATTTAAAATCTTTATTTATAGTATTGGTGTTGACCATTTCATGCAGATAGAGTCCCAAGAGAGACAACACCATGAGACAGGTCATGATGTCCTTCAGGACATTGGAGGAGACACACAAAATGACATGGTAATAAGTTCTTCTCAAGAGTTAATTTTTATAAATGTTATTAAAGTTATTTTTAAGCTTTTGATTAGTTTAAACATTGAATTTATGTATATATCTTAGAGCCATTACATTTTTAAGCTATGGTTCTTTTTCAACACAGTCATTCACATTGTCTTGAATCATGTGGACTAAAGAGGCCTTTGGACTTTAGGGATGCTTGATTTCATGCATATTTCATGCATATTTTATATGATATACATTTGATATTTTATGTTATGAATACCTGATACTAGGACACTTGATATTTTATGTTATGGACACTTGGTATTATATATTATATACACTTTATGTTTTATGTTAGGAACACTTGATACTAGACACTTGATATTTTATATTATGGACACCTGATATTTACATGGGGTTTATTTAAATGCTTTATTTTATGGACTATTTATGTATATATCTATTGTACACAATTTGGACATTAAAAGAATATGACAAAAAGAATGAAATATAAGATAATGTGAAAATTAAAAGCTTCTCAATTTTCAAGATAGAATGAATGAACATGTGCTTGGTGATGACATGCAACTGATTGAATGTTTGATAATGTTAAGTTGAAGATGATGCAAGACATTAAATCAGTTAATGGTTTGTATTGTCATTGATGTCAACTTGATATCATCTATACAATCATGTACATAATGCCAAAGACTTCAGAAAATCAATGGAACAATGATTATGCTCTCAACAATGCATAAAAGTCAATTATTCACTAAGTGATAGACAACACCGACAGAGTGCACACCATCGGTAAAGGCAGAGAACAAATTCATTGTGATACCCGACGAGCAGAAGACAGTGTTTCCTGATGATAAAAATCCAATGATGCCTGATGGATGGAGATCCTGAAGCTAACTAGAGTTACACCAATACAACTGGCAGTTGTCATTGACGATGAACTGTAGAATTGACCGATAGAACAAAGAGTTTAGAAAATGAAAAAATATCTAGCTGGTAGAGCTTAAGGATAGACTTAACTAGTTGTTTTATTTGTTTTATTTGACCACAGTTAAGTAATTGATTTAAAGAAGATTTATATAGTTGGAAAGAAGATAACTATGAGATAAATTAGGAGTTAAAGTCATAAATCAAATTGGCTGGATTGTTTTTCACGCTAAGAATCAAGAATCAAGAATCATGAATTAAGGAATATCATGTCTATATAAGAGACAAGCATAATTCATTTTCGTAAGCAATCAGATACATGGAAGGGGAGTGAATAGAAAGAGGATGCTAAAGAGAAACTAGTGAAGGATAAAATTCATGCAGTTCTGATCAATCAAGCTGAAGGAGAGCTAAAGAATTCTGCAGACACCAATGAACAGTGAAGAAAAAAATCACAGAGAAGAAAGTGTGGAGCAAAAGGAATTGAATTGATACATTGATTAGAGAGGTATTGTACTTAAATAGATCTGAAAATCTGCAATTCAAAGTTGCATTAGAAATAGGTCATAATGTTTCAGTTTAACCATTGAAGCATCAAGTCTCTTGACAAAGCATGACTTAACCGTCTTCTATAATTGAAGTATATCCTAACAGATTGCCAAAAAGGTTGATTCATGAAAGTAGCATTGAATTTGCATAAAGCCTATTGACAGCCTAAGAAGAAGGTTGATTCAAGGATGGTAGCAAGATT
>MU225975.1:636152-659259 GCA_018584345.1 Thuja plicata | reverse complement strand
TGAGATGAATAACTTTGACAATAGTGTCTTACCAAGTTTAGAGTCTGCATTTAAGTCTTCTATGAAAATAAGTAAATCCAATCATAGATGCTCATCTAGAAGGGACAGTGAAAGTGAAAGTGAAGAATAAGATCTAGAAGAAATAGAAGCACTTATGGCTAGAAGAATACAAAGAGGAAAAGGTAAATACAAAGGCATGTTACCACTTGTATGCTTTAATTGTAAAGAAAATGGACACTTTGCTTCAAGATGTCCAAACAGAAGAAAAGATGACAGATCTTTTGAGAAGAAATCTGATAGAGGTGATAATAAAGATTACAGAGGTTACTGACGATCAGAAAGAAAGGATACCCGAGACTACAAGGATAAAGGCAAGAAGACTATGTACCTAGCTGCTTGCAAAGATGAAGATACTAACACCGAACCTGATGATGACATCGAGATGGTATTTGTAGCTATGAAGGATAATTCAGATGAATATGAAAGGTATGAAGAAACTACACTCATATCTAAGGTTAGTAAGAATGATATCTATATTATAGATAGTGGCTGCACTCACCATATGACTGGTGACAAAGAAAATTTTAATACTTTTGAATATGATAATGGTGGTACAGTAAGAATGGGAAATGATACACCTTGTCCAGTTGAAGGTAAAGGAACAATAATGCTGAATAACCTGATTAAATGTGAAAATTATTATCGGGTAAAAGGATTGAATTATAATTTGTTGAGTGTTTCTCAGCTGAATAATTCAGGTCACAGAGTAGCATTTGAGAACAAGAAAGCAAAGATCTTCAATGAATCAGAAAATCTGATTGGTACCAGTGAACAAACCAAAGGTAACTTATTCTATCTGAATGATACTAACACCACTTGCTTAATGACGAGAAACAAAGACATATGGTTGTGGCACAAAAGATTGTGTCATGTGAATTTTGACAACATGATGAAAATAAGTAGAAAAAGAAGTGTAAGAGGCTTACCGATGATGACAAAGCTAGACAACATCATGTGCAAAAATTTTCAAAAAGGTAAAATGACAAAGTCTAGTTTCAAAAGAAAAGCCCATACGTCTGATGATATTCTAGAATTAGTCCATACTGATTTATGTGGACCTATGAGGACAAAGAGTTATTATGGAGATAGATATTTTATTCTCTTTGTTGATGATTACTCTAGAATGATGACAGTCATGTTTCTAAAAGAAAAATATGAAGCATTCAATATGTTTAAAAGGTATAAGGCTATTGTAGAAAAACAAAGTGGTAAGGATCTAAAATGTTTAAGATCAGATAGAGGAGGAGAAATTATATCAGATGAATTCACTAATTTATATAATGAGCATGGTATAAAAAGACAGGTTTCTATAGCAAGAACACCACAGATAAATGGGATTGCTGAAAGAAGAAACAGATCAATAGTTGATTGCACAAGAACACTAATGATAGAAAAGGACATCACCCAAATCTTCTGGAGGGAAGCTGTCAGCACTGCTATTTATACACTTAACAGAGTACGATTGAGGGACACAATGAAGACTCCTTATGAGCTATGGTATGGTAAAACACCCAATGTAAGTTACTTCAAAATATTTGGCAGTCAATGTTATGTCTTAAAGGATGATAGAAATGGAAAGCTTGATGCCAAAAGTAATGAAGGTATTTTTCTGGGGTGTTATACCATGAGCAAAGCTTTTAAATGTCTAATCAAGGCTTCTAACAAAATAGTTGAAAGTGAAAATGTGAAGATTGATGAATTTGTAGAAAAGAATGAGCTAGAAAGCACAAAAGAACCAGAACACTACAACAAGTTTGTATATTGTGAAGATCCCATAACTCTACCCGAGCAACAATGCTTAATTCCAGAACAACAGGATGTTGCAATCGATTGTCAGAATGCTATTACCGACGGTCAGGATAATGATCAAAATAATGTGCAAGGTAATGAAGATCAAGATAATACACAAAGAGTTGTACCTGTACTTGATAGATATGTTAGAAGCAACCATCTAGAGGACTAGATTATAGGAGATAAGGAAGCTGGTAAAAGAACAAGAAGTAAGTCTTTAAACTTAAATTGTTTAATTTGTGAGTTTGAGCCAAAATCTGTCAATGCTGCACTAGATAATGAAGAATGGATAAGTACTATGAATGATGGAATTGAGAAGATTGAGAAGAACAAGATATGGTCACTTGTACCAAGACCAGATGACAAGAATGTCATCGGTACTAAATGGATATTCAGGAACAAACTAAACGAGAATGGATAAGTCACAAGGAACAAAGCAAGACTAGTATGGGAGGGGTATGCACAAGAGGAAGGTATAGACTATGGAGAAACCTTTGCACCCATTGCTAGGCTAGAAGGAGTAATAATAATACTTGCTTATGCTGCATATAAAGGATTCAAAGTATATCAAATGGATGTCAAGTTAGCATTTCTAAATGGAATACTTGAAGAAGAGGTATACATTGAACAACCAAAAGGGTTTGTGGATCTAGACAAGAGGAACATGATATGTAGACTTCACAAAGCCTTGCATGGATTAAAACAATCTCCTAGAGCCTGGTATGAATGACTTCACTCATATCTAATAAGTATTGGATTCATAAGGACTAGTGAAAAAAGTAATCTCTATTTTAAAGAAGATACTGATGCTAACACTTTGGTTGCTGAAATATTTGTTGATGACATAATATTTGGAGGAAATGATGTGCTATGCAAATCATTTGCTGATGAGATGAGAAAAGAGTTTGAGATGTCTATGTTATGAGAGATCAATTTCTTTCTTGGTCTATAGATCACTCAACAAAGTGAAGGCATTTTCATTACACAGTCCAAATACATCAAAGAGGTCCTAAAAATATTCAAGATGGAAGATTCCAAACCTGTTGGAACACTGATGGCTACTGGATGCAAATTAACAAAGGAAGACAAGACAAAAGAGGTAAATCAGACCTTATACAGATCAATGATAGGAAAACTCATGTATGTTGTACACACTAGACCAGATATAGAACATGCAATTGGAATTGTTGCTAGATTTTCTACTAACCCCAGGGAATCACATATGAGTGTTGTGAAGAGAATCTTAAGATATCTGAAGAATGCTGTGGAATTTGGCTTATGGTATAAAAGAGAAGGCAAATTTGAACTAAAAGTGTTTACCAATGTTGATTGGGCTGGAAATCTTGATGACCGAAAGAGCACAACTGGAGGAGGATTCTTTATGGGTGACAGACTTGTCACATGGATTAGCAAGAAGCAAGGATGCATCTCTCAGTCTACTGTAGAAGCAGAATATGTTTCTGTTGCTGCAAACTTCTCAAATATTGCATGGATCAAATAGTTGATAGAAGGTATGCATATGGAGATCTCAGAACCAGTGATTATCTATTATGATAACACGAGTGCAATAAACATTTCCAAGAATAAAGTCATGCATGCAAACACAAAACACATTGCCATCAAGTATCATTATTTAAGAGAACAAGTTCAAGAAAAAGAGGTGATACTTGAATATGTGCAATCAAAAGAACAATTGGCCGATATCTTCACCAAGCCACTGCCCAAGGATACATTTGAGTACTTCAGAAAGAGACTAGGGGTCAAACCCTTGTCTACCAGTCGGTAAAATACTGAAGGCTGCATCATCCTATATATTATCAAAATATCATTCATGTTGATGCAAGCAAAAGATGAACTTCAAAGCTACATCTATATACAGAAAGGTATATATCAGAACTGAGCACCAGTGCATGTTGTTGTATTGTTGATCGATAAGGAAAATTCAAGGAATATATTATGGATAAAAAAAATTGTTTGACATGAATGTTAGATACTTGTAAAATATTTGTTTGGCATTGTTGTCAAAGGGAGAGAATGTATCCATATCATCACAAGAGGTAGGTTATCCATCATCAGATTACTCCAAAAATAGAGAGATCCAAGTAGGGAGAGATCATATCCATAGGGAGAGAATTTGTATAAAAGTTGCTAACAAGAGAAAGAGACATAAAAGAAGAAGAACAATCAAAAGAAAGAAATTGACACAAGAAGGAACACAACAGATCAGAAGAAGAAACACCAAAAGCTAAAAGAATCAAATCTAAGCTAACACAGAGCTTACCTGCGGTCAGACATTTCTATTAGTTATCAAAAAAAATTGTTTGGTAATTTGATGAATCTCAACAATTGTATTTCATATTGTATTATAAATAGTATAGTGTGATAATATAGTATGTTGCCATCAATGCCAAAGGGAGAGATTGATGACATGTAATTGATTGAATGTTTGATAATGTTAAGTTGAAGATGATGCAAGACATTAAATTAGTTAATGGTTTATATTTTCATTGATGTAAACTTGGTATCATCTTTATGGTCATGTACATAATGCCAAATAATTTAGAGAATCAATGGAACAATGATTATGCTCTCAGCAATGCAAAAAAGTCAAGTATTCACTAAGTGACAAACAACACGAACAGAGTGCACACCATCGGTAAAGGAAGAGAAAAAAGTCACAATGATACCCAATGAGAAGAAGACAGTATTACCCGATGAGAAAAATCTAATGATGCCTGACAGACGGAGATCCTGAAGCTAACTGTAGTTACATCGATGAAACTGGCAGTTGTCACCAACAATGAACTGTAGAATTGACCGACAAAATGGAGAGTTTAGAAAATGACAAAATATCTAGCTGGAAGAGCTTAATGATAGACTTAACTGGTTGTTTCATTTGTTTTATTCGACCATAGTTAAGTAATTGATTTAAATAAGATTTATACAGTTGGAAAGAAGATAACTATGAGATAAATCAGGAGTTAAAGTCATAAATCAAATTGGTTGGATTGTTTTTCATGCCAAGAATCAAGAATCAAGAATCATCAATTAAGGAATATCATTTCTATATAAGAGACAAGAATAATTCATTTCCATAAGCAATCAGATACACAGAAGGGGAGTGAATAGAAAGATGATGCTGAAGAGAAACTGGTGAAGGATAAACTTCATGCAGTCCTGATCAATCAAGCTGAAGGAGAGCTAAAGAATTCTATAGACACTGACGAATAGTGAAGCACATACAAAGAAGAAAGTGTGGAGAAAAAGGAATTTAATTGATACATTGATCAGAGAGGTATTGTACTTAAATAGATCTAAAAATCTACAATTCAAAGTTGCACTAGAAACAGGTCATAATGTTTCAGTTTAACCATTGAAGCATCAAGTCTCTTAACAGAGCATGACTTAACCATCTTCTATAATTGAGGTATATCCTAACAGATTGTCCAAAAGGTTGATTCATGAAAGTAGCATTGAATTTGCATAAAGCCTATTGACATCCTAAGAAGAAGGTTGATTCAAGGATTGTAGCAAGATTTACCTAAAGCCTATTGACAGTCTAAGAAGGAGGCTGATTCAAGGATGGTAGAAAAATAGATGCCAGATACTAAGTGACAAACTATATGTATAAAATCCTCTAACAAGGTCGCACTTAATAGTGTGTTTGTAACCTTTAATAGGGTTGGCTCCTAACAAGGCTCACTTCAGAAGAGTGAAAATTTGGGGTACCGGTCCCAGTGGTTTTTCCCTTAACAGGGTTTCCATGTTAAAATCCATGTCTTATGTGTGTATGGTTTATTAATTTATTGTTTTACATTTCACATATGCATTTTTGGATTGATTGGTATACTCTGCATATTTACTGAGTATCAGTAAATAAGTTTTATTGCTTATCGGTTATTAAGGAGAATAAGGACAGACAAGGTAAACTGACAAACAGTTAATTATTTTAATTATTTCAAGGCATGCATCTTGTAGGGACTTAATAATCTGAGGTGTATTGATTGGTGGATTAAAGTTTAAAGGATAAATTTTTGAGGCCACTGATTCACCCCCCCCTCCCCCCCTCAGTTATTACTAACACTTGGTACTTTTAATAAGATAACAATATAGGTCTATGCAATAATAAATTGATTCAGGTCTTCAAAAAAATGATGTCATTATAGACCTAATCTAAAAGTGAACTAGCAACCTACAACAATAGAAAAATATTTAATAAGTAACTAAAATTATATGGGCATAGTAAATATGAATCCAAAAGCATTTACAAATTAATTTTTGTGAGTACATATGTAATACCAGTATACTTACCATGTATTTAAACACAATGTTCATTAAAAGTTCTTCAAACAAAATGGTGTCACTATGGACCTAAAGCAAAATTCAACTAGTAACATGCAATAATAGGAAATTTATTTAATAAACTTAACTAAAATTTTGTGAACATATTAAATACGAAGAAAAATTCAACTACAAATTAATGTTTGTGAGTATGTAAATGAAATACCATCATACTTACCATATTTAAAAATAACACTCATTTAAAGTTCTTCAAAAAAATGGTGTCGCTATACACTTGAAGAAAAATTCAACTCAAAATATGAATGATTTGATTTCAGGACTCAATTTTATGTCAGATCGTTGGAGTTTACCACTAAGATGCCCACATTGGTTGATTGGGTCATTTTCAATGATTGATCTTCTCCTTTCTTTTCTTACCAATGTTTTAGGATGCATGTTTAAAATTCCACTAATACTTTTAACCATTCTTTTATCCAAAGTCTTTTTATTGACTATAACAGTTGTTATGACTCGTCGTGCTGCATTTATATCTTTTGATCGACTCATTTTTCCAATAAATTGAATGACACTAGCAACAGTAGATATAACATATTTAACAAATGAATATTTCATATTTTCTCTTACTTAAATGCCTAGTCTTTTAATTACTTTTCTCATTTTCAACATTGTCATCAATTGAACTACAAGTTGACATTGAAATGTTAATTTTTTTCTGATAGAAAAATTCTTTGTATATTTTATTACTATATTTTCTTATCTGCCTCAAATAAATCTTACAAGAAACACCATTCAAAATATTAATTTCAATATGTAAAAAGTATTTTTCATTTTCATTTAGGAAAGGAATTTCATTTCTCTTTGCATTAACATTAGGAGAATTTTCATTTGAATCAACATTAAGAGGATTTTCATTTGCATCAACAAAAGGATTTTGATTTTCAACAACATTAGGGGCATTTTCATTAACAACAACAAAAGGCTCTTCATTTTTAAAAACAATAGGGGGATTTCAATTTTCAAATTCTCCAAGTTGAAAAATGTAATTAGGCCTCATTGATTCAATTTCATCTCTAGAATATGCAAGTAATTAGTCTCTATAAAGTGTATCATCTATAATCATAGGTTGAGTATCATTCAAAGGTGAATTGAAAGATGTACCTAGAACACCACTACAAGGTGCATTCAAAGACATGCTTGCATTCACCTCTTTCATATTTGCATCTTCTACATCCATTGTATCTCCCATGGTATCTTTAATGTTTGACTCTTGAATTGTTGTGGATCCTAAAGCTTCATTACTATTCACTTGGCGCATCCTCATTCATTCATCTCTTTGATGTTTAGCCAGTTTCTCTTTCTCCACTTGAATTTCCTCATGAGTCATAACCCTCCTTTGTTTCCTCTTCTGACATTGTTTACATCCCATGATTGATAATTGAAATCAATCACATGAGTGTATTCAATAGTTAAAACCTGCAAAAAATATTCAATATGCTGCCAATCATTGATACCTTCAAATGGAGAATAGAATACTAAATAAACAATACAAAAAATGTCAAAAATGTATAGAGTATATCACTGTTGACTGTACTTCAAGTATGACTATAAAATGAAATGGGTGACGTTATGAATGAAATGGGGTAATTTTTTATTTTTGAAATGTCACCTCGTTGTTGAAAATTAAAATTTTCCTTGCCAAAAGTGGTTTGGGTTTAGCTTTGGGAAAGGCTTGGTCAACCGACCCTTGGCTTTGGATTTGGTTTGACCTGAATGTTGAAGGCCATGTCAATCTACAGACAAGAAACTCACTTTGGCCAAAGATTGGATTGGGTTTTCTGAGGATTTTTCTTACAAAATAAAAACCCAGTATAGATTAGACAGTTCATATTCAGGATATGTAATTATTTTTATTAAATTTGATTAATATTTCTATTTTTCAATCATTTTGTACTAAAACAGGTCTATAGAAAAGAAAATACAAGTTTTTTTTTGTAATTTTAATAAATTTTTTAATTTCATAGTTTATTGAAAAATAAATTATATGAGATCAAACTACACATAATCCTACACACTTTATTATTATTATTTTAAATCATATGTTTAGGGCAAATTATACTTGTCGTACACAAGAGGTTTTATAAACAATGATTTAGCCCAATATGTAATTTAAAAATAAAATAAAAAAATATGGAAAAATATTCTCATCAATCTTATATGTGTTACTTACCATTTCCTAAAAGGGTTTAGATAAATAGTTTCATTTGAGTCTGATTTCGCTTGTCGTACATACACATGGTGTAGTCCTGAAAGAGTGACTTTTAAAATGTGGGTTTTAGTAATCCCTATTGAAATTTGAAATTTATCATTTGGGTATTTAAGAAAATCACATATTTGGAAATTAGACTTCGAATCCTAAAATTTTATATATGTGAATTTTTGGAAGACTCCATGTCTAAGTGCCTCAAATCTTTAGGTCAAATTGGATGAATTTGAAAAATAGGAAAAATGGTTCCACTTTTTGGCCAAAAAGTGGACTCAGCTTCTTCGTGGCACCCCAACACTCTTCCTCATTCCTAGGAAATGACTTCAAAACTCTATTCAAGACCTTCTTATCATGGTAAAAACCCATGCTAGAGTGTTGCATACCAGTGACAGTAGCGATGAGCTTCGCCGAGAGCTTAAACCTTGTGCCAAACAAAGAAAAATGGCCTTTCTCCCAATGCTCTGTAATTCTATGAATAGCCTTCTTTGCTTTAAAATTTTTGTACCTTGGCAAAGAGATAATTACTTGTGAATGTTGATGTAATGTGAAGCATAGAGATAATTCTTATAGATCAATAATACAATTTCCTAGACCACAATCATGAATCTACCTCTAGTAATCTCATGATTCATGGATACAAGTGACATGATAGAGAAGTGTATGAGTTTAAATTTTAACCGAGTAAGCCGTCTCATTTTGTTTTGAAAAACCTCTTTGTTCCTCTTCTTCCAAAGAAACCACAAAAACTTAGCTGATAAAATAGACCAGAATTGATTAAATTTAGGATCAAAAGTATCAAAAAAACTAGAAAGAATGTCACTTTAAGATAAGCCAGGGCGATTGTTCCATGTAATAGGGGAACCAAAAAATAGACCAGACTGCATAAGTAAATACACACTAAAAAAAAGGTGTTCAAAATTTTTTGGAATATTACAAAGAGAACAAGTGAGGGGATCAACACCCAAAGAGGATAACAAAGAACCCACAACCAACTTTTTAAGAAGAAGGAGCCATCTAAAATAGGATTTATTAGGTTCAATAGGTTGACACCATTAAAAATCAAAGAAAAAGTTCCAATTAGAGGTTGAAAAGTTAAGGCCCCAACACTAATTAACCCATCTGGTAATAGATGAATCATCTTTCAGCATGTTGTAAATCTACATAGTAGAGAGGTCCATAAGTCTCGAGCCACATGTCCACTTTAATTGCTTCAAAAAAGAATCACTATCATAGATCTTACCAATGAAAAAATATCTTGTAGCTTTTGCAAGCAATGTGTATGTTTTTTCCTGAGATAGGGGGATCCCATAATTGAAACTGATCTCTTCCTACAACCCTATCAGTTATCAATCAGAACATCACTGAGTAAAGTAATACCTTTAATTTTCCATGCCTTAGCAGAACAACTTTGAGTTAGAGAAAGTGGTTTATTCTTCATATATACCCTGCGCAAAATAGATCTGTCAGAAACAATGTATGAGGGAGAGCCACCAATACCTCCTTTGGAGAAAATTAAATTCCTTACTAGGGACCATGCCCTCCACAATGAAGAACAAACATTAGAGCCAATTTTTTTTCACATCAAACTCCCCCAAAACAATATAACTTAAAGGTATATTTTTCCACTACTTTCCTCTCTTAATAATGGATCTTTCAATTTTGTTTCTAATAAGGACTTTCTAGTGTTAATTTCCTTTTTGTGATTTAAAGATCCACTTTGATGCCAAAGAAATGTCACGAGCTCTAAGATTTCTCAGACCCAGTCCTCCTTTACATCTTGTTCTAGAGCACCAATTCCAATTTACAAAGATTCTTTTTTATTTTCCCAATCCATGAGACCAAGGAACTCTCTCAGAATTTTATCAATTATGTTAAATTGGTAGTTGGAAAGATGTTAAGATGAAGATTAATATATATAATGGGATGCCAATATTTTGAACAACTTGAACTCTCCATTCTAAAGAGAGAAAGTGTGTTTTCCACTTCAGATGTTTTTCTCTATATCTTAGAGTAAATACATAGCCACATATCTTAAGTGAATGGATAAATTACAAAGGGAATTCCTTGGTATCTGATACTAGTTGTAGGCCCATCCCACAACCAACCTCTATTGGAGACCCACAAAGGAGCATTATCTGACCATCCCAAAATTGTAGACTTATGAGAGGAAATTTTTGTGCTAGAGAATAAATAGAACAACTCAAGCCTATCCATGACATTGTCAAAGTTATCAACTAAAACTTCTATAAATAAGGCTATATCATCAGAAAATTATGCATTAATCAATTCATCATGGTTAGGGAGCGAGATTCCTTTAACTAGAGGACCAAGATTGATAGACCTTAGAATGTAAAATAGTGCATTAGCAAAAATGACATACAAAGCCAAAGAAATGGGACATCCTTGTTGTATTAACCTTTTAAGGGGGATAGGGGCATAAATCTCTCCATTTAACTCAATCGTAGTGGAGGATTCTTTGAAAAATATGCTAATCCATTTATAGAAGTAAGGGGGAAATCCAAAGGCATGTATCATCCCAATGAGGAAAGTCCATTCCACTCTATCGTACGCGTTCTCAAAATCAAGTAAAACCATAGCAACATTTTGAACATCTTCCTTGGCCCAATGTAATGCCTCTCAACTAGTTATCAGGATTTGTAATATGTATCTACCTTTTATGAAACCAATTTGAGTGATAGAAATGAAGTTCTACAAAAGACCAACAATTATCCTAGCAACAAATTTAGCAATTATCTTATAGGATAGGTTCAACAATGTGATGGGCTTCCAATTTTTAACCTAAGTCTTATGCCCACCCTTAGGAAGTAATTTAATGACTCCCTTATTAATATTTTCCCTAAGGGATCCCTACTTAAAATCATGTTTATAGAATTCAATGAGGAGTCTATTGAGACTAGGCGATTTCTAATTGGCTAGAGCTCTAATTGCAACACCAATCTCTTCAATTGTAATGTTCTAATCAAGTGCCTTTGATTCTTCTTTAGATATATTTTTTGGAATATGCTTCAAACATTTATTCAATGTCTCTTGATTGTCAATACCATGCTTAGAGGAGAACAAATTACTATAGAAGTTGTAAAAGGCCTCTTTTATAGTTTCTGAGTCACTGGTCAAAAAAATTTCAACCTTTATTTCATATATGAGCTCTCTCTCTTTTTTTTCTAATAAGATTGAAGAAATATTTAGTCCCCCAATCACCCTCATTGATCTAGTTCATTCTAGCTCTCACTTTTTGACCTTGAATTTTATAGCTTTGTAACCTCCTAAGCTGCATCTTGAAATATTTAAGATCACTTCCCAATTGGAGAGCTTTTCCTTTGACCAGGAGTTCCATCTCAATACAATTCAATCTTCCTTGCAAATAATATTTTTCTCTAGATCTATCCATGGCCTTTTTTTACCAATAAGCTAGAACATCTTCCTCCATACCTTAATGAGGGAGTTCCACTGATCCCTAGGACTTAATTTCTTGTTGCAAAACTTAAAAAGATAAGTATCCATATTGATGGCCTCCCCAGTGTCCTCATCTTCAAGGAGGTAAACATTGAACTTGAAAGCACTATTCCTTTTTGGTCTAATGACCTAGGTATGATCAAGATCAAAGAAAATATTGGTAGAAATGAGAGAATGATGAGAGATGCTGGCAAGGGTCATAGTTACCGAGGAGTGGCCACCACTAGAATAAAATGAGAAGAGAGAGACATCACTATAAAATCTATCAATTCTATAATACACTCTTTGATGACCATATTGGTTATTGGACCATGTAAACCAGGCGTCACCTAAAGAGCCCTTTTTCCTTTCAATCGGGTCAACAAGAATGAACCTTCTTTTCAAGTTGGACCAAAAGAAGTGTTCATTCCCTTTTCGGGAATGTTTCATTACTCCAAATTTATCTTCATAGTGTTCAACCATGTTAAAATCCCCTACAAAAATCCAATGAGCATAAGGAAGGCTCGATGATAACCAGTCCCAGAAAGTGGCTCCATCTCTATAGTCATTTGCACCATAAATGTTACAAATACCAATACTGTTCTCATTCTCCTTAAGGGTGGCTCATTGAGCCCCTTGGAAAGGTGAAACACCATTGGAAATGATCTTATCAGCCCAATTAGGACCAATCAGACCAACCTCACATATTTCATGGTTAGAGTTAAAATGTATGGCTTGGTCCCATTAAAATTTCAACATGGTTTATTCCTGAAATCCTACCACTTTGATTTATTGGAGGCAAATAATATCTTTTTTTTAATGTTATTACACCATTTCTAGACCACATACTTTCTTTATAGCATATGTATTCCTCTTACATTACACCTATGTATGTTAATTTGTTACAAGTGTGGTTACCTTTGCACCAAAATTTCAACTTGTCAATGCCCGATACAACCACTAGACTTATAGAATCGACAGGAGGCGGTTAGTCCCTTGTCACGCATCCTGAGGGGAGCGCTAACCATTTTCTAAGAATCTCCCCCAAGAAGTGTTACCCGAGGGGATTCAAACCTGTGACCAAGCTTTAATACCACTTGTTACAAGTGTGGTTTTCGTTGTACCAAAATATCAACCTGTCAATGCCCGATACAACCACTAGACTTATAGAATCCACAGGAGGCGGTTAGTCCCTTCTCATGAATCCCGAGGGGAACGCCGACCATTTTCCAACATAATCATCATAAATTATTTAAAGGAGGGTTTTTTTTTATATATCTTGTTGTAACAATAAGGTAGATCAGAGTTTTTCTGTTGACTGTTGGTTCCTGTAGAACTAAATACGGATTATCTCTCCATTTTTTTCCTTTTTTCCTTTGCATTTTACTTAAAACTTCAATAAATTAATCCTCGCATCCTTCCTTTACCAAAACATCAGATACATAAGCCATAATTTTGTGACCCAACACCCTCTCCATTGTGAAATTCACAACACCGGGTATGGGGTCACTCTTATCCAAAGGGAATTGTATAATAGTACTCATTTTTTCAGCCCCATGATTAATGGAGGCTAGTGCAATCTGCTATGCATTATTTTGTGGTAGAGGCACTAATAGGTTTTATTTTAGCAATAATACTGGTACTACCATCCACATGTTTTAATTGAAAACTAAATTACACAGGAAGGGGACAATAATTATCATTTGATGCAGGAAAGACCTTAAATTCTTATTCAAAGAGTGGGTTGGATAGTGTAGTGAATTTACTACCCAAATTATCAAGAGTGCATTTCTTATTGCCATCACTAGCATATGTATATTTAAGATAATCTATGTAAATAATATTAAGAGATATCAGTTTCAAGGCTCTTAATTTTTTATTATGAAATTTTAGATGAAAAATAAACTTTTGTTGATGTACAATTGAAGTATACAAATTAATTATAACATATGAGAATAATTTTGAAATTCAATGTCACTGATAACATTATATTTTTATAATTTTATGCTCCTTAAAACAAAAGTTGATTTTTACAGATGTAAAGTGGCTTACTTAAAAACATTCAAGTATTATTCTAGACAATGTGTTAGATCCATGTAAATTTGGATGTTGATAATATTAGTATTATATCCTTTTGAGAAAATCAGTTCTTAGTGCTACATCAAATTTAGCATATTAGTATTAGAGGATGCTAGAGCATCATTGGCCAAAGCCAATAGAATATTGATTCTTTGCAATAAAAATAAGAAATTGATGAAAAAAAGCAATAAAGATTAGCCCACTAATCACCGTACTTTAAAGTAGTTAAATCAAGGTTAATACAATTTGATGTTGTGTTGCTAGTATTCAAAGATTTTTAATGCATTAACTCTATAAATCAAGTGCTTATCACCTAATCAAATATTGTGAAGTACTTAACTATTCGAAATAACACATTTTGATTTGTGTGTTAAAAAAATAAATAATCTATATAAATTTTTTTCTTCTTCTTTTCAATCTTGTTCAATTTACTAATGGCTTGAAAAAATTCCTCTATGTTTTTTTTAAATGGAGGTCATCCATAAAACTTTTTCATCAACTGGATACATGAGTACGAGTCTTAGACTAAACCTCTTCATCTATGAACCAAAGATTGAGGGTTATCCATTACACAAAATTTGCCCAAGGTACAATCCAAGCCTCGTCACTTATTTTGATGTTACAACCTTACACTCATTAAGAACCTTACAATTGCACTAATAAACTAAGCACCAGTTGACAATACCTTTATGTTTGACATTACATAAATTGTAGAATGTCTTCTATTCAAAAATATTTTTTAATTATTAAATTAAATTCCATCTTATTATTTTAAAAAGAATATCCCCCCAAGAGGATATCACCACTCAATAACCACCAAAATGATCAGCAATATGGGACTTTATGATGGCTTCTAGATATCTTGTTACTCAGTATATCACCTGGGAGGTGAATACGGGAGACAAAGTTAAGTTTTGGAGAGACTCCTGGAATGGATCACCACCGATAATACAATCACTACAAATTGATGAGATGGTGGTTTCAACAGAAACAAAATGGGGTAGATACCTGGTGGATTATGTATCTACAATTACATTATTTCCCAATAAGGTTATATGGAAAGACCTGAACGAGATGCCAATTTCACAGCAAGATAGAGATAGGCTAGAAAACATTTTTCAAATAACAGTGGTTCTTTTATCTGGATAAGTGGATAGGCTCTTATGGGCCCCTGCTAAGGATGGTATAGACAATATTAGAGATGGATATAGGATTATAAAATAGCAAGAAAAAAATAAAGTACCATGTCGTGCCTTTTCTTTTTGTTAAATTCAAGTCACCCTCCGTAAGGCAGGATGCTTTGCATGGATCGCCTTTAAAAAAGGGCTCTCACAAGTGACTGATTAGCTAATTTTCACATATCCCAACCTTTCAAATGTGTACTATGTGACCAAGAGTTTGAAGAGTAGATCACTTGTTCCTTAAATGTTAATTTGCGCACCAATGCTGGATGTATGTACTTGGAAAATTAAAATACTTCACTCCCCTTCCGAATACATTATGGGATCTCTTTCAAACATGGCCAGAACTTTATCATAATGCCCTATTCTTGAGCTTATGGAAATGTATCCTGACTCTAGTTGTGTGGGCACTATGGTGGGAATGCAATAAGAGAATTTTCCATCATAACCCCTCTTCAATTAATTTTGTCCTTGCCAGTCTTTAAAAATCAATATCAGAGGTGGTGAATGCTAGCCATTCCTGAATTAATTGCAATCCAGTTTTGACTTCATGGGATAGTTCTATCATTCGGGAGTGGAAATGTATACATGTGCCTATTAGCTGGGGAAAACAAGATAAAGCAAAGAAAGCACAATGTAGGGAGTATGTTCATTAGATCCTGCCTCAAATTGGGCTTGTAAAACTCAACTTTGATGGATCCTCGTGAGGCAACCCGGGTCAGTCTGGGATTGGCGTATGCATTAGGGATAAACAAGGAGTAGTATTGGCTATTAAAGCATCCCCTCTACCCCCAGGAACAAATAATATAGCATAAGCACATGCCTTATTTGATGGTTTAGTCTTAGCAAGGAAATGTGGGTTTGAAAATATCCATGTGGAAGGAGATTCGATGATCATAACTAATACATGTATCAAACATGAATCACACAAATGGAAACTAATATACATATTGCAACAAATTTGGATGCTTTTGGACAAATTCA
The DNA here is from genome assembly GCA_018584345.1 of Thuja plicata. Lineage (NCBI taxonomy): Eukaryota > Viridiplantae > Streptophyta > Pinopsida > Cupressales > Cupressaceae > Thuja > Thuja plicata. Next base: position 643,146 of record MU225975.1, on the reverse strand, counting down.
AAACTATGTGCATTTCCCACACACTGAGAGAAGGAAATGCCTTAGCTGACTATCTAGTAAATTTGGGATGTGAAGTGCTGAGACATGAGGATATAGAACCAAGGGAATTCATTATGAAGGATTGCACATTGCAAAAGCTGATTGAATTTTATAGGTAGGTAAACAGGGGAGATACAGAGCCTTAATTTGTTGACAGATTTGGGGAATTTTGAGTTTTGCAAATATGTGAATTTTGTAGTAGGTACTATCTTCAATCAATATGACATGATAGGAACACATATTGCAGCATTCAGTAATCTTGGCTGTTGTCATCGTCTCCAATTTGAGCAACTTATAATTTTGTAATCCACATGCATTTACTAATCCTCATCATTAGATTCAAATTGTAGCAGTTTACGAATTGTGATAATAAATATGGATAAAATCACATGGAAAGAGAGAAAATCAATATAGCACAAACTTAAACTATCCCATGTGATTGTATGACACACGAGGTCTACACAATGGTGGATGAATGTGAATTCAAAATTTGGCAAGTGGGTTATTAAATGGTAAAGTGTGCAAAAATGATCTCAAGGATTGGAAAGGACATATCATTATGTATACAAATGCATGAGATTCCCAATGTGTCCTAACACCATCATTCCATATTTAGGGCATGATATAATCTTCACATCCTAAAGAAAAATCCAATTTTTTCTGGGCTCTCATTTTACACAGGTTTTTGAATGATCGCAACTTCACTAGTTGAGTTTCCAAGGTGCGATTCATGTGGGCTATTTCATGAGGAAATATTACCATACAACTACCAAATCTTCCTACTTTCAGGTGAATTAGAGGAACATCTTCCAACCAGGGTTGATGATTGAAAACTAGAGTCTGTACTTATCTGTCATACCCCAGTCATTCGAAGAGCCATTCCCAGGGTAATAGGTGAGAATATTTTAATGCGAAGTTCTAAGCAATTCATTTTCCCCTCACAATTGTTGTCTATCTTTTTAACCAACATGATGGACTTTCTCCAATTAGTCAAACTATTACTTCTAATCACAAATAAGGTGGTTCGGCCACATTATCTCAAGGAGAATTGGCTTATGCTTCCCATTCACAAGTATAATTTATGATCTGGTTGTGCTCTAGTGGGGGGTTTGTTTCCCTGACACCAGCTAATGGTTAAGTATGAATGTTTAATGGTTTATGAGAACATTAAAAAGGAGCTAGAAAGATGTAGTTTTAGAGATGTTAAAGCCATACTACAGGCTGTAGAGAAGGATTTAGGCAAGGAATTAGCTACTAATGTCAAACGAATGGTGTATGCATTGTTAGACATATTGGGTTCTCCCAATATCTCTCTGAGAACATTCACCCAGATGGAGAATCAAGTAAACAAAACAAAGGATAGGTTGTTGCATACCAGTGTATTGGATTTGAATTAATAGTCAGATTTGGGGTCTTCTAGACATGATGGCCTCCTGATGCAAGGGGTCATTCACGAAGCGAAGGAAGAGGAAAATGATGGATGGATTATTGAATTTCCAATCGTACCTCCAACTGGATGGGAAAATTTGTAATTGACAAGGATTCTTGGTTTTGTTCATTGATTCTTTCCTAGATGAGTCATCAATATAGTTAAATATTAATAAATAAATATAGTGGCAAGTCCACTTTTTTTTATTTAAAAAAAAACTATATTTTTTTGATGAATAGAGGCCTTTTCTATTAAGAAAAAAAAAGAGTACAATATTCACAAAAAAGGACCGCGGGATAGAAAATCACCCCGCGAAGAGTCACATGACATCATGTCAGAATCATACTGTTGACGGGGTTTTGCTGACTGGGTCCACCAACAGTCATAAGTTGTCACCAAGTTCTAGAGTCGGGAGAAATCGGCCAACTCCACCTGTAAAGGTTGTCCAGGGGAAATAAATCCTCCGGGCCTTCAAGCACCTGGGTGTCGGGTCACGACGGTGCGGGGCTCGGTTGGGAGAGGTGACTATTTTCGAGGGGGATAGCTGGTTACTTCAACTCATTTCTCCCGGCGATTCCATTTAGTGAGGGTTTTTCTAGAGTATTCCACACTTTGCAAATAAAATGAAAAAGATCCTGCAGGGTTAGAAACATTTATCTAACTATAGTCATGCTGAAAGGTCTGGAACATCAACAATACTCTGAAAGACTATAATAAATACCAAAGAAATACACAACCATCAGTTAGCATTTTATCAGTAGTGGGAATAAAGAGGTCGTTAATCTAATTTAACCATTCAGAGCAAAGGACATGTAGAACATTAAAACATGAAATACCATTAACTCAGAAGCAGAGATGATAACAACAGCATTGCCATGAATCCTTCCTTCTTCATTAATGTTCAATCCAGCAAGCACTGGCGCATGATACAATAGTGGCTCCAAGGGAGCATTTAACTACTAAGAACAGAACAAAAGAGCATTGAGCTCTGCAACTCAACAAGCTAGAAATTACTTTGCTATTTCTTGTGGACAACAAAATCATCAATTTTGCCGACCCTTGAAAATGGGTCGATTTGCCTATTTATACAACTCTTTAACCCTAACCCTAACTTACTGCATTTGAATAAAATACAATATCTGGGGGCCGGTACTACCTGCACCACCCTACAAAAGACCTGGAGATGGAATAGGTCTGCCAGATCAGAGGAAGAAGATGAGAAGATACATCGGAAGAATCGGCCTTGAGAAGAGAGCTGGAGAGGGGAAAGAAGAAAGTAGGTCCTTCTGAAATCGAGGCTACATGCCTCATAAATGGGAAACGCGATGCCCTGTCTCCAATGTGCCAGGTGTACCTTTGAACGGCGCCTCGAGAATACCACTGTCAGAAACCAACTATCGAGCCAATGCCTCTTAATGTGTACAACCACCTTCTGACAGTCTTAATTAACCGCCTCTGAAAGTGACCAGTCGGCCTCGGGGACCGGGACGCAGATCACTTTGAAGAATACAAAATTGTGGATCTAGGACTCCGGGATCCGGGAACTTACGTCCCCGAAAGAATAAAGAATACTGAATGCCCAAACTTCCCCGGTTCCCGGGGAACGCTCAAGGCTGTTTATTATCACCAAAGGCCTGAAGGAGGCGGAAAACACCATCTTCATCAACCTTCTTCAAACTGGCCTTTCTGAATCTGGCCATCTTGACTTGTTCCCCTAGTTTCAGAACATCACTTTTAAACTCATCTGCCATCTTTGCGGCGTCGTGGCCCCTAAGTACCACCTTGGTCAACTTAACCATTTTGGCCCCATCAATTCCCTCTGGAGATTGATATCGGGAGACCACCATTTCATCAAAACCTCCCAAAACTGACTCCTCGGGAGTATAAGTATCTGCGCTGAAGGGATCTACCCTGGAAGCCTTTATTACGAAAGATTTACATGAATTGAAAGAATATTTCACTTTGTTTACCTTCTCTTGTAAGGACTCTACCAGTTGCTTGGTTACCTCCAATGTGAGGTCCAGTCTGGAGTGCTAAGTTCTTACGAAATCAAATGATTCCTCACCCAGAATCCTGGATTCGGAAACTAGATCTTCTCCCAGAGTGAGGAGCTCTTCGAGCTCTGCCTTCCACGCCTGGTAATTTTTGGTATCACTCTCCCATTGTTCAATTAGTGCTTCTGCATGGTGAATAACCTGTCGGGCCGTGTATAGATTCGGAAGAGTGGATACTAGGAAACGCTGGATGTTTCCTATCTATAGATTGGCCCATTCATCAACTACTTGGGCTTTCTTCTTCATTACCCGCAGGGAGTCTATGTTTCTCTGCGGTAATTCTTCTGAGGTGGAGGCCTGGGGAGGGACAGCGCTGATGGGTCTGGCCAGCTCATAAAACAACCCAAGAAGGTTGGCATTCTTCTCCTTTTCTGCTTTGAGCCTCTGGGCCTCTTTCTCGTATCGGGCCTCCACTGCCCTTGCTGCTTCTTTCAGCAGGTCTACTTCACCCTTCTTTCCTCTTTTACCCAAGTGTACCTCGGCGATATTATAGTCTGCGGGGTCTGCAGTCACTTCATCGGCATCTGGGGGAGGCGTTGCTACTACCGCAACCATTTCTCCGCCCGGCCCAGTTCGGAGGGTATGAACTATCCGGGCCTTCTTTGTCTTCGGCGGGGCCTGAGCCAAGGCCATCATTTCGGCCAGAGAGATAGGGGCTGTTGGAGTGGATGGGGATTTTCTTTTCTTGCTTTCCACCAGCCACGGAGGTGGGAGAGGTGGCCTTCCTACCAGAATCTACTCTTCTGATGCTCTCCCAGTGTCCAGTGGTGGTTGCTCCTTTTCAACGAGCACCTCCTCTGCTTTTCCTGTCGGCACTTCTTCCATTTCCTTCTTCACCGGCACTTCTTCTTCAGCAACATCTTCAATTTCTATATCCTCGGCCTGGTCTGTGAGATCGATCGGTGAATCTGGACCCTGGTCAGCCTCTTCGAGGATTACCTCTTCAAGTTTCTCTCCTCCCTCATCTGTTCCTCCCCCCGGCTGAGTTTCTTCTATCATTGGTACTTCTCTAGGCAGTATGGGAGGTATCTGGCCAAGATTCAAAGTTTGGGCCGCTGTTATTATGTACCTGAAGGTCACTCCCGGGAGTGGCCCCTGGAACACGGCGGCTGGGGTTACGGTTGTTCCCGAAGATCCGGGTTTGGGTTCCCCAGTGGATGCCATTTGCTCAGTTTACTGTTGGTCCACTCCGGGACCTTGTATTGTCTGAGCCCCGGAGACAATCTCTGGTCTTTGCTCTTCTTTCTGCTGCTCTTCTTGTTCTGCAGCCTCTTCTAAATTCTAGAGATCCACAGCCTCTTGCTCTTTCTCTGGGACTTCCATCCTTGCTTGTGCGTCGGCCCCTTGCAAGTTTCCGAATTCATCGGTTGTAAATAAATCAAACTCTTCTTCTGGAGGGGGACTGGCTGGGTCCTCTGTTTGTTCTGCCTCTCTCTTCGATTCTGGGGAACTAGAAGAGAGGATCTCCACCTCTTTGGGGAGGGATGCCCTTGGCGTTGGTTCCGCCTTTGGCTATTGGATGTGCTTCCTTTTGTTCCTCCAGGTGATCAAAGGCGGCCCTGCATCTGCTATTGCTGCTGCCTCCAGAGGATCCACCCCCGTTGCCATCGTCATTAAGGAAGCCAGTGATGGGGAGGAAGGAGGACGAATTGGTCCAGACATGAGCGGGGGAGTTGCCAGCTTCGTCAATAATTGCTCCCTCATTTGCTGGGAGGCTGCCACGGTTTTCTGAATCTGCTCTTGTATGGAAATCTGCTGCGTGAAGGGGGTGACAGCTATCCCCTTTCCTTTGACTGTGCCCTGTGCAGAAGTCCCAGCTGGTGAAGATGTACCAGCCCCCGGAGTCGATCTTAATACCGGCGGTGAAGTTTCTCTTTGTGGTGGTCGGGGACCAAGGCGCGCACTCCCGGGGCACACCCGCTTGAAATAAGTATGACTTCTCTCGACAATTGCCTGAGTGAAGTCCTCAATTGTGTGATCTTCTTGGGCGGCCTAATTTATTGCGGGCAGTGCCAATTTATCAATCCCCTTTTCTTTGTACTGGGGATCTATGGTGGGGGTGTCATCTGAAAAGCCCTCCAGGAATCTCTGGAGCTTTAGCTCCTGCATCATTCCAGCCGTCATCCTATCATAATGCCGGCTACACACATCCATATCATCCTGGTGATCTACCTAGAAGTCTTCTATGTGTGCTTGGTGGGGCTCTGAGGCCCGAGGTAGCGCTATTGCAATTCGGCCCTGCGGATCAAAGTTCTTCCGCACCAGATAGAACTCTTGCAAGTTGTAAGTTTTAAGTTCATTGTTTGCCTCCTTTGCGGTGGCCAGACTGCAGGTATAGTTCCCACAAGAGATCAGGAACGAAACAGTGGTGACCTTCTTGAGGCCCAAGAAGGTATGCAGCTCCGTCATTTGTCTGCAATACTCCAGGAGCATGATCTTGTCCTCGCAATGCCTGGGCAACAAGTAGGGTTTCCCGGAGAAGCTGGCGACCCTAATGTAGGTATGCTACTAGAATTTAATGTAGTAGTGCCCATAACTACTAACCAATTTCATCGCCTCCTTAGATAGGCAGTATTCGGCGTCCCGGGTGGGCGTCAGCAGATGATGGTAAACGAAACAATCATTCACCTAGCAGAAACTGGGGAAGCTGGCCTCCCATTGAATCTGTGGGAAATGGTCCCACGGTGCTTTTTGTCCCGGATTGAATCCCAGGACGCCATCTGTAAGTAGGCCATTGGAGCGGGAACTCTGATGAACCAAGGCCCAGAAAACATAAGAAGTCATCTAGAACTTCTTATCCTTGCCTAGCTGCCGGAGCTGGGAGTCGACATGGTTGGAAATGATAGTAGCCCAGTCGAAGAATTGTCTGTTAGTGGACATGGCGAACAGGAAATAGTACATCCATTTTGAAAATTCTTGGGCGGAGGGCTGCCCAAATACCCGTGCCAATGCAATCATCCTCATCTGGATGCTCTCTTTGAATTCAGAGTGGGGGATGTCAATCTTCATTCTTTTGGGGTCCCTTTTCAGGACTTTGAGCCAGTTGGCGTTTATGTACAACCGAGAGGCCTCCTCCAGCTCGGTGAATTCTTTCAAGGCATCTGACCTTGTAACCACTGTAGCTTGATCAAATTGCGGGATGCCCAGGCCGATTTGGAAAGTGGCTGGGTCCAGGGACACCAGCGGAGTGCGGAATCCTGATGCCTCTGCTGCTGCTAACATGACGGCCTAGATGACAGAGTTATAGTGGGCCGCCAGAGTTAGCATCAGCTCTGGAGACTGCACGGAGTAATGGAAGCAAGCTGCCCTGAGGATACTAGAACCTCCAATGTTAGTATCAAGTGGATCTCCAGCCTATCACTGTATATGCATGATTTTCACTAGAGCCTGCATTTCTGCCCAAGTACCGACGCTGGTGTCGGTCATCATCTTTATCTTGGACTCAATCTTCGAGCCCACAATCTCCTCACCC
>MU225975.1:574189-598466 GCA_018584345.1 Thuja plicata | reverse complement strand
TGTGCATATGTTATTATTATATGCTGGTTATTTGATTCATCCCTCTGCCTCATCCGTGTTTGATCTACTAGTAGACATATGTGTAGTAGTATGTTCACGGCTGCACCAGATCCATTCGATCCTTCAGCGGCAGTTGCTAGGCTTCTCGGGCTAGGGTCGGCGTGTTCTTCGTGTCAGGAAGAACCCCGGGGGAGCTAACCACTCCGTGGTTGGGCGGATAAAGGCGCCTGAGCCACACTCCCGTCTCGTGATAGCAGATGGACGCGTGTCCGATGGCTAAGGAGACAGGGATATACAGATGGACCCAGGTCCGAGGTACTTTCTTTTGTAATTGTTATATGTACCAATTTATATCTTATTATCTTTGCTTCATCTATGTACTGAGATGAGCTGATGTCTGGCGTGCAGGTCGGCATCGGAAACACTATGTATCACTTAATTGAAATAATCTATTTGTGGCACTTAAATTGTTAGAAGTCCGACATGTGGTCGACTTTTCCTATTTGAAATTTTAATAGCAATGTTGGTCATGTGATGACCTAAATTCTCATCTTTTATGATGTCTTTATTGTACCTTGTAATTAATGAAGAACGACATGTAGGTCAGCTTCCTTCTGTAATGTACATAGCTTTACTTATGGTCATATGATGGATTCTGCACACATATGATGACTTTATTGTATAACTAGTCTTATGGTGATCTTGCTTATTGCGACGTGAAGGTCATAATTGGATAATATTTTTCGTTCATTTAACATGTGAATATGTATGACTTGAGTTGTCTTTGTATATCTTCGACCATGTTCTCTTGACGACTTTCCGCTTTTCATGTTATTTTATGATGTGGCATTTTGTGGGTAAATGCAGACTTTACAATTGTGAAACACACCGCTTCCTCCTACCACTGCGATCTCCCTCAGAGGTAATGCAATGTTGTCTTTTCCTGAGAATTCAATGCTGCTGCCTTCGTATTCAGAGCCTTCAAATTTGGCTGTAAAAGCGAGCAACATTGTCTTGGGATCTTCGTCTTCTGCAGGGCTGGGCAAGTGATAATAATATCCCTCCCCTTTTCCAAGCATAGCAGAGGAGCGAAGATCAGGCCCTTCTGTCAAGGTATCCTCAATCAAAATCACATTGTTCAACACCATACCTGAGGCTCCTCCAAGAGGATTCTGAGGATTTAGTCCGCCATTAATAATATTTGTGTTGGGAAAAGAGTTCTGAAGACCTAAGCCAGGAATGAGTGAGCCTATGCCCTGCACTCCTCCATTTAAATTATTAAGCCCACCGTTAACAATGTTTGTGTTGGGGAAGGAATTCTGAAAGCCTAAGCCTGGAATGAGGGAGCCTATGCCCTGAACGCCAGTGGTGAAAGGAGAATTGTTGATTGCTCCACTTGGAATGGTTAACGGGAGAGGACCATTCCCATTCCCATTGATGTTGATGTTGTTTCCTTCCGTAATGTGATGCATGAAGAAGCTGATGGTCTTTGGACTTAAAGACCCTTCCTCTTCTACAGCTGGGCTATCTCTATCTCTTAATAATTTTCTACTTGCACTCGGATGACTAACACACAAAACTAAAAGCATCAGAAAAAGAAGCTCATTAGTCCTTGATGCCATTCTCTTCTCTAAATTCCAAATTCTCTTAGAAAACTGACTGAAATGAGATGCGAGCGTGCTGAGTGTATAGGTCTGTATATATACAGGTGCCATAAGTCGAATTAATCAGATATTCAATTTACCTGAGTGTATGGTTTTGGTTGCCTGACACATTATCTTCGCTTCACCTGATCGCAGCAACTTAATGTCTCCTTTTATACTCTACACATTGATTCCTCCACACATTGATTCCTCCCACCGGTTCATTCAACTACTCAAGTGTTACCTCACAGGAATCTTAATAGTCAATACCTACGCCATACAAATTATTTGGGTTTCTCCTGTTGTATTACGAATCTAAATCTTCCCTAGCTTTTCTTTTGCTCTCAAAATTATTCATATGCAGATAATATTTTGCCCTAATTCATCCTTACGGTTTGAAAGTAATGTTAGTTTAATTTTAATATTATATTATTTCGTAGATTAGACGTGATTTAAATTTTAGATTTGTTTAGGGGGGCCGGGTGAAATTAGGATGTTTTATTATTAATTTATCCAAGGAAGCTGTTTAACAATTTTTTTTGAAAAATTTAAAGTTGTTTGATCTATTTTTCTAATATTAAATCTTTACTTTTTTTTCAATTATATAAAAAATTTAGTAGAATTATATATTAAATCTCTCTCTCTCTCTGTCTCTCTCTCTCTCTCTCTCAAATTTCATCTAAGTTTCATGTTTGATAGTAACACATTTTAAAAAAAATAAGTTTGTTGTAAACTTTAGATAGAAAAACTAAAACAACTCTTAACACCAAATAGTGGTAGGCTGATTTTGTGTGAATTTTCAAGCTAGTTTTATGTTGAGAGATAGTCAATGACATTTAAGATGTTAGCATATTGTAATAGATTGGTAGTCTTGTCAAAGGGGTTAATCTTAATCTATTAAAGCATTAAATTATCATTGTGGAGACCCAAGTTTCAATCCCAAAGGGAAATCTAATGCGGAATTCTCACTTGTGACTCTAGGTCTTCCATAGTTTGCTTCTAGTATGTAGGTGGTTTATAAATGAATAGATTTCTATTTAAAGACTCTTCATCTTCGGTAGGTGGTTTTTGGTATGGTTGCTACAAAAGATCTAATATTACTCTCATGGTTTTCCTTCCAAGAGTTTGTATTGGTCTCATGTTGATACCCATAAATGATTAAAATATTTAAAAATAATCAAGTAGTCCCATAGAATAGTGATCTTGTTACTTATTTTATATTAATTTCATTTCTTGTGCAAGTTATTTTGTTATGAGTGGTGTTAGAGTATGATCTCAAGATACTAGAAGGGTAAAAGTAAAGAAAATAAATTCAAGAGGTCAAATTGTAAAGCACATTCTCTCTCAAATTTTATTTTTTTCTTATTAATAAAATAAAATCAATTCTATGTTGTAGTTGTACTATAATCCAAATTTAATGTTATTTGAAGCACATTTGAAGGACTTGTTATAAAATGTGATTGTTTACTAAGTTTTCTTTGAAGGCTACAAATTAGAAAATTTCTTGGATTTTATTTTACAAAAGATGAGAATGAGGCCCTAAATTTTTTTTTGATAAAAGATGAGAGCATTTACTTATAATATTCTAAAAAAAAGTACATAAGGAGAAGATATAGACTAAATTTGTATAATTTAAAATTCTAACAGAGAAGACAAAATTCCATAAAGGGGATTGCATCTATGATTCCTAGAGGCTAATGAGACTAGAATTCTTGTAGAAATAAAAATTCTAGAATACAAATGATACAATATTTACCTAAATGAATCAAAAAACCCATAAGCCCACGTTTGGATAACAAAATACTACATACTAGGCACTAATATCAAAGGGTATTGTGCATATATAACAATGAGTATTATAAAATCTATTATTCCAATCTATTTTAGAGGCACAAGATTCATAGGGGATATTTACTAGTTTATAGATTGAAAAAGAAGCCACCAAGAGAGTCCATTTAGGAAATACAAGATGTTTCTCGTGTTTCCTTTCTCCAAATTCTACTTCCTCTGCAAACCCCACTACATGAAAACATTCCCTAAAGAATGTGAATTCTAGCAATGAGACAAGACATGATCCATTTACATCACTTTGTCTAAAACCCATTTTATGAAGAATCAGAAGTAGAAATTCTCGACTTACTCTATCATACGCTTTCATCGTGTCCAATTTAATGACCATTAAATATAAATTTTTAGAATGTATTTAGTATGTAGTACTTCATTTTATAACAAATCCCCTTTAACTATTTTTTTCCTTGTAATAAAACCACCTTGTTCAGGATAGATAATGCAAGGTATAATCGTAGAAATCCATAAAGATTTTTTTTTTTTTGTTAAAAAGTTATAAATTCTATTATGCAAAGAGATAGGTTTGGACTTAGAAAATTAATATGACTTTGTTCATTTGGTGTTAAGAGAAGCAAAGGTGGAATTAAATTATTTCAACATTGATCCATTTCTTCTAGATTCCCCTAAGGCGAAGAAGATATAAAAAACTATCAAATCTAATCATTTTCAAAAAAATAATGAAGTAAACCCTTCTAGGCCAGGAAACTTCTTTGGGGATGTTGATAATACATCCTTTATAAACCTTTACATTGTAAACAGCTATGTGTGACAAATATTATCTTGGTCTCGCAAAAGTTGAGGAATAGAGTCAAGCACCTTAGAAGGACAAATTGAAGAATTAGGTAGTTAGCCTATTGAAAGAAGTTTTTAAAAAAGGGCAATAATTTTAGCTTCTATTTTCTTCTCTTATAACTTCACCATTGTTTTCATTTATCTGAAAGATTATATTATGGCTCTTTTAGATAAGGCAATGCATACAAGTGGATTTTGTGGCTATGTGGTCATTGTGAACATAGCCACCTATTCTGTACTGACGAAAAGGAGAACATAAACTTGTGGTGGGTGCCCATAGATCCCAGACGACATATCGAAAGGTGTCATTTTTGACACATTAGTAGAAATTGGCTTTTTGACGTGGTAGACTGATGACTTAGTGGCAAACATTTTGATTTTAGGTTTCCTGCTATGCCAAGATTTTGAAAAAATTAAAATTAAGGTTTGGGGCTCCATGTGGTGATCTGCGTGGACCTAGAAGGTTAGGGGTGTACCTTCTGGCTCTCCTCCCCTAACAAGTTGAGATATTCATCTATGTGACCCGCATTTATATAAACATGTAACAAATGGTAATATAAATAGACTTCATAATTGGGCATGTTTTCTCTACCTCATAGAATACTTATACAAATTTGTGAACCATGACGACCCTTCCATACCAGCTGATTAGTAATCCAGCTAAGACCTAGTATCATGTAATATTTAATAGGTTTTTTATTTCCTTCATATTATTGAAGTTATGTTTGTGTTAGCTTAAGAGGATACCAATCATGCCATTATATTCAAGCAATGGAAAAGGTAATCCCTTTTCATGTCTGAAATCAAAATTGAAACAACCACCTCTCATTATCAAGTTTGCCTACCAAGTACATTTGAAGTAGTAATTGTTCATGACCATTTTTGCAAGCAAGAGAAACAGTTGCTTCCCCATCACAAATTCACTATGGATTTTACTAGGAATTTGAACTTACACTTAAAAAAAGAATATTCCTCATCTTGATTATCATTTTGTGAAAGACGAAAGAGGTTATCTCATCCAACCTTTCATGCAAAGCATGAAAACTAATGGTTATCTTGAGAAGATGATAATATACTTCATATTAGATATTTTTGGTGAGTTATTCATTATTTTAGACTTTTTGTTTATGGTTTTGGTTTCCTTCACTTCATATTGCCCGATTTTAAAATTTCTTCAACATCTATGTTTATTTCATTGTACCTGTCCAATATTCCAATATAAAATGATTAACTGGTTTTATACAACAAGTAAAGTCAAATTTTAACCATTATAATATGTACTACAATAGTAGAGTAGCTTGAAGCTTGGTCACCATCTTTTCCTTGTAAATCTCAGACCATAATAGAGGTTCTAGCTATAATAATGTTGAAAACTAGTTAGAGGATCCATCTTTTATGTCTGTCTATGGGACATACTCTCCTAGCATATGTATATTTAAGATAATCTATGTAAATTATATTAAGATATATCAGTTTCAAGGTTCTTAACTTTTTATTATTAAATTTTAGATGAAAAATAACCTTTTCTTTATGTACAATTGAAGTATATAGATTAATTATAAAATATGAGAGTAATTTTCAAATTCAATGTCATTGATAACATTATATTTTTATAATTTTATGCTCCTTATAATAAAAGTTGATTTTTACAGATGTAAAGTGGTTTATTTAAAAATCTTCAAGTATTATTCTAGACAACATTTTGGATCCATATAAATTTGGATGTTGATGATATTACTATTCTATCCTTGTGAGAAAATTTGTTCTTGGTGCTACATCGAATTTAGCATATTAGTATTAGAGGATGCTAGAGCATCATTGGCCAAAGCCAATAGAATCCGATTCTTTACAAAATAAATAAATAAATAAATAAATAAATAATAATAATAATAATAATAATAATAATAATAATAATAATAATAATAATAATAATAATAATAATAATAATAATAATAATAATAATAATAATCAGCTAATCAACTTATCTTAAAGTAGTGAAAAAAATGTTAATACAATTTGATGTTGTGTTACTAGTATTCAAAGACTTTCAATGCATTCACTTTATAAATCAAGTGCTTATCACCTAATCAAATATTGTAGAGTACTTAACTATTCAAAATGACACATTTTAATTTGTTTGTTAAAAAAATAAAGAATCTATATAACTCTTTCGCTTCTTCTCTTCAATCTTGTTCAATTTACTAATGGCTGGAAATAATTCCTCTCGATTTTTTTTAAAAGGAGGTCATCCATAAAAATTTTTCGAGCATTAGACTGAACTTCCTTGGCTATCAGCCAAGGACTAAGGGTTATCCATTCTACCAAATTCGCCCAAGGTACAATCCAAGCCTCATCCATTATTTCGATGTCACAATCTTACACTCATTAAGAACCTTTCAATTTCACTTATAAACTAAGCACCAGTTACAAGTTAAAGTACCTTCATGTTAGACATTAAATAAATTGTGGAATGTCTTCTATTAAAAAATAATTTTTAATTATAAAATAAAATTCCATCCTCTTATTATTTAAAAAAAAATAAACATCGGAGATAATAGTTATTGATATGAAGATCTGAATGCGATCAGGCCGGACATAAACATCCATAGACTAGGAGATAATGTAGCAACCGGGAGATGGGGGTGCCCTAGCTTGGGTGCAGGTTTGCATGCATGGGATTTGTGGAAGTGTTTCAGCAGCGGGGTAGTTTTTTTATTTTTTTGCAGTGGGTTTTGTTACTGATTGGTGTCTGTAGGAATTTTTTCTGTTTGCTAGCAGCTGTTTTGGTTTTTGTTTTTCTTTCTTGGCTTCAATCTTTGCATGGCAGAGATTTCTATGGCATCAGTTGTGGAACTTTCTCGCATGGACAAGGCTCATAATGGGTCCTCTTCAGGCATGCATGCACAACAAGCTGATACGTTTTATACGAGTGTTGATCCTAAAATGAAGAAGGTTAATGGGTGTCTTCCTAGAACCCAAGATCACCCAGTTTTGATTATTTCTCCTGATTTGGTGGAAGAAGATGTCTCATATTGGAGAAGACATGCTCTGATCTGTAAGTTTCTTGGAATTTGCATTCCTTTGTCCACTCTGGAAACTTGGATCCAGCATTCTTGGTAGATTGAAGGGGATATAGAAAGTATGCTTGCAACAAATAGCTATTTTATGGTTATTTTCTCGAATATGGAAGATCGCAATAGAGTTTTTGAAGGTGGCCCATATTTTTATAGTCACGCTGGATTATTTATTAAACCATGGCATGCAAGTTTTAATTCAGCTGAAGAGATGCCTTCTCGAGTTCTTGTTTGGGTTCGTCTTCCTCACCTCCACCTGGAGTTTTGGCGATAAGATATCTTACATAAAATTGCTAGTCTCTTGGGAAAGCCTGCGGCGGTTGCTACACAAACCCTTGATAAAAAGGTGATTTCTTTTGCCTGAATTTGTGTTGGGATAGATCTGAATAACCCCCTTCCAGATTCCATGGAAATTTGTTTGGGATCTTCTTCATGGATTTAGCATTTAGATTATGAATCTCTACCTTTTCGATGTCAATTTTGTCATGAGTATGGCCATCTCCTACAACAATGCCCTAAAGTTTGTAAGGAAGCTTATTCCCCCTCTTTGGAACCTCCTCCTCTGGGTAAAGAGGACAAAGGGAAAGCTCCCATGATGGCTCAACCTCAGGGAAAGGACAAGGAAGGATTTGTACCAGTTAAAACTAAGGCTAGAGGACGAGGTCAGAATAGGACATTCAAGGAGAGACAGACAGATGCAGGCTTTAACAGGTTTGACGTGCTGGAGAATTTATCTTTGGAAGAAGGAGTCCCACATGTGGTCACTTCTAATTGTGTTGGGGTTAGTATGGAGGTTGTACCAATTCTTGAACAAGAACCAATTCAGGCTATTCATGGACAACAAGTGGCTCAAGTGACTTTAAATAATTCCATAGAGGATGACATTATTTTGGTGGATTTAGCTAAAGAAGTTTTAGTTTCATCTCAAAAATAAGGGTTCATCACACAAATTGGGAGTGCAACAACAACCCCTTAAGAAAGGTCTTGCTGATAGCTCCTCAAAAGGGTAGAAGACAGACCTTGAGAAGATAAAAATGACTGGAGATCTATTGGTGGAATCTGGGTTTGTTAAACCTATTAATGCTCACTTTTCTCAAACCCCTCCATGATCATTCTCTCTTGGAATGTGAGGGGTTTGAATTGCACCTGTCGTCAAAAATCTATTCATGATTTGATTACAATTCATTCTCCAGATGTCCTTTGTGTTCAAGAGACTAAGGTTTCTATTGAGGTTATGCATCAGTATGCTCCACTCATTTGGTACGCTGGTCATTGTCAAAGTATTGGTTCGCAAGGGAATTCTGGAGGTTTTTCTTTGTTTTGGGACCCTCAGAATATTTCTCCTCATTGGTGGATTTCAAGTCACTACTCAATCTCTATGGTGGTTACTACCTTGGACTCTGGTGAGACTATACTTGGGACAAATGTTTATGCCCCTATTCACATTCATGGGAAGATTCCTCTCTGGGATCACATTAGGTATGCGCGTTCTTGTGCTCCTTATTTTCCTTGGATTTTAGGAGGCGATTTTAATTCTATTTTAAGTCTTGAGGACAAAAGAGGAGGTTGGCCTAGGCTTGGCCCTGCTTTTGATCTTTTTCAAGCCCAGGTGGATGTTCTTTCTGTTATTGATGTTAAGCCTTCAAATGAGGTTTTCACTTGGAACAATAGACGGAGTGATCAGGAAGCTATCTTAGAACATTTGGATAGGTTTCTTGTTTCTTGTTATTGGGTTGGAGGTGGCATGATTACGAGTTCTGAAATTCTTGATTGGAGAGGTTCTGATCATTGGCCAATTAAGTTCTCTTCTTCTCTTGTTGCACTCCCTAAGAACCCTTCTTTTAGATTCTAGCTTAAGTGGCTACGAGAATCATCCCTTTATGATTTGGTGGCTAAGTGGTGGAGAGAGGGTGGCCCATCTTATGGCATGGCTATGTTTGTCTTTGAGAAGAAACTTAAATATGTCAAATATCATCTTAAGAGATGGAATACCTCTTGCTTTGGAAACCTTTAGTCTAGAAAGAGGAATGCTCTAGATCATCTTGCAGTGATTACTCACCAAATCAGGGACTCTAGGATTATAGAGGCTCTTGGCAGGGCAGAATCCTAAGCTATGTGGGATGTGGAAGAATGGGAACTTCGGGAAGAGATTTACTGGAAACAAAAGGCTCGCATTGACTGGCTATAGGAAGGAGATAGAAATACTACTTTTTTCATCATTTTGTTCAGGTTCATCGTAACAAAGGGTATATTTATTCTCTTGTTACAGAAGAAGGACTACAAATTTCCTCTCAGTCTGCTATAACCAAGGAAGCCCTTCAATTTTATTTACCCTTTTTGCTGAAGATTCTCGGCCTGCAACTGAGGAGGAGAACTTGATACTTTCTTGCACTCCCTCTCTTATCACCAATGCTATGAATGATTCTCTTATTTGTCCAATTTTGATGTCAGAACTTGAAGAGGTTGTGTTTCAGATGAATAAAGGTAAAGCTCAAGGCCCAGATGGCTTCCCTGTGGAATTCTTTCAGGAATTTTGGGAAATTATTAATATGGATCTCTTGGAGGTGGTTAAGGAATCCCTTCAGAATAAGCAAATGCTTTGTGCATTGAACTCCACTTTACTGACTCTTATCCCCAAGAAAGAAGGTGCTGACAATCTTGACTCCTTCCATCCCATTACTCTTTGTAATGTTGTGTACAAAATTATTGCCAAATTAATTGCTGAAAGGCTCAAGATATGCCTTCCAGTTGTGATTTTTGAGGGACAAGGCGGTTTTGTGGCTGGTAAGAAAATTCTTGATCATATTGTTATTGCTTCTAAAGTTATTCACTCTATGCATACATCAAAAGAGAGAGCTATGTTCATTAAGTTGGATATGGCTAAGGCTTATGACAGAGTCAAATGGAGTTTTCTCCAAAAGATCCTCTTGGCCTTTGGTTTCTACCAACAGTGGGTGAACTGGATTATGAGTTGTGTTTCTTCAGCTTCTTTTTCTGTTCTTATGAATGGTGTTCCTTCAGAGCCCTTTGGTGCCTCTAGAGGACTTCACCAAGGGGACCCTATTTTTCCTTACCTCTTTATCATTCTGGCTGAGGGTTTGGGCCACTTTCTTAAGCTTCGTTCTCACCAAGGTTTGATTCATGGGTGGAAATGGGGTGCTGGCTTGCCTCCTCTTTCACATCTTCAGTTTGTGGATGATACTTCATTTATGGGACAGGCCCGTCTTCAGGAAGCTACTTCTTTTAGGTATTCTTTGGATGTGTATCTTGCAACGCTAGGTCACAAATTTAATGAGAACAAATCCTCCATTTTTTTCTTCATTACTCCCGAGGCTATTCAGAGGAGTATTGCTGCTATTTTGAGGTTTCAGATTGGGTCTCTTCCCTTTGTTTATTTGGGTATTCCTCTTACTATTGGTAGACATCCTAGATCTTCCTGGAAAGTTTTTCTTAATAAGCTACGACAAAAGGTTAACCATTGGACTCATCGATGGCTATCAACTGCTGATCGCCTGACTTTGTTAAAGTCGGTTATTTAAGCCCTTCCTATTTATAGGTATTTTGTTCAGGCTACTCCTATGTATTTTCTTCGGGAACTTGATGCTCTGTCACGTCAATTCCTTTGGAGTGGGAACCTTTCAACTTCTAAATGGAGTCTGTTTAAATGGGAAATAGTGTGTAGACCTCAGAAGGAGGGTGGCCTTGGCCTACGATCAGCTATTTTAAATGGACAGGTTCTCACTGCAAAGCTTTATTGGCGTTGGTGTGCTAACCAGCATCAACTTTGGGCTCGTATTCTCACCCATAAGTATTTTCTAGATATTGATGTGGTTGAAGTTCACCGCTTTCCTCTAGAAGGGAGAGGATCCATGATTTGGAATATGCTAAATTTTGGAGCTCAGTTGGTTAAAGATGGTCTCTTTTGGATTTGTCATTCGGGATCACAAGCTTTATTTTGGCTTGACTCTTAGGATGGGCACCCTCCTATCCTTTCCACTCATCCACAACTTGATGCCCTCTATCCAAATTTGAGTGCTGCTGGTTGGGACACAACTGATTTTTATAAGATAGGGTGTGTTAGAGGTTTGGCTCCTTCCTTTCGTTGGAAACACCCTTCTGAATGGCCTCTAGGAGGATCTGAGGAGAATAGGAAGGAGTTGTTTCAGATTTTGCAGTCTCGTGAGTGTACTACTTTGGTTGGTAATGATGTTCTTACTTGGGACAACGAGGATTTGTCTGGGAAATTTTCAGTGTCTGCAGGATATGCTGAGCTTCTTCGGCAGACATTGGGGGACATCCAGGTGCCTTGGTGGAAGTAAGTCTGGTACAAGTTTTCCTGGCCCAAATGCAATTTTTTTATGTGGTTGGTGGTCCATAGCCGATGCCTTACATGGGATAATTTATGCAAGCGTGGCTTCCATGGACCCTCAATGTGTGTTCTATGCCGGATTAGTGAAGAAAATATCTCTCATCTCTTTTTCCAATGCTCTTTCACTAGACATATTTGGCACTCTTGGTGGAATGTGTGGAACCAATCCTGTTGGCATGTTTCCTCACTGGCAGAATTCTTTGCTCGCTGGGATAAGACTCCTGTGAAGACTTCATTTCTTCAAGTTGCCTAGACTCTTGGACCCTCCTTTATTATTTGGCATATCTGGTTGGAGAGGAACCGTCGTATCATTAAGGATGAGTTTTTGGAGGTTCCTCACTTATGGTGGAAAATTCTCCATTCTTTGGGGGAAACTATTTCTGCAAAATGTGACACTTCTGAGGCCATGGAATCAGGGAAGGATATTTTCAATAATCGCCTGAATATTCCCCCCTCACATGGAAAACTGCTAAGAAAGATGTGTAGACATCCCTTGTGAAAGATAAATAGGGTGGGAATATGGAGTGCCCCTCCATAGGTTGTTCTTAAAATCAACACGAATGGGTCTTCAAAGGGCAATCCAGGCCCTGCTGGTATTGGTGGTGTTGGCAGAGATAGTACGGGGGATGTTCAATTTCTGTTTTCAATTTATAAAGGTCATCACACTAACAACCTGATGGACGCCATGACTATTTTGTATGCTGTGAAGAATGCTTGTGACCTTGGTTGGAGAAGGCTTATCTGTGAATCCGACTCTCAAGTGGTGATACGTCTTTTGAATCGGCAACATTCTGAAGTTGTTAGTTGGAAGTTAGCTTTGATTGCGGACCAGATTCATAATTTGTGTTCTTCTTTGGAGTCTATTACTTTCACTCATATTCCCAGGGAATGGAATAGTGTTGTTGATTGTTTGGCGAAGTGGGCTTCTGACCATATGTGTAATTGGAACATTGTTGATAAGACTCAACTCCCGATGGGCTTGTCCCACCAATTTGATCACTCGGTTGATCTTGATAGGGCTATTTGATGCCCTTTCTCTGTTTGTTCTTGTTTCTCTTTCAGTTTGAATAAATTTTCACCCCTCCTTTATTTCAAAAAAAAAAAGCATCAACTTGCCATTCTGAAGTATATTTTCAAACTCTATAGTAATTTTGTGCATTTATTTAATCAGCCTATCTCGCGAGGAAACCTCATTTTCAACAAACTGAAAGGGCATAACAGTTCAGTTTAAGTAAATCATTTTCAATGTGTACTTTCTCTACGTTTGATAAGAAACATATGATTCAACATAGCACAAACAGAAGCGAGCTCAAAATGCATATCCAATCAAGCAAATAAGATATTTTTTTCAATCGGGTTTTGGAGGATGAACTTACAACACACATGGGACGAACTGCTATTGGCAATGAACATAGCCACTAAATAGAAGAAGATAAACATAAAGTTAAAGAAACATGGAGAAGCGTAGTGGAGGGAGAATTTCATTCATAGTTGAGAGTGGCGGTAAATTTCAGCACCGTCTCACCAACTGTGTGGGAAACGTTCTCTATGAGAACATGGCCTTGAGCATTGTGGCGCACCCCGCTTCCTCCAACAACTGCGATCTCCCTCTGAGGTAATGCAATGTTGTCTTTTCCTGAGAATTCAATGCTGCTGCTTTCGTATTCAGAGCCTTCAAATTTGGCTGTAAAAGCGAGCAACATTGTCTTGGGATCTTCGTCTTCTGCAGGGCTGGGCAGAGGAGCGAAGATCAGGCCCTCCTGTAAAGGTGTCCTTAATCACAATCACATTGTTCAACACCATACCTGAGGCTCGTCCAACAGGATTCTGAGAATTTAGTCCGCCATTAATAATATTTGTGTTGGGAAAAGAGTTCTGAAGACCTAAACCAGGAATGAGTGAGCCTATGCCCTGCACTCCTCCATTTACATTATTAAGCCCACCGTTAACAATGTTTGTGTTGGGGAAGGAATTCTGAAACCCTAAGCCTGGAATGAGGGAGCCTATGCCCTGAACGCCAGTGGTGAAAGGAAAATTGTTGATTGCTCCACTTGGAATGGTTAACGGGCGAGGACCATTCCCATTCCCATTGATGTTGATGTTGTTTCCTTCCGTAATGTGATGCATGAAGAAGGTGATGGTCTTTGGACTTGAAGACCCTTCCTCTTCTACACCTGGGCTATCTCTATCTCTTAATAATTTTCTACTTGCACTCGCATGACTAACACACAAAACTAAAAGCATCAGAAAAAGAAGCTCGTTAGTCCTTGATGCCATTTTCTTTTCTAAATTCCAAATTCTCTTACTTACCGTTTGTTTGCTGGAATTGATCTGGAGTTGGAAAATAGGAATTAGTTTCCACTCTCAAAATTGAATTCTCAATTCCAATTCCATGAGTCAATTCCAATTCCAAGTCAAGACTTAGAATTATAGAAATGTTCATTTTGTACCAAAATTGAAATTGGCCATACCAATTCACTAATGTACTAAAATGCTGAATGTATAGGTCTGTATATATACCGGTGCCATAAGTCGAATTAGTCAGATATTCAATTTACCTGCTTTCCGATACACATTGCAAATGCCCGCCATGGCTTTTGTCATCGCTCCACTGATCCACGTAGAGGGTTAGTATTATTTGCAGGGTGACATCATGTTTAGTGTATGGTTTTGGTTGCCTGACACATTATCTTCGCTCCACCTGATCGCAGCAACTTAATGTCTCCTTTTATCCTCTACGCATTGATTCCTCCCACCGGTTCATTCAACTACTCAAGTGTTGTTACCTCACAGGAATCTTAATAGTCACTACCTATGCCATACAAATTATTTGAGTTTCGCCCGTTGTATTACCAATCTAAATCTTCCCTAGTTTTTCCTTTGCTCTCAAAATTATTCATATGTAGATATTATTTTGCCCTAATTCATCCTTACGGTTTGAAAGTAATGTTAGTTTAATTTTGATATTATATTATTTCGTAGATTAGACGTGATTTAAATTTTAGATTTGTTTAGGGGGCCGGGGTGAAATTAGGATGTTTTATTATTAATTTATCCATGGAAGCTGTTTAATAATTTATATTTAAAAAATTTAAAGCTGTTTAATAATTTATATTTAAAAAATTTAAAGATGTTTGATCTATTTTTCTAATATTAAATCTTTATTCTTTTTTTTTCAATTATATACAAAATTTAGTAAAATCTCTCTCTCTCTCTCTCTCTCTCTCTCTCTCTCTCTCTTAAAAATAACATTTCATCTAAGTTTCACCTTTGATAGTAACACATTTTAAAAATAATAAGTTTGTTTGTAAACTTTAGATAGGAAAATAAAAACAACACTTAATATCAAATGCTTAAGTGTGAATTTTCAAGCTAGTTTTATGTTTTTGATATATAAAAGCAGCAAAAGGGTGCTGGCCCGTAGAACAGGGGACTGGAGGCACATTAACAGCAGGTTAATGGCACAGTCACAGAGAGAGTACGAAACTATTAACCGTTATCACCAGCATCTAAGCTTTTACCTCTATCAAAAACAAATTTCATAGTTCTGCATAATAGTAAAAAACTAGAGTAACTAGCAGCCATATCCACCATCAAAATAAAGTTCCACGGCCACGCAGCATAATAGTTTTATGTTGAGAGATAGTCAATGACTTTTAAAATGTTAGCATATTGTAATAGATTGGTAGTCTTATCAAAGGGGTTAATCTTAATCTATTAAAGCATAAATTATCATTGTGGAGACCCAAGTTTGAATCCCAAAGGGACATCTAATGTGGAATTCTCACTTGTGACTCTAGGTCTTCCATAGTTTGCTTCTAGTATGTAGGTGGTTTCTAAATGAATAGATTTCTATTTTAAGACTCTTCATCTTCCATAGGTGGTTTTCGGTATGGTTGCTACAAAGGATCTAATATTACTCTCATGGTTTTCCTTCCAAGAGCTTGTATTGGTCTCATGTTGATACTCCTAAATGATTAAAATATTTAAAAATAATCAAGTAGTCCTATAGAATAGTGATCTTGTTACTGATTTTATATTAATTTCATTTCTTGTGCAAGTTATTTTGTTATGAGTGGTGTTAGAGTATGATCTCGGGATGGTAGAAAGGTAAAGGTAAAGAAAATAAATTCAAGAGGTCAAATTGTAAAGCACATTCTCTCTCAAATTTTATTTTTTTTCTTATTAATAAAATAAAATCAATTCTATGTTGTAGTTGTACTATAATCCAAATTTAATGTTATTTGGAGCACATTTGAAGGACTTGTTATAAAATTTGATTGTTTACTAAGTTTTCTCTGAAGGCTACAAATTAGAAAATTTCTTGGATTTTGTTTTACAAAAGATGAGAATGAGGCCCTAGAAACTTTTTTTTTGATACAAGATGAGATCATTTATTTATAATATTCTAATAAAAAAAGTACATAAGGAGAATATATAGAAAAAATTTGGAGAATTTAAAATTCTAATAGAGAATACTAAATTCCATAAATGGGATTGCATCTAGGATTCCTAGAGCCTAATGAGAGTAGAATTCTTGTAGAAATAAAAATTCTAGAATACGAATGATACAATATTAACCTAAGGAATCAAAAAACCCATAAACCTCCATTTGGATAACAAGATAATACATACTACGCACTAATATCAAAGGGTATTGTGCATATATAACAATGAGTATTATAAAATTTCTTATTCCAATCCAATTCAGAGGCACAATATTCATAGGGGATATTTACTAGTTTATAGATTGAAAAAGAAGCCACCAAGAGAGTCCATTTAGGAAATACAAGATGTTTCTTGTGTTTCCTTTCTCCAAATTCTTCCTTTGCAAACCCCACTACATGAAAACATTCCCCAAAGAATGTGAATTCTAACAATGAGACAAGACATGATCCATTTACATCACTTTCTATAAAACCCATTTTATGAAGAATCAGAAGTAGAAATTCTCAACCTACTCTATCATAGGCTTTCATCATGTCCAATTCAATGAACATTAGATATAATTTTTTAGAATGTATTTAGTATGTAGTACTTCATTTTATAACAAATCCCCTTCAACTATATTTTTCCTTGGAAAAAAACCACCTTGTTCAGGATAGATAATGGAAGGTATAATGGTAGAAATCCATAAAGATTTTTTTTTTGTTTGTTAAAAAGTTATAAATTCTATTATGCAAAGAGATATCTTTGGAATTAGAAAATGAATATGACTTTGTTCATTTAGTGTTAAGAGAGACAAAGGTGGCATTAAATTAGTTCAACATTGATCTATTTCTTCTAGATTTCCCTAAGGCGAAGAAGATATAAAAAACTATCAAATCTAATCATTTTGAAAAAATAATGAAGTAAATCCATTTAGGCCAGGAAACGTGTTTGGGGATATTGATAATACTTCCTTCATAGAAATTTCCATTGTAAATGGCTATGTATGATGAATGTTATCTTGGTCTCACATTAGTTGAGGAATACAGTCAAGCACCTTAGAAGGACAAAGTGAAGAATTAGGTAGTTATCCTGTTGAAAGAAGTTTTAAAAAGAAGGCAATAATTTTCTAGCTTCTACAGTATTTTCTTCTCTTATAACTTCACCATTGTTTTTGTTTATTTGAAAGATTATATTATGGTTCTTTTAGATCTTGACATATGAATGGAAAAACTTTGCATTTATATCTCCATCCTTGAGCCATAACTCTCTAGATTTTTTCCTCCAATATATTTACTCTCTAAGAAAAATCTCATCTAAATGTTAATTCAATTTATCTATAGCTCATGTGTTTCTAATGATAGATTGTTATGAATAATATATTCATTTATGACACTTAACTGATCTTGAATTGAAATTTACATTTAAAAAATTATCATTTCAAATTTTTTGAGTAATTTATTTCAAAAACTATTCTTATGACCTTGTAGTGAAACATAATGAATTTAAAATGAGAAAAGAAAAAAAAATTGATGATGTAATAACTGAGATTAAGGAAGAAAACATATGAAAGATAAAAATGGAGATAAGAAGTCCCAAAGTGATAGTTGGAAAAATAATTTGTGTCCAATTTTTTAGATATTCCAGACAGATGGATACTTACAATAAAAGTTTCATCTTTAACCTCTAGTGAGAGAAGGAGTCCATATACAATTTCCTTGAAAATGGAGAGCCATTGGTTAATTTTTTTAATGGCTATAATATAGAGGAACTTCCCAAGCCTTGAGTGGCGTAAGCTATAACATAATCAAATATTTCACATCTGAAGTCTATTTCACTAGAATTCATGTACATACTATTTCCCTCTTTTAGTGTATTTAAGGTCTCAAAAGTTAATTAGCTTTGCATTCAATATTTTAACCTCTTTGGATGTATGAAATATTAATGGGGACATTCCTCCCCTACATCAAGGTTTTATTTACTATCTCTACCAATTCAACCCACATAAAGACGCATTTTTTAGTTCATCCTAACAGTAATATAGTAGATTCCTTGGGTAATGAAGGTTTCAAAATCCTGCATTCTCTTGCCAAGAAACCATTTAAAAAATTTAATTTGGTATTGAATCTTCTTCCCTATTTATTTCCCTTGAAAAAATGTTGGAATAATGGAAGGGTGTGTAATGAGAGGGGAGGTGTGAATCAGTACCCTTACAAACTTTTATCAATTAACCTTAGTACTCATTTCTTGCTTAACCAACCATTGTAGATTTTCTACTTCATGCATGCAATATCATAGCATAAGTGTAAATGCATGTTAAAAACATTGAAATATTCATGAAACTTATTGACACATTACGCAAGTATTTGGTAACGTATAAACCCTTGTTAGAAGGTAAAAACTGCGGTGGGGATGAAATCCACAAAGCTTCACTATTTGCAGGATGGAATGTGCATGTTAGGGCTACAAGTTGTGATCACTTCTGAAGATCTTACCCTGTTAGGAGTAACATGTCAAGCTTGTTAAGCCTTTTCGGTTAAGAGATTTCAAAAACACAATGTATGTGTGCACTCAGTTAAGGGATTTACATAAAGACTGTTAAGTCCACCTTCTTGAAGTTTTTTTTTAATGTTTTTTACAATTGTTAGAGAGTAGAAAAAAATATAGATGACCTAAAAACTTGAAATCATGAATTGTGGATTACAGATCCATTAAGTTCACAAAATTGTATATCACCTATTGTGATGGATAATACCTATGTTCTGCTCGGTAGCCTTGAATGTAGTTCTTCATAACTGAATTCATCTTTATCTATCCTTATGCATGAAAAACTTTGTTTGATCCATGGATGTTCTTGTGCGGCTACAATCATCATGTTCTGGATTTATTAATACATCTATATATACAAGATTTTGACTTAATTAGGCTTCAGACTTTCCTTGAATAACTCTAAGATCAAAGGTTTACAACTTGACCTTGATCTGCTAGTTTGCATGAATATAAATAGTTAAAATAATTAAATCCATCATTTAGGCTTTTCTTGATCCACAAGAAATGGTTATCCAGCTAAGAAAGAAGCTATTTTAAAGACTAAAGTGCTTTAGCTGATGTGTAGTACATTTCCGCTTTTCTTAGTGTTAAAACTGTCTCTCATTTACACTGGTGCTCAGTGATGTCTCTAGTTGGTTGATATCGTCTACTCGGTTGATATACTCTGCTCAGTGTTCATAATGTTTAAGTGACCACTGTGTGTGGTGAACACTATGCTTGGTGATCACTGTCGCTCGGTGAATGTTGGTGCTCGGTGAATGCTAACCGATCAACCAAAATTATCTGCTTGAATACTGATGGCATTTTTTGATCCTTAAGGACTATGAATATCGCCCTTTTCCATTAGTATCAAAAATTTATATGTACAGTATATACCAAGTATGTTATACTTTTAAAATGACTCCACTTATGTGCATGCCTCAGTTTGTAGATACAATGTATGTACATATTTCCCCCTGTATGTACATGTTTCCCCCTTTTTTGAAAGTAATGAAAAAGATGTATAACTTACAGCTTGTCAAGAATGTTCTTATGATATTTCTTGACGTCTTCCATCATCTTTTTCAATTCACCTTCAGGTGCTCTAGGGTCATGTGCTCCAATGTAATTTAAGTGTGCATGTCATAGATGCTTTTAGCTATTGACATCTCTGGGGTGACAATTAGAGTCTTTGTCGTAGTCATATGTGTCATCAACAATGTGATATTCGGTAGTAACATGGCTTGTATCTCATTTACTTCATCTATGATTTTTATTTCCTCCTTTTGTATTTCAAGTCTT
This sequence comes from Thuja plicata, assembly GCA_018584345.1. Classification (NCBI taxonomy): domain Eukaryota; kingdom Viridiplantae; phylum Streptophyta; class Pinopsida; order Cupressales; family Cupressaceae; genus Thuja; species Thuja plicata. The sequence goes on along the minus strand of MU225975.1, from coordinate 578,481 downwards.
AACCATTTAGATTCAACTAGGTTTTCATAATGCAATTGGAATGCGTTTGGCTCAGTTGAAAGGCTTTGTACACTAGATTTTAGATCTTCCTCCAACTTAGCTATTTGTGCATCCTGCTCGGTGGTGAAGCCTTCAATAGTGCATAACTTTTGAACTAAGGTAACTAGTTCTAAAATAATAGGATCTAGTGTAGTTACTAGTTCAGAAAGTTTCACCTTGTTTACTACCACTTCTTGGCTTATTTTATTTGTGAGCCTATAGTGATACTTTTCTTCTGCTCTTTCCTCAATGACCTTCTCGATGTCTACATTTTGTTGTGTGATTTCCTAGGTCAAAACTGCTTGTTGATCAATGACAGGTGCATTTTTATTAATCTGTGTGTCAGGAATTATTTGTAATAGAATTTCCTTTGTTGTTTACAAGACTTGAGCATTCTTTTTTTATATTCGTAGCTTGTCCTATTATGCTTTACTTTTACATAGCTCCACATACCTTGTCAATGACTTGGGATCAAGTGTTCTTGGATCACAATCAGGTATGTCTATTATATCATCAAGTGTAACATGGGCTTTACTTTTTGTGTTCTTCTTCTTCTTTAGAATGTTTCTTGATGCAGGGGAATGAGGTATGATAGCAAGAGCCTTTTATTGTGCTATTTCTATCATTGATTGTTGGGGAGGTGTGGTGCCATGACTAGGTTGCTTGGTCAATACCTGTTGGTTGGTTGTAGATGTCTCTACACCAACCTTTTCTTGGTCTGCAGCCTTGTCTTCCTTTCCACTATCTTTGGTGGGCGCATCACTCGGTTTATCCTCTCCATTTTTATATGCCTTTTCCCCTTGTTCATCACCTTTGTCCATTGGTGTGTTTTTTTTTAGGATTAGGTGTTTTCTCCTTTGCTTCAGTTATTATATTGATATCTTGTATCAATAAAGGCATGTTACCTAGTACAAGTGTTTGTGCAAAATTAGTAGTGTCCTTTTCCTTTGTTTTCTTGGTGGTAATATTGACATCTTCATTAGCCTTGACATTATCATCAGAATCACTATGACTGATATCTTTTATAGTGATGTATCATCTTTCCTCTAATGATTGCAAAATTTGAGGAATATCATCCTTGGCCTTACTTGCCTCTGTTGTCAAATCAATAGGATTAACACCCTTGGTGTCCTTGATGAAAACCTCCTCATGGATCGGTGTGGCCTCCTTCTCCTCGGTGTCAGTGGTCTCAGTTAGAGCTAGTACTTTCTCTAGTGGATTAAATATTTGTGTCCAAATCTTGTTGCTATCAATGTCAATATCTTCGAGCTTGTTTTGCAATACCTTGTATGCTCTTGTTTTTGTAGAAAATTTATTTTCATGCTCCTTCATTTTTTGTTCAATTTCTTCAATTATGGAATCGGGCTTGAAATTAACTAAGATTTTTTATCTCATAGGTTTTTCCATGTGTAATGCATATTTCCACCTTGCTGATATTTTATCTTGTAGCTCCTTTGGAATATGAGTGCCAAATTGTAGAGGTACATATTTGTATGCTACCATCATTTTAATGACTACTTCTTCTATTTTGTTTTTATCCTTGGTAGATAGACTACCCATTGTCTAATCTTGTGATGTGATATACTGCCAGTATTGATGATTTACTCTGCAATTTCATCAACTATCTTTGGTATTTTGGCCTTTTCTCCTTGGATCCTATGTTCTTTTTCTATTTCTACACTATCATCCTTGTCCTCTCTTCCTCTTACATATATATTTTGTTGTCTCGGTGCTTGTTGCTCGGTTGAGGCTTTTCTTTTCATATATGTTTTCATTGTGCCTTTCTTGAATGGTGGTGAGTCTTGCTTCTTGTCTTGGATGTAGCTGTGACATCAGTAACTTTTTTTTTATTTTCCTTTGGTGGCTCTTCATCTGATTCTTTAGACTCGGAATCACTTAGTTCTTTTCCTTCACTGACAGGTGACTATTCCTCAGTGATATCTTCTATTTTTTCCAACTCTTCATTAGTTCCTGAGAGTTTTTTTCTTAAGTGTTTTCACCATTTGAGTTTGCTTCTTCCCTATTTTCTTGACTACTAAGCTCATCTTTATTCTTGACTAGGCTTCCTCATATGTGCCAAATCTTCTTATAGATTTGTCAACTGGTTCATTTAGTAGGGCTTCAATGGCTCCTATAGCCTGATCTATGTCAATTTCATTTTCCAATGGTGGTAACCATGTTGTTCTTGGGTTGGAATCTTTGATGAGTGTAGTGACGGTGTCAACTACAAAGCATTTCTCATATTTGTATTGTTCCACCAACAGTGCAGGGATTCTAATCCTATTTTTCATCCTATCCTTAAATGTTTTGAAGTATGCATCCAATAGTGGAATGAAATTATCTCCTATTGATTTAATGTAATCACTAATCTGTGTTGTGATCTGTCAGTTTGTGTCCCAATTGACATTAGCAACTGAAGGAAATAAGTTCTCAAAGTAAAAGAATGTTCACATTAACAAAGAACCGAACTTACATGTATTAGAGTGGGATGATCTAATTGTTTTCATGTTCTCTTCCAATTATGTTAGTAGTATCTCATCTAGGTCTAGCTGCAGACCTTTCTTTACTATCTTTTATGCAGTGTCAACAGCTCCACAAGCAACGTTGTTCATTCTTCTTGCTTGAAAGATCTTGTACCCAATCACATATGCACCAAAATTCATATCAGGGTGGGTGATTGAATTCACTTTTAGACCTTTTCCATCCCATCTGGCTCCTGTTAGCTTTTCAATCTCTGGGTGTCTAGGGTGCCTTAGGTATTTTTCCTTCTTGGTGATTGGGTATCCTGTTACTTGATGAATCAAATCCTTTGTGATTGGTTTAGGTTCATCTAACCACATTTTACCATCATGCACTCGGCTAAGCACAATGCAAATCCATTCTATTTTGAATTTTTTCAGGAATAGTAGGACATTGGTTAACCCTTTCACTTCGATGCGTTTGTACTCATCCTTCAGGTGTTTTTCCTTGCATAGTTTATGATAAGCTTCTTCAAGTTCAATGTCTCCAATCTCTGCAAATTTGTAGTGGATGTATGCTCAGATGTCTTCAACCAGAAAAAACCTAGATGGGATACTTGAAAATGCCCCCTTATTGTTGGGTTGAGCAGTAACCTTAGATCAGAACTTGTAGTTAGGTTCTTCATAGTTCAAGTTCTTGATAAAAACAACCTATTGGAAATATGTTGAGTCAATGTGACTGAGAGGGGGGTGAATCAATAAACAATACAAATTATTCTTTTTAATCCAATATTAGATTATCTAATCTTATTGCAAGCATGAAATGAAAAGAAATAAAACATCCACAATAGTTGACAAACTATTTGGTTACCCATAAACCTTCCAAATAGAAAGTAAAGCTGGGGTGGGGATGGTACCCACAAGATTTATTACTGCAGTATAAATTTAGCCATAAAGATTACAATTGAACACTTTTGATGGCCTACCCTATTAGGAGCAATAAGGACTGTTAGGTCCACCTTGTGAAAGGATTTGATACAATACAATAAAGTAATGCAACTCTGTTAGGAGATTTATAAAGGACTGTTAGGTCAACCTTGTTAGAACATTTTGTTGATGCACCTGTTAGGGTGAACCAGTAGATGATATTCAATGCAACTTTGATTTGCTGAATAAAATCCAATGATGTAAACTAATCACCCGACTGTGATGGATGAGTCTCTATTCTTCCTTATACTGGTGTAGCCTCTTAAAGAAATTGCTTCTTCATATTCGCATACATGCTCTTAAACATCTATTCAATTCATTACTCACCTTTTGGATAAAAATAATAATTTATATTTATACCTTATCCAAACCAAATACAACTATAAGTCATCTTCCATAAGATAAATTAACATTTAACAATATCAGCTAAGTCAGCCCAAAACTTTCACTCGGGTCCAGTAATCCATTATGGGAATACACTGGCACTCATGCATTATGTTGTCACTCGAGAAACATACTACACTCTATTAATTGGGAAACTCTACATACTCGGGCTACTCTGATCACTCAATTAATATTGATTACCACTATATGCTCGGTCGACGCTGCCACTACTCAGATTACATAGTAACTACTTGGGTTACAGTGTTTGCTCGGTCAAAACTATGATGACTAAGTTTTTTGGCACTAATTGACTATATGTCTTTCCATATGGTCATCAATCTCCCCCTTTGGCATTAGTGACCAGAAACACTTATCATGTTCAAAAACTGCTCAGAGTCAAAACTCCACCTTACCACATGCTTG
>MU225975.1:563849-574081 GCA_018584345.1 Thuja plicata | reverse complement strand
TATATATATATATATATATATATCACTTCTCTACTTCTCTTCTGTACATGTATTTCCTATATACATCTTTCCTATATCCTATATACATTTCTCCCTTATTTTTGACACAAATGCCAAAATATATGTATATGGTAATACCAAAATAGGATAGGAAATCAATGTGTACCTTTAAAATATGATACACAGTATTGTCCCAATTATCTTGCAACACCTTCAGGATGTATAACTCTATCTGTAACTCTATTGATAGCTCCATCATAGTTTCTGCAACTGAAAAATTATTGTCATGAATAAGAGTCTTAGCATGAGCTATATGCTTTTGCATAACATCCATGTGTGGAAGGAGTTGACTCTGCATAGCTATGAGAGATTCTCTTTTCCTTTCTTCTTCTCTTATTAATTCAGCCTTCATGTCTGTTAGATACTTAATTTTCCCAAAATGTGTTGAGCTTGAACTCAGGTTAAGTGCCAACAGATTTGCACTTTCCTTTAGATCTGTATCAACCTTTGTCAGCTTTGTCTTGATCTCCATTGTGAAATTTGAAGTATCACTAAGCTTTATGAATAATGAAGAAACATTATTTACTGTATTCTCTAGAGAGATAATGAGAGAATTTAGCTTGACTTGATCAATTGTAATCTTGCTTGCAACATTCTCTAGGAATTTGTTCTCAAACTTTCTTTCTTCCTTCTGCAATAGTTTTTCTTGACCATTTAAATCTTTATTAGGCTTGTGGACTATGTCTACAAGTTCGTCCATAATTGAATCACTCTAATTTACTTCTTGTTCTAGTGCATCTAGGAATATACCTTTGATGTCTTCCAACACTTTGTTTCTCTTCTTCTCTTGTCGGAGCTTCTGTTGTATGACTCTTTTCTTCTATAGCTCCCCTAGTGTGTCCATTTTCTCTACTGATAGATTGGATAGATCCCAATTTTGAATCACAATGTCTTTCTCAATATCTATATCATCAATGATTGTTTCTTTTCCTTATCCACTATCCTTAGGATTGGGTGAAGGGACAATATCCTTACTCTTTCCACTATCATCTACTTCTTTTCCTTCCTTTGTTTTCTCGTCAGTATTCAGTTGGAATAGGTCATTGAAATTTGTTGCACCAAATGTAGGGTCTACATCAACCGTAGCATCTATTCTTACTAAAGGAATGTCTATAGTTACATTCTGTGACTCAGTCAGGCTTGGCCCTGTAGTAGGTGGAGCCTAGTGCTCGGTTCCTACTAGTCTTGATGTCGATTCTATGGACTTGTCTTTTCTTAGAGATATGAAGACATGAATAGGTGATTGTGGTAGAGATGTCATTACCTCTACTTATATCTTCTCTATATTGGATGCTTCAATAGATTCCACCTCATGTAATTCTGCATCATCAGTCTTTTCCTTGTGTTCTGTACTCGGTACTTCAGTCTTGTCTTCTTCTTTGATTTCTAAGATTATCTTATATATGCTTGTAGCTTCCTGCACCACATCCTCTATCTTCTTATTCAATACCTGTAATTTCCTGAACCTTGGAATGTGATTTCTTTCATACCTGATCATTGCCTCTTTAACCTCTTTGTTTGTCATAGTAGGCATGATTTGCCTCAATGTTTGTTCTCTGATGTCTTTTTCTATTCGGGAAAAATTTCTCTAGGGGATATATATTGGCTCGAATAGGTCTTCAGGCATATGAATATTCTATTTGGATGGATCATACTTCCATCTTGTCATCTTCTTTACAACTACTTCCTCAATTTTCTTTTGTTCATCCTTCGTTCTGGAGGTATAATTGAGAGATTTTAGAGAACTCATACCACTACCTTCTCTTAATGCTTCAATTTTCTTCTCAAAGGTAGGTGGAGGATTTTTGAATGTGATTTTGTCTTCTTCATCTTCCTTAGGTAATATGATTTTCCTTCTTGATCTCCTTGGTTTTCTTGTAGTGAAGACAACGGTAGAGGCCTTACACATTTTCTTGAGAATTATTCTCTTTATTTTCTTAGGAGGCTCTACTTCTACCTCTTCCTCTTCCTTTTTAGATATATCATCTTCTATCTTGATTTAAACCCCTTGAATTACTAAGATAGAAGGAGAAGTATTTCCATACTTCTTTCCAAACTCTTCCATCCTTTTCTTTCCTCTTTTCAGAATCTTAGGAATCTCAATTTGTATTGAAATTCTTCTTTTGGCTTCATCATATTAACCAAAGTAAGGTGTTTTGGAGTGAACAAGATCATTCACAAGATCTTCAATTATGTTCTTGGTCTCATTTATGTTAACCTCATATGCAAGAGGTTTTGCCCATGCTACCCTAGGTCTGACTGCATGAATATATACTTTATCATAGTCAACTAGGAAACAAATATCATCCTTATGGTCTTCAAACAATTGTTTAGGAATTTCATACCTATTCTACATATTTTGTCTGAATTTCTCAAAATATGCATCCATGATGCTCTCAAAATTGTCTCCTAACTCAGCTATAAACTTATTTATCTAATATATAACTGGTTTATCCTTCTTCCAAACAACTGTGTCTTTGGAAGGGCAAAACTTCTGAATGTAAAAGAATATGCAAACCATAAATGCGACGAACTTACATGGATTGGTCTTTGATTCCTGGATGCTTTCCATTTCTTTCTCAATTGGATGAGCTACAACTTGGCAAGGTCGAATGAGAGGTTGTTCTTGACCACCTTGTATGCGAAGTCCATAGCCTCACATGGTACTCTGTTAGGTCTGTTAGATCTATAGATTTTGTGAGAAATAACATGAGTCCCAAACTTCAATTCCATGTCAGTTACTCCATTAAGTCTCATGCCTCTGCCGTCCCACTCGGCAAGAGTCTTCTCAGCTAGGGCATCTCGAGGTAGGGTTTCGTTAGATTTGGACTTGTCCAACATAGGATACCCTGTAACATGGTGTATCATTATCTTTGTCATCTTCACAGGTTGCTCCAGCCATAGCTGCATGTCATGAACACATCTCAGAATGAACCTAATCCATTAACCTAGAAATTTTGTGGCATATACATGATGTGAGTGAAACCCTTAACTTCTAGATGTTTATGCTCTGGCTTCAGGTTTCCAACATCATAGAGTTTATCATAAGCAAGAGTGGGGTGGCTAAAAGAAGTTGAGTCCCACTTTTGGGCAAAAAGTGGAAGTGTTTTCCCTATTTTTTAAATTTTCTGTCAATTGATGTCAAAATTTGAGGCACTTAGAGATTGAATCTCAAAAAAATCTACAACTAGAAATTGTAGTGCTCGGATTCTAGTTTACAAATATGTAATTTATTTGAATACCCACATGGTATAAAATATATTTTAGTAGGCATGTTTAAAAACCTCTTTTTCATAATGCCTATTTCAGGACCATACCCCGCATGTGTACGACTACCCTATTTTGAAGTAAATAAATGATATTTTCTAAATCTTCTGGGGGAAGCTACCTAACACATCAAAGATTGGTAAGAATTTTTTTTCTTTTTTTTAATTGAATATATTTTTTTTATTAATTTTTTATTGACTATAAAGTACATTTTCAAAACCTCTCATGTACGACCACCATAATTTGATGAAATTTTCATTTTTTTTTTATTTTTTTTTTATTTTGAAGATAATTCTATTTAGATTGGGCTCATATAATTCATTTTTTCAAAAACTTAAAATCAAAAAAGCTATTAAAGTTTTAGTGAACCTTACTATTTTAAGTTTAGGTATCACTTTTGATTAATAAATATTGTAAAAATAGTAAAATTTATCATATCACTATAAAATTTATATTTTTGAAATCTAGATAGTAAGAGCTCTAATGAGTTTTCATTTCGTTAAAAAATTTGATTAGGAAGACCCTCAAAAAATTACGGAAAGACAAAAATCTGGTATTCAAATACCTTAGCCATTATTTTGGAGGTCCAAGCATAGGCTTGGTCCCACCAAACCTGTTCCAAACTGAAATCCAATGCAAAGGGTGGTTTGGTAAATTCCAATTTTAAAAGATGGGCACACGTTTAAAAACATGTACCCATTTCTTAAATATAATAAATCGGCATGTAAAAAATGATTTTCTTATTAAAAAAATAAAAAATAAAAAATTTAAAAAATGGGCACCCATTTTTTGAATTTTGGATCGGGTGTCCGAGCCTAAGATGGGTGCCCATTTTTTTCAAAATGGGTGCCTGTTTCTAGCGGTAGTTTTTAAGCCCACAAGACTTCCGCTGAATTGGTACACAACTTATTGCACTTACCCCTCTTCATTTCCAATGTTTCAAGTTGTTGAATTGTGCAATGATAGAAGGCTAGGATGTCATTAATCAATATTACCCTTGGATGAATTGGGGAATGAGATCCCATCAGGTCTATCTCCTATGGAACCGCTGGATGAAACTTAAACTTAGGATGATCGTAGATTGTATTCCTGACCAACATCTCAAATCCTTTCTTAACTTTGCTGCTGGATGTGAATGCCATTATGCTCGGAGGTTCGATAAAACTTCACAACTAAAAACTTTGGAATACAAATTCACTCTGAATTTCTTAAGGCACTGTATCACTCTACAAACTGAAAGCTTTGTAAATAATAACACTTGCAATTCATCTTCTATAAGATATTTTACTGTTGAGTTTACATTAAATGCTCCGTACATGGTAGCTAGCATAGCTTGGAATAAAGATCGGAGAACACAAAATTTAATATCCTCAAAACCATACAACCTAACTTAACTCGATTAAGCCTATGCAACTTGGGTGTTACTGAGATCTTGACTTAGTTAAAACTACAATATGTCCTAGTGCATCAATATACTGATTTGGACTTACTATCATGTCTGGAATTGATGTAGGATGTCTTGTATGCATAGTTCCAATAATCTCCTTGCATGATTATTCATAGATGGTAGATCCACCCAATTCACTACTTTGGGTGCCATTCGATCCTTCATTGTTCTAATTTGAACTTTCAGGAGATTTCCTTACCCATTGTTGATTCATGTAAGTTCTGATTTCTGAAACTTTTGTTTTGCCTTTCTCAAAACTAGTATCTAATTTCTCTCTGTTCGTGCAATTCTTGCTTAGATGACCGAGTTGTTTACATACATAACACCTCTTAGTAGGATTCCTTTTTCTAAGGTGAGTCTTTACACAATTTGCACCAATATGCCCATATTCACCACAGTGACAACATCTTCTCCATATGTTGTAATCCCAACCAAAAATTGCTTTAGCTAGTTGTTCGGTAGGGTTCCATTACTTAGTTATGCACTTGGAGGATTTGTGACCTTGTTTGTTACAGTTGAAACATTTTCATTCAAACTTAGGTTTCTCAGTGCATTCACCTTACCTCTAGATAGTCACTAGAGGTTTGTGATGAGTGTTTGAAATATGTTGGATTTGCTTTGGAGGTGTTGTGAATCACTCTTATCACTCTTTAATTTTCTCTTAAACGTTGGGTGAATGAATGAGTTCACGTTTTCCCTTTTTATAGAAAAATATAACCTAAGTGATGCATTAAATGCTTCACCTACCACTCAATCGAGAAAGCGGAGATGCTCGGTTAAAACACTAAAGACTTCAGCTCGGTGAGTATACAATACTCGGTCCAAAATGTCAACTTGATTTTCTTCCACATTTTTAGAGATGATGCTCGGTATATAATGTCAACTTGGATATCTTTCATATGTTTACCGATGTGTAGTTTATGCTTGATTTATATTAACCAACCAGACTAGATTCAAAAAACATAACATACAATACCATAGTACATCTTCATTCATGCTAATTTGGCATATTCTCAATCAATATAGGAACTGATGTAAAATACAACTTTGTATAGTGTAGTTCCATACTTGTATTGCTTAGGTGGGGGTGGTGGAATCACCTGATCCCTTGGATTAGGCGTCACCAATTGAAGTGCTTGGTCCAATATTATCATTGTTTTAAGCTCTTGTCCACATTTGATTTCTCATTCTCCTGATGTCTTCAATAGTATTTCCATTTGCAAAAGTGCTTGTCTCTATAGTCCTTTCTTAAGTGACTCACCTTATGATAGTGTAAGCATTTCATTCCAGGGCTAGTCTAGTTTCTAGATCTTCTTATCCATTTTCTCATATAGTTAGCAGCTATATGTCCATATCTACCACATGCTGTGAAATTTACCCAAGTTTTGTAATCCCAAACATTTGTATTACCGACTCTTCTAGGTTGTTATGCATTTTCTTGTTCTTTGGGTTTCTAGACTTGCTTTATCCTTTTTCTAGATTCATGAAATGTGTGTCCATGTATGTTGCAAGTAGAATTTAATGTTTTTCCATATAAGATTTCTTCTTGAGTTTGTTCAGCTTAGATTTGCATTCATGTGGTTTGTGTCCATGCTTGTTACAGTTATAACAATTACCTATGAATGTAGAAGTAATTTTAGGAATACCTTTTGCTTTTCTCTTGCAAACATTTGATGTGTGGCATGTTTTTCCATATTGGTTGCATGAACACTTCTTTGGTCTTGGATTTGTATAGGCATTCCTTTGATCAGCTCAGTTTGATGACTCTTCATGCTCGGTATAACCTAAACCAATATTGTTTTTGAGTCTTCTCTGTCCATTCATAAATTCATCCATTATTTTTGTATTGTCTTCAGCTTTCTTGATCATATCATTATGTTGTTGTTGAATCTTTGCTTCATGCTTCAGTTTCTCATTTTCTTGTTTTAGTTTACCAATAACTTCAAATTTTCCATTAAGTTCTATGTTCACTCGGTTGGCCTCATGAATCATAAGAATTATTTGATTAGTGATCTCAATGTGATGTTCAGTAAGTCTATGTATCTCAGATTCTTTGTCTTGTAATTTTTTAAGTAATCTTTCTCTTGTCATCAATAGCTAAAGTTCTTTCTTGTTTAGCTTGTCTTACATTATTCATAACATCAATCATTCTTACCATCTGTGTCTCTTCATCGATATGTAGTACATTTACTTGTTTGGTCATATGTTGATTGATTTCATTTAGATTTATAAAGCTTCCTTCAGATGTGTCAGATGTATTACTAGATCCAGATCTAGATGAATCAAATAGGTTAGGTATCTCTTCTTCATGATAGTCAGCTTCATTGTAACGAGAAGCCATGACTTTTCTTTCAACCAATAACTCTTTCATTTTGATTCTTGCTTCTTTGTATTGCTCAAATAAAATTTATATTTGCAACTTCTGATTCTCAATATTTTTATCAAGCTTATACCTTTCCATTGTATGATCATTTCTCTCAAGTGATTAAACTTTTCTAAAATAAGAGATCTATCTCTGATACCAATTGTTGGAATAATGGAATGGTGTGTACTAAGAGGGGAGGGGTGAATCAGTACCCTTAAAAACTTTTATCAATTAACCTTAGTACTCATTTCATGCATAACTGACCATTGCAGCTTTCCTACTTAATGCATGCAATATCATACCATAAGTGTAAATGCATGTAAACAAACATTGAAACATTCATGAAACTTATTAACACATGACACAAGTATTTGGTAATGCAGAAACCCTTGTTAGAAGGTAAAAACTATGGTGGGGATGAAACACATAAAGCTTCACTATCTGGAGAATGGATGGTGCATGTTAGGGCTACAAGTTGTGATCACTTCTGATGATCTTACCCTGTTAGGAGTAATATGTTAGACTTCTTAAGTTTACTTGGTTAAGAGATTTTAGTAACACAATGTATGTGTGCACTCGGTTAAGAGATTTAGATAATGGTTGTTAAGTCCACCTTCTTGAAGGATTTTTTCTATTTGCTACAATTGTTAGAGAGTAGAAAAAAATATAGATGATCTGATAGCTTGCAATCTTGAATTTCTGATTATAGATCCATTAAGTTCACAAAATTGTATATCACCTATTGTGATGGATAATACCTTTGTTCTTCTTGGTAGTCTTGAATGTAGTTCTTCATAACTGAATTCTTGTTTATCTATCCTTTTGCATGAAAAACTTTGTCTGATCCATAGATGTCCTTGTGCTGCTACAATCATCATGTTCTTGATTGATTAATACATCTTTAAATATACAATATTTTGACCTAAAAAGGTTTCACACATTTCTTGAATAACTCTAAGATCAAAGGTTTACAACTTGACCTTGATCTCCTAGTTTGCATGAACATAATGAGATAAACTAATTAAATCCATCATTTATACTTTTCTTGACCCACAAAAAAAGGTTGTCCAGCTAAGCAAGAAGCTATTTTAAAAACTAAAGTACTTTAGCTGACGTGTAGTTCAGATCCACTTTTCTCGGTGTTAAAACTATCTCTCAGTTAGACTGTTGCTTGGTGATTTTTCTACTTAGTTGATATACTCTTCTTGGTTGATATACTCTGCTCGGTGTTCAGAATGTTTTGGTGACCACTGTGCTTGGTGAACTCTGCACTTGGTGATCACTCTCGCTTGGTGAATGTTGTTGCTTGGTGAATGTTGACAGACTAACCAAAACTATCTGCTTGAATACTAATGACAACTTCTGATCCTTTAAGGATTATCACAAAAAGAGGATTTAAAACCTACCATTATTGCCTAAAAATAGAAGTCACAAACTGAGGTGGATTAAAAATGGAAGGACCTAGATAAGAGGCTAAGAATCATTTTAAACAATCTAATATTGATATAAGGATGCCGAAGTACACTCTCCTTTTGGAAACTAGTTTGAAAATAAAGGAAAAAGTAAAGGACAAAACCTAAACCACAAGAAATTTTTTGAAAATAAAAGAGGTAGACCTAGAAAGAATATGGGTATCGATAGGGTACCTAACATAATAAGAATAGGGATAATCAAAATTAAAGTAAGAAGAATAACTTGACGAGAATTGTAGTGGCTATTATGAAAAATACAAATATATACAAAGAAAATATTGTTAAAAAGATATGAGAGTTCTGACACTTTGGAAGTGATCCTATATTATATTAAATAAAGTGAATAAGAAGATTGTGACCTCCCGTGAAAAATCCCTATGGTCCTATCCCCTAAAGGCATCTCTAGCTCCTACTATTATCTCACTAAGGAGGATGCTTCAAAAACCAACTTAGCTTATGTTGTCCTAAACTCAACCTTGCCCTTCAAACATTTATAGAGAAAAAATATCATAATTGGAAAAAATAATGAAGATAATAATGATATCAAAGGAGATGGAAGGAAAAGAAGAGAATAAAATAAATTTATTGGATAGCATAGTTTCTCGATTTAAGGAATCTCTAGTAAGGCTTCTTACTATCACTGAAGAAATAATAAAATTCTCTATCAATTTTTTGGACTATCTAACGTGGATCACAACATGAAGAAAATTGGGCTACAAGAGAACATGCACAAAGAAAACACAAAACTAAAGAAAGATGTGAGGCACAAAAGTACAAGGGAACTACATCATATTATAATGCCTCTCCAATTTGATAGATTTTGCATTTCATACTTCTTGATGTGGACTTGGAATTGTACCTATAGTTGTACCCTCTTTACAATTGGAAGTGGATCGGTCGTAGTGCTTTGATCTTGTTTTGGATTCTTAATTGTTGCAATATATGAGTTTGAGTTCCTATCTTATACTTTTCTTTTAGATTTATTTTATAATCATTTTGGACATGTGATGTGCTTTATTTCTTCATGGTGAACTGTATGATGCTTTTGCATTGGGATATATTCTTTCTTTCTTGTTCTTGGTTGTGGGAACCCAATAATTATACTTTTGATTAAATTTATGAGTTGGTTATGGCATGAGATTCCACATATTTTGGATCATGATTACAACATTGGAAATTTTTTTGAGATCTATCATATTTTTATGATTTGAAATATCAATGTTAATATAGAAAAATAAAATGAATCTTATTAATAATATTGAATGAAGCAAAGTTGTGTTATATAATATAAAATTAAAATTATATGGTTAGAGATATAAGTTAGATTTAGTGTATGATGATGGTGGTGGTGGTGGTCATGATGATGATGATGATGGTGGTGGTGGTGGTGGTGGTGGTGGTGGTGGTGATGATGGTGATGGTGATGATGATGATGATGATGATGATGATGATGATGATGACGACGACGTTTATGACGACAACATTGACAATGACGATGACGATGACAAGGAGGAGGATGATGACGATAACGATGAAGATGAAGATGACAATGACGATGACGATGACGATGACGATGACGATGACGATGACGATGTCGATGATGATGATGATGATGATGATG
>MU225975.1:533317-561385 GCA_018584345.1 Thuja plicata | reverse complement strand
TGACAATGATGATGATGATGATGATGGAGATGATGATGAAGATAATGATGATGATGATGATGATGATGATGATGATGATGATGATGATGATGATGATGGTGATTATGACATTGATGACGAAGATGATGATGATGATGATGACAATGGTATGTCAAAATCATGGGGCATTTTTAGAAGACAATATGGAAGAGGATAGGAACTAATTTGTCATTTGGGTTAGGATATCACCCCTAGACATATGGCCAAACAAAGGTCATAAATACACTCTTAAGAAACCTTATGAGGTGCCTAATAGAGGAGTATGGACAAGTGTGGAACCAAGTCCTACCACAGGTAGATTTTTTTTTAATAATGATGGTGTAAATAGGATAACTAGTAAGAGTCCTTTTGCAGTTGTTTATGGTGTTCACCCCAGTGGAGTTTGTAAATTTAGAGACATGGGTAGCATGGATGGGAAAAGTGGACATGCTGAAGACTTCACCCAATAAATGGAAGAAGTCCATGACCAAGTCAAGCAAACACTCATAGAGGAAATAAAGAGATTAAAAGCCAAAATGGATGCAAACAAAAAGGAGTTTCACTTTGAAGTGCAGGATTTAGTGATGATACATCTAAATAAGACCAGGTTAAAGGAAGGCATACCTAGCAAGTTATAGATGAAGAGGATAGGTACATGAAAAATCATAGCAAAGTATGGAGAAAATGCATACAAAATTGATCTACCTCCAGAATTGGAAATCTCACCAGTGTTCAATGTTTAGGACTTAGTTGAATGCAAAGGTCTACTATGAAAAATAATAGAGACTACTAGTAATGTGAAAAATATTACAGTCAATGTGCCCTTACAAAATATAAGAAAGCCACTAGTAGAGAGGGTACTAGACACTGGAATTAAAAACAAGACCAGACATGATCAATACATGGAACATATCATCAAGTGGAAACATCTTCCTGAGGAAGAGGCTAGATGGGTTGTTGAATCATATTTCAAGATGTTGGGAATATATCTTGCATTATTGACTCCAAGTGTCACTTAAATTCTTTGTCTAGGGGGGCATGGTGCAAGAGCATGTAGCAGTCTTAACCCTCAATATTTGTTGTGAAAGGCCTTAAAATGGTCTTGGGTTTCAATGGGCTAGTTTAGGGTGGTTTAGGATTGGTTTGAAATGTTTTGGTAGATTTTTGTGTTGTATTGTGTGCAATTTGGTCCAAGTGACCTTTGTAATGTCTTGATGGTCAAAATGGGACAAAATATGTTTTTGAAAACAAAAATGCTTTGGTGGAAATTTTTGGAATGTATTAAGCCTTATGACATGGTTTTTGACTTTATAGAACCCATTATAATAATTTTGGTTGTCACAAACATATTTTGTCCCATTTTGACCATCAGGACATTACAAAGGTCACTTGGACCAAATTGAACACAACACAACACAACAAAAAACTCCACCAAAAAATTTCAAACCAATCCTAAACCACCCTAAACCACTTTATTAAATCCCATTCACAGGGTTTCTGACTGTACGAATCAAACCAATGATTAAATCAAGTTCATTGGTGTCTGAGTAATGGGTGGACAAGGTTAGGAGACTTGGTGAATCTATTTTGAAGGTATTTGAATACTTGAACCATTGAGTGGTCAAGAAAGGCTTGCAAAGACCTAGAAATGCTCATCTTGGATTAGGGTTTGTACAGACTCCATGGGAAGATGAGACCTTTGAAATCTTTTGAGGATTCCAAAAGGGTTTCAAGAATGGACATTGGTTTTGTAGGTTCTCTGGGAGTCTGAAAAGAAAATTCCAAAAAAGTAGGGAGATAGGGCTAATTGACGACTACAAGGGATACAAGGCCTTATTAGAATAAACTAGGAGATCGGTGAGAAAAACAAGGAAATAAATGAATTGGTTGAACCTTGTCCACCATTTTGACACACATTTCATGACCTCCATACCCCTGAAAGATGCTATGCTAGATGATGGAGGTTTTGGTATACTTGTTGATTTAGAGAAGTAGATGGTGAGTGAGTACTATGTGAACTTGATAATAAATCTTTGGGTAAGAGATTTCTAGGTGAAGTAGAAAGGGTGAGAAAATATTCTTGAGAACCCTAGACCTATTGTATAATCTTTATTCATTAGATGAAGAGGAACCCAAGGCAACCATATTAGATTGGTTTTAGAGCCTACAATATTTGGGATAGAGTAATATATGTCTAAAGGTGAATCAGTAAGCTCATCCAGGATGGTGAACAATGCTTGATTATCCAATAAGGTGAATGAACAAGATGTGGATAATAGACTCTTCAGAGAAAGAATAGCCCAATTGGAAAATAAATTGGGTGAAGTGGAGGAGAATACAGAAGAAGTCAGTGGAAAGATTGATGAGAAAGAAGGAAAGGGAAAAGAAGTGGTAGTGGAAGATGAGGTTCAAGAGCCTAACCCTGTCATTAGGAAGATCCTTTCCTAAGGGGATTGAAAGCCATGAGTGACAAATATCTAGAGGGTATAACTCTATTTACTGGCAAGATGGAGCCAAAATTTGTAATGGAATGGATCGAGGGATTAAAGAATCACTTTGATTGTGATGGGGTGAGTGAAGCCCAAAAAGTTAGAGTAGCCAAATCAAGATTAAGTGGAGCTTCCTTAACTTGGTGGAAATTTGTTCAAATCGAGAGGGAGAAGGAGGGTAAGCTCCCTATTGAGGCACAAGGAGCTTGATGTGAACTCTTACACTGAAGAGTTCGAAAAATTGTGTTTGAGGTTCAAGGTTGAAGAAGATGAAAGTATTAGGGTGGAAAGACATCTAAAAGGTCTGAAATTAAGTATTCAAGAAGAAATAATTTTTCTTATCCCTACTAGTGTCCATAAGTGTTATCAACTTTCTCTCAAAGTTGAGGAAAGAAGTAGAAAAAAGAATCAATAACTAGAGGTAGAGGCAGAGGAAGAGACTCAAGAGGTCAAAGAGGTAGCTATGGTGGAAGGAGGAATGAATCAAGACACCAAGGTGAATCAAGACTGATTAAAGAAACAAGTGAGTAAACTAGAATAGGGAGTCAAAGGAGAGGAAGAGGCTTTGAAAGTAGTAGAGGCAGATTTGGGGGATCTAGTAGAGGGTCCCACTTTGGAAATCTGAAGTGTTATAACTGTCATCAGTTTGGGCATCCTCCATATAGATGTCCTAAAAAGAGTTCTTCAAATCAAGGTGGAGAAATAAGAGTGAACTATGTACAAGAGGATACCTTAAGTAGCAAGTATGCAGAAGTATCATTGGACTCAGAGGTAGGAGATAATATCATGATCAGAAGGACACTCATCAAAGAACCAGTCCAAGAAGAGCCAAGCCAAAGGAGGTCCCTGTTTAGAGTCAAGTGCAAGGTCTTAGGTAAGGCTTAAAAAATTATCATTTATTTTAGATCTAATGATAACATCATTTCTAATGAGGAAGATAGAAAAGTTAAATTTGCAACTTGAATTCCACACACTAACCCCTATAGGGTCACCTGGTTGAATAACAACCAACATGTGTTAGTAAATGAGTAGGCTTGGGTAAATTTCACAATAGGGAGATATAAGGATAGGGTATTATGTGATGTCTTACCCAAGGATGCTTTTGATCTTCTATTTGGAAGACCATGGCAGTTTGATAAACAAGCCATTCATGATGGAACCAAAAACTCACTCTTTTAACAAGGATAGTGTAACTTACAGAAAATAGTCTATATTAGAAGAAGGGAAGATGAGATCAGTACGTCCTAATGTTCTCTTGGTAGGGGAAAATTATTTCTTTAGTACACTAGAGGAAGGTGAAGGTGTAGGATAATTTTCTTTAGTGTTCAAGCCTCATGATGAGAAGAAGGATAAGAAACTAGAAATACCAATGGAGGTTCAAGAGCTACTAGGACAATATAAGGAGATAGTTAGTGACGTAAAACCTAATGCCTTACCACCTAAGAGAGGCATTAGCCATCGGATACACTTCTTCCTATGAGATTTACTACCCAAAAAAGAATCCTATAAGATGACCCCAATAAAAATAAGGAAATTTCAAAATAGATACAAGAACTTCTTGACCAAGGCTTAATAAGAAAAAGTATAAGTCCTTGTGCAATTCTCACTGTGTTAGCCCCAAAGAAAGGAGGTACTTGGAGGTTGCACGTTGATTCTAGAGTCATAAATAGGATTATTAAAAGGTAAAAATTCCCAATCCCAAGGATTGAAGATTTGATGGAATGCGTAGGAGGAGCCAAGTATTTCACAAAGATTGACCTTAAGAGTGGAAATCACCAAATAAGGCTCAATGAAGGAGATGAGTAGAAAACCTCTTTTAAGACCATAGAAGGCTTATGTGAAAGGTTCTTCATTCCCTTTGGGTTTTCTAATGCCACTAGCACCTTCATGAGATTGATGAATGAGGTGTTGAAGGATTTCATAGGTAAATTTTTTGTGGTGTACCTTGAAGTTGTCATAATTTTCAATAAGACAAAAGAAAACCATCTTAAGCATTTACAAATTGTGTTGCATAGATTACATGAGGAGAAGATAACAATAAAATTCAACAAGTGTGAGTTCATGAAACAAGAATTGGTCTACCTTGGGTTTGATATTTCACAAGGGAGTTTGAAAATGGATTCCAGCAAAGTGGATGTAATAGTGAACTTGCCTACATGAAAAAATACTACAGAGGTAAGGAGCTTCCATGGTCTAGCACAATTTTATAGGAAGTTCATTAGAAAGTTCAGTAAGATATGTGCACCAATATTTGACAGCATAAAAGGAGGGATTAAAGATAAATTCCAGTGGAACGAGAAAGAAAATAAGGGTTTTAAAACCTTGAAGAAGAAGATAACCTCACAACCCATTCTGGTTCTACCAAGTTTTGAAAAGTATTTCACCGTTGAATGTGATGCCACTAACATAGTAGTTGGAGCAATCCTAAGTGAGGAGAACACACCAATGGCTTTTCATAGTGAAAATTTAATTAATGCTAAAAATAAGTACTCCTCATATGACTGGGAGTTAAATATGCATTGGTCCAGGCTTTGAGAAAATGGAGGCACTACCTTCTTCCTAAAGAATTTGTTGTCTATACATACAATCAGGCTTTGAGTTTCCTAAACTCTCAAGACAAACTTAGCCATAAACATATGAAGTGGAAAAAGTATATGCAAGCCTATACCTTTACAATTAAACATAAAAAGGGTTAACAAAACAAAGTTGCAGATGCCTAGATCTGAAGACTTCTGATGGTCTAAGAGGTACAATTAAGAAGTATTGACATAGATGGATTCAAAGATCTTTACCATGATGATGAAGACTTATCGCCCGCGTATAAGGTATGAAAGGAGTTTCAAAATCATTTTCATAGTGAGTTATATGATTATACTCTTGAAGGGGTTTATTATTTATGGGTGGACAACTTTGTGTGCCTAGAAGTTCAATGAGGGAGAACCTCATTCAAGAGAAGCACAATGGGCGTCTTAGTGGTCATTTTGGAGTGAATAAGACTCTAGAACTAGTTCAAAGGTACTAATACTCACCCAAGATGAATAGAGACATCAGGAGATATGTAGACACTTGCATGGTTTTTCAAAAATATAAGGGAACTTCCTCAAATACAGGGTTATACCAACCTCTTCCCATTGCTAACAGACCTTGGGAGTGCCTCAGTATCGATTTGTAGTGCATTTTCCAAAGAAAAGACAAGGATGTGATAAAATTTATGTCATATTCGAGAGGTTTAGTAAAATAGCACACTTTGTACCTTGCAAAAGTACTCATGATGCATGCCAAATTGCTAATTTGTTCTTCGAGGAAGTTATAAGGATCCATGGTTTACCTATGAACATTATTTCAGATAGGGACTCTAAGTTTATGGGTCATTTTTAGAAGAATTTGTGGTAGAAGCTTGGAAGTACCTCTCTTTTAAGTCTTCCTACCATCCCCAAACAGATGGATAGACCGAGGTTGTAAATAGGAGTTTGGGAAATCTCATAAGGTGTCTTACAAAATAATATGGTCAAACATAAGACCAAGTCATTTGTCAAGCTACATTTTCTTACAATGAAACTGTCAATAGGACCACAGAAAAAATTCCTTTTGAAGTGGTTTATGGTCTTCATCCAGGAGGTATTTGTGAACTTCAAGATCTAGGTGCAATGGTAGCAATTAGTGTCCATGTTAAGGACTTTTCTCAATCAATGAAGGAGATTCATGATTCAGTGAAACATACACTAGTGGATAACACAACTAGGATCAAACAAAGAGTTGATAAGAGGAAGAAGGATCTTCAATTTCAAGTAGGGGTTCTAGTTATGGTTCACTTGAACAAAGCCAAGTTGCAGAAAGGAATACTTAACAAACTCCAAATGAGAAGATTAGGACCTTGTGCTATCTTAGCTAAATATGGAAACAATGCTTATAAAGTGGATCTTCCTACATATATAGGTCTTTTTCCAGTGTTTAATATAGCTTAATTGGTACCTTAAAAAGGCCCAATCCTAGTGCAGAGCCAAGGATAGTATGATATTGTTGAAGATGCAAAGAGTTTGCAATTACCAGTCAAGCCAAACCCACAGGATTCAAGAAGATTCTAAATTCTAGAGTAGCTAGAAAGAAAAGGCATAAGGTGTACATGGAGTACCTCATCAAGTGGAAAGGAATGTATGTAATAGAGGCTACATGGGTACTTGAAACAAATTTCCACAAGAAGGGCATAGATCCAAACTTGGTCACTTCAACTCTAACTTAACTTCTTTTGTTTAGGAAGAATGGTGCACAAGCACCAAAGTACTCTATTACCCCAATTTTTCCATGTAATGACTCTAGCCAAGTAATTAAGGCAATACAGATTCCTAGAGAGTTTGATTGATGTTTTTTTTTATATATAATAGTTGGTTTAGTTTTGGTAGGTTGAGACTTAGTTTATCTTAGGATGTACTTAGTCGTTGAGAGTCCTAAATAGGTAGAAAATAGCCTAAGGTGTGAAAAAAGATTCCAAAATATGTGGAGTATGTAAATTTTATCTTAAAATGAAGTTAAACTATTTTAAAACCTTTCTTGATAGGTTAGAATTGAATGGAAGGTAGGAATAGAAACTTTGAAAAATTTGAGAAAAGTTGTCATGACAACTTTTGCAACTTTGCAAAGTTGCTTGAAAATTTTTATCCTAACAAGATACAATGGAGGAGTTAGGTTATCTTGTACAACCAAATATGTAACCATGAGGGTTTGGGCTATATAAGGCCCCCAAGCTTGATTTCCAAGGTTGGATGTAGTTGATCACTTTTTGCAATAAAAGAACCAAGACATTTCCTGTCTCAGGCAAGTGTATTTTTGAGGAATTTAATTTCCATGGAGTGAAACCCCATTATTATTTTTTGTAAGTAGTATTTTAGATTTTCATTCCTTTTTTTCTGTCAATTTTTGTGTAAGGAATAGTTTAGTTTTTATTTTTTAAATCTTTTTTTGTTTTTGCCAGTTCACTCGCCTGTATGGAGTAGGGTGTGGAAAAATGTCTTATTCTTGAGATCCCACAGTGGAATTATCATGGAACTTCAGGATATAAGAATGGATCCTATGTAAAGTGTACCATACTAAGTAGGATGCAAGAGGATGTTGTTAGTTGAATTTAAATTCTTTCCCTAGGCGAGTTGTCCAGTAACCTGGCTATGTGAAAACAAGAAACAGTGTGTTGATTCTTGCAGGGAATGAATGAACGAATCAAAATAATGATGTAATTTGGTTCATTTGTGTCTAAGAAATGTGTGGACGGGGTTAGGAGACTTGGTGAGTCCATTTTGAAGGGATTTGAAGACTTGAAGCAGTGCCTAGTCAAGGTAGCTTGATAAAGACCAAGAAATGCTTAGTTTGGATTAGGGCATGTACATACTCCATGGGAGGGTGAGACCTTTAAAATATTTTGAGGATTCTAACAGGGTGTCTAGATTGGACATTGGTTTGGTAGGTTTTTTGGGAGTCTGAAAAGCTAATTCTAAAAAAGTAGGGAGATAGGCCTAATTGAGGGCTACAAGGGCTACAAGGCCTAATTGGAAGAAACTAGGAGATCACTGATAAAAATAAGGTGAAAGGTGAATTGGTTGAACCTTGTCCACCATTTTGACACACATTTCATGACCTCCACACCCTTGTAGATTCTATGCCAGATTCGTATACTAGTTGATTTGGAAAAGTAGATGGTGAGTGAGGACTATGTGAACTTAATAGGATATCTTTGGGTAGGAGATTGCTAGGTAAAGTAGAAAGGGTTATAAAATATTCTTGAGCAGCCTAGACCTAGTGTTGAATCTTGGATCATTCGATGAAGAGGAACCCAAGGCAACCCGATCAGTGGTACTATGTCATTTCCGTCTCCTTAGCATCGTACTACGCTCGACTTTTTATGCGCGAGAAGGGGAATCAGGTCCAGACGGCTTTACCGCCCAACCATAAAATGGTTAGATCCTTAGATTTATTAGCTTCCCCAAGCTCAACATGAAAGGTTGAGCACCCGACCCTGCATCGAAGAACCTAGCACACCGAAACCAAGAGGTCGGATAGAATCTGGTGCAACACTGTGCCTAACTATCATATAAAATATAACCATATCAATAATAATGACATATCCACATAGTGATATGACATGGAGAAATAAAACCATAACATCCACTAGTATCAAATGAATGCACAATCGCTTTGTCCAAAGAATTTTTAAGCCAGTTTCCATGGCTCATAGGTTACAAATATAATCAAATTTACCCATCCTTCCATGTTACCCCATATTTGATACTCATCTATAAAAAACAATCTTACATGAATAATGCATTTAACACACCCCTTTCCTAGGAGTCTCCTATTATTTAGGGAAGATTCATAACCCCTTTTTATGGTACTACAATATCGTCATATGAAGAAAAGAACACAATCATCACTTCTATTTCTCTTCCATCATAAAATAATGCATTAACATAAATATGGTTAATTCACAAAGAAAGTTAGACTTTCCTACAATAAGCAATTCCAGAAACTATTGCAGTTGTAAGAGATGAAAAGATAAACGCCATGATTCATATATAAAGGTAAAACTGTGTAATATGATCACCAAATTTAATAGAACAAGCTCCTTCAACAAGCTCTTAATTTAATATCATAACTCTTCAATTACTTTTGTTAATGCACCATCAATTAAATAAGATTTATTTTTTAATCAATTTAATTCCTTTACCCAGAATCTTTGAAAAAATAAATGAATATATAAACAAAAATAAACACATCATATAAGTAATTAATTTTGTATTAAAACAAAACCTAACATATGCATATACTAATTAGTTAATAATAATCACTGCTAATTATGCTAGTTGTCTAAGAGTGCAATGTATTATTCAAATTATTTTCTCCAAAAGTCAAAAGTCAAAATTAAAAATGTTGAAAGGTGAAAAAGGTAATATTTAATTGAGGAAAAGTTGAACCCCCTACGCTTTTATATTTATGATTTAAAACCCTATGTTATAACCGCTCACACAAGCTATCACCTAAATACTAATGCTGTACCTAAACATGTTTATTATATGTTTTCTGGTAGAATTGCTAAAAAATAAAATGGAAGAGATGTGATTCGTTCCCTCAAACAAATTCTTTGTTTTTAAATAAGGTTTCTCTATCGATTAATACCAGGCCACATGAATTTAAAATATGTATTATCCCTTATTATTTACCATCTAATAAAATGGAATTGCTAAAAAATAAAATGGAAGAGATGTGATTCGTTCCTTCAAACAAATTCTTTGTTTTTAAATAAGGTTTCTCTATCGATTAATACCAAGTCTACAACTTATTATTTTTACACTTCCTTATTGCTCTTACATCCTGATGATGCTTAAAAATACACACAATCAAAAACCCAGAAATCAAAGCTCAAATTCAATGGATTGTGGAAATCTAATCGATTTAATGTATTATCCCATTAAGCTTTAAACATTATTTTTGTATTCTATTTTTTTTTAAATTAAAAATATTGCCATCTTTTTAAAATTAAAAATAAGCCTTTGTGCAACAATTTGAGAGGACTTAATATTTCTTCTTATTGTACAACAAACATTTGATGGGGCGGCTTGTTTTAGGAGACTGGTTTGCCCATATTTATTTACCTATAGTTGTAAGAAAATCTTATGGAATCATCCCTTTATGTTATATTTTTATATAAATACATATTTCTTATAAAGACTCACTGTAGTTCACAGATTTTTTTTTTTTTTCAGCAAAATATTAGTTTTCCCAAAAACTTGGGGCAAGAGAAAGGAATGCAGCTAACAAGACTGGTGAATCAGTTTGGTGGATGTGAAACCAAAATGAAAAGTAAAATAAAATTTGGTCGTCTAAATTATTGATTCTATAATTATACTCAAAATTCTAAATGCTAATAAATGATGAATCCAAGCCAGTCTAATCAGTGCATAATTAAAACCAAACTTAATACTCACGAGGATGTTTTCACAATTCTAAGCATCTTGTAGATCAAGAAATGGAACCTGGAAAACAAATGTTGCAGGAAAACTTGATCCTCGATCAGCACCCCCAAAATCGTTTCATGTTTCACTCTTCTCGATAAAATCTCTTCTCTCTGTGCCTTTTTTAATCTATGCAAAAATTCACAAATTTTTTCTTTCTGTGAATTCTCGACTTTCTCAGGTTCCTAAAATAAAGATTTTTCTGCCCTTTCACATCAAACGTTAACGTTGTTATTTTATTTTTATCTTCCCTTTATTAAATGGGTATATGGGATTTTTGTCTAAATAAGTATGGGATTTAATAAATGGGTATGGAGATGTTTTAAAAGAGTAACTTGACTTTGCACGCCCACCATAAATTTTGATAGTTAGTTAATAAAATTTTGGATAAAATGCACAAATTCTGATTTGATCTTTTAGGTTAAAAAAGACAATAAAAATAATATTATCAATAAATGTCTACATTAGTGATTAATTTTATATGTATGCATTTTTATCAAAATTTAAATTTGTTTGAATGTATTCTTATTTTAATTAATTCAACAAACTGTAATTAAAACTATAACAATTTCTAAAAAGGATAAATTTTAGACTAGTAAGACACAACATTTATTTCAAATGAAGATAGATATGGAGTCATTCAAATATATTATAAAATCACTCTTACCTATGACAACCTCACATATTGATATAGCACACATCTATATGCAAATATTCTATATACACAAACGTGCATATGTAAATTTGGAAAACATGACGAGAATTTTATTAAAATAGGCATAATCATCTATCTGAGTGAGGGATTGTGTGCCAGATTCTTTCATTCATACCGCAACCGGTATGCTAACCCCTTCTTCCTAGGCCTCATCCTCTCCGTTACACCTTTCCAAAACTTTGAACACTCAAAATTTTCATCAATCTAGGTTAGTGCCATAATCCATAATCTAAAACTGATAATAAATTTGCATCATTAAACCATCACATTTCATATTCAACAAATCCATAACATTTATACATATGATGCATAGTGACCATGATCAAGAAAATCTATAACACAAGATCCATAACTTACTAATTTAACATCTAATCAATCCATAAACTCAATAAGTCTAATGTTTGACATCAACCAAAGTCATTTGACCAATTCATAAATAGTCAAAGAAAGTCAATAAATTCTAATATATCTTCTAAAATCTAGGCCGGTCAAGATTGAGATGTGAAAATGATCAACCGAATCGTATGTATATCTATACTTTTTTCACTTGCACTCACATTGCAATATTTTTAGTCATTGTCATAAGTATAAATAAAAATCTACATGGCCCATTATTGGTTGTTACTGAAGCATAAAATTATAAGTATATCTATATATGATATACATCTACATATATGATAAATATTCCTCAAACTCGATCAAATTGAACTTATTTGATAATAACTATATACCCAAATCAAATTAAAATTATCTGACAATATATTGAAACCCTACATTGCATCCATAGAGTGATGCAAATTAACAAGATAATTGGTGAAAAGTATCTTAACCCATATCATTCTCTACAAATTATAAGGAGAAATTATGGGTTGTTGTTTTGATGCATGATTTACAACCCTTAAACCATTCAAAATATTGGGATAATAATTGTATACCCAAATAAATTTGAATTATTTGGTATTATAATGAAACCCTACATAACATCCATAGAATGAAACATATTTGACAAAAAAGTGGAGGAAAACATAATAAACCATATCATTATTCGCAAAATGTAAGGATAAATGATGGGTGGAGCAATCCTAAAAATGAAGAGCTTGCATAATGAGTGATTTTGAAACTGATCAAAAAATTAGCACAAAATTTGTATACCCATTATATCTAATGATTATAAACAAGTAAAAGTACAAACCTGTGTCACACTTTTATAAAGGAAAAGGCTAACACCAAAACTGTTCAACTTCAACAGCACAAAAGTGACATTTCTCTTTGGAATTTGAAGATGATGTAAATTGATGAAATGTGTAAAAATAGATGAAGTTTATGGCTGTAATTGTTTTTTAAACAATGAACAAGAATTGATATGGTTTGTTTTAATTTTTAAAATCCATTTTTCAATTGCTAAAAATTACTGCAAATCAGGGGTCAACCTCCCACAAAAAAACTATATTTAAATGATCTTTTTTTCCTCTAATTTTGAAATATATTTTTTATGACATGTATAGACAGTGCAGAAAAAAGAAAGATTAGTTTTTTATGTATATTTTCTCCATTATAACAATTCAAAGTCAAACTTACCCAAAATTTATAGTTTTCATCTCCCACCTTATTTCCCCTATCAAATTTGTACAAACCCCAAAACAAATTATACATTCTTGAAGAGGAATCTTTCCTCTAGTAGTCTGTATAATTTTTGATTTTTTCTCATATAATTTACTATTATTTTTCCTTTTATTAATCAACGTCTTCTCAAATGTTAATATGCCTACTTTCAATATTTTATATTCTTAATATACTAGTTATAATCAAAATATTATAAAAAAATATATCACCAAATTCTTGACTTCGAGCTCTAGAAAAAGTGTATTTTTAGTTTTTTCATAAAGTGCAATTTTTATGGAGAAATCAGATGCATAAGTTGAATGTTTTATAATTTTGAAATTTTTGGTGACTTGGCTAGCACATGGCATGCCACATAAGATGACTTGACCAAGTAGGATTCAGTCGAAGCCTACTCAGCCAAAAAAATTTAGTGTTGACCAACCCGTGAGCGATCGTGTGGGCGAAAAAATGCCCGCTTTATCCTCATATACATGAGAATTAGTTTTTTGAATTTTAAAACAAATAAAAGCATATATTTATTTTATTCAAGCTCAAGGAGGCATATTTTTTCCGAAGGAGAAGATTTTTTTCTTTAGGCAATGTTTTCTTGAAGGAGGCAAATTTTTTCATTAAGGAGTATTAAAGTGATTTTGAGAAAGAAAATTTCAATACTTTGTGCAATGTGGAATAAAAGGAATAGAGAAAAAAATTATGATCAAATAAGGGATGACGAAATGAAATGTGCTACAAAATATAATCAAGAGAAACTTGTTGATGTTGAAAAAGAACATGTTTAAGTTGAAGAAGATGTAACTTAAGTAGAAGAATAAATTTGTAGCAATCAAGGTAGAAATATTTCTTTTGGCATGAAAAATTTGATGGAGATGAATGAGAATTCTCTTTTCAATCAAATTTCATCTATAAACATTGTACTTGAAAGCACAATTAAATTGTATTATAATAACATGTACGAGGAATATTTTGAAAAGAAAATTGTGGTTGGGAGAGCGCAATTATTTTCCAAGTTATTTAGGAAAAGAGAAATGACTCCTGTTTTAATGCAGGAAAATCGTTGGGTCATTAGTAATCTTACATCACCCAAATATGTTTCCCTTTTATTTCTTTGTTGTACTTTTATAGTTGGGCAGTTTTGATATTTTTGGTAGTGATTGGTCTACTTGGGTCATTTTCTTATGAGATCCTATTAGTCTATTCTAGACATCATGGAGAACCTTTTTATAGCTTCACAACATGTTCCATTATTTCTTGGAGAAGATATAATAAGATTGGTCTGGTCCTATAGTGTTCAACGTGTTCTAACTTCCAGGTTGGTATAATTTGTCTTGCGATGGTGTTTCATGATCGACGATGCTAATTGGAACATTGTTCAATGATCTTTTGCTCATATCCAACCTTCTTGTGTGCTTGAACTATATTCCATATCTAGTAGAGGTGTTTTATGGATTTATGTCTTGACCTATATGTACTAATAATTTTTTTTCTTCTTGGAGAATGTGATCATTTATGGCCAACTTGTGGCTTGTGATCTTGTATATATTTGTAGTCTTGGATCCTTAGTTTAGAAGTAGTGAGAGTTGGGGCTTGGTAGAGCTCTTGGTAGCTGGTTAGCATTCAAGATGGATCTAGATTTCTGATTGTAAGCATGCTTGTATGCGTGTAATGCAAGTTGGAATATTGTTGGGCATGTATGATATAAATCTTTGATATTGGATAATAAGAAGTCCTACGAGGCATTTTGCCTACTCATTATTGAGTTGTTAATGATCCAGTGTTAGTTGTTTCTAATGTGTTGACTCTTATTGCATGGTTGGACCATATCCAATGGGGAAACTCAAACTGTGACTACATCAGATAGTATCAGAGTGAGGTTGAGGTTCCCGTGTTAGCAAATCTGAGTTCCTGACTTGTGAAACCCTAGACCTATTGATCATGAGGTGCAAGAGTGAATATTTGAATCATAATTACAGAGGATTTGTGCAAGGTGTCTAGGAAGGACTTGCTTCTGATTGTTGAGAGGTGAAGGCATACCAAAGGTGTATAGATCATTGAGTTGGAGGTAGGCTGTAAGTGTGTCTAATAGATCACCGATTAGAGAGGCAATTAAATTTTTTTAATTAGATCTTTGAGCTGAGACAATTGTACCTAAGCATTGGAAAGATGTTTCCTATAAGAATGAACCCTAGAATACTAGAGAAATGTTGGAAGAATTCCAAAATTAGATGAGGACTAAAATGACAAATGTGTTGATTGGATTATGAAGGAAACCTGAGACTGAAGAAGAATATGACGAGAGTTCTTAAGATCTTGAGACTGTAGATGTTGAGATCTCTGTAGATGAAGAAATATTGTTGATAACTATGATATAAGTAAGTAAAAGTTAGAGGATGGACATTTCTACTAAATTATAGGTTCATTACATCCTGAGGATTTGATAGATTGGATTGGAGAACTACAAGATGAATTTGAGCTTGAAAACATAGGAGATCCACATAGGGTTAGGTTAGAATAGACTAATTTGAAGGGTCATGCTCCCTTATGGTGGAAATAATTGTAGAAATATAGGGAGGAACATGGTGAAATAAAATTACTATACGGAGAGTGAAGGTTTCTAGATTAAAAGCTAAAATCCTTCCTAAGGATTATAAATTAGAGTTGTTCAAGAAATCGCAGAACTTGAAGTAAAAAGACATGAGTGTGAAATATTACATCAAATATTTTTGTAAGATGACTATCAGGTATCAACACTAAGAAGCATCTAAGGAGAAGGTGGCTAGGTATGTTAATGGTTTGAGATATAACATTTTGGATGACCTTAGTATGTTGAGGATTAATACAATTGATTATTCTTATCAATATGCATTGAAGGCAGAAGATAAGTTGACAAGAAGATAGAGTAACCCTATAGCAAGGGAAAATAAAGATAGAAGTAATGGAAAAGAGAAGAAAATTATTGAATTTGGACCTCATCCAAGAATACCTAGAAGAGTGAATGGTAGCCAGAAGTTCAAAGGTACTTGTTTCAAATGTGGTGGTTTAGGACATATACCTTATCAATGTTCTAAAAGATCTACTAAAAAAATGGGAAATGGAATCTGATGGAACATAAGGGATAGACTACTAATGAAATTGTGGAAAATGAAGTAGAACTTGAGAAAGAAGAGTATCTTACTCTTAGGAGATTCATGTTCATTAAGAAGGAAGTTGAACCTACACAAACGAGAAATTTTTTTATGATTGTTTGCAAATCAAGAGGTAAATATTGTAAGGTTGTTATGGACTATGTTAGTACTAATAATTTTGTCTTAGAAGAGATGGTGCAAAAGCTTGGATTGAAGAGGCTTAAAAATCATTTTCCTTAAGGGATAGGTTGGGTTTTAGGTGAACACATGGTGGATGTGAAAGAATAGTGTTTGGTCAATTTTAACATTGGACCTTATAGAGATGAGGTGTTATGCGACATGGTATCCATGATTTCATGTCATGTTCTAATGGGAAGACCTCATAAATTTGATGAAGGGGCTATTCATGATTGCAAAAGAAACTTGGTAACAGTAGAGAAAGATGGAAAAAAAATTACTCTAGCTCCCTTAATGGAAGCAAAGGAGAAAATTGAAAGGAATCGTAGCATGGTGAAGAATTATTGTTCAAAGAAGAAGATTATAGAGGTTAGTGCTGATCCAAAGAAGGATATTAAAGGTGGATTAGAAGAAGGAAATTGAAGGTGGATCTGATGAGGGCGATTTGGCATCAGATTGTAAGAAGGGAAAAGTAAAGCAATATAATACCTTGATTGTTAATGAGGTAAAGATTTGTAACAGAGCTAGACTAGTAATGCAAAGGAAAGGAGGAAGTGATTTGAGCTCTGATGTTGATAGAAGATATGAAAAAGGGAACAGATAAAATAGTAATATGATGGATTTGATAAAATAAAGTGTAGAGGTACAGAGACAAAGAGTTGTTGATAAGGAGGATGTTTGGAAAAAAAATGAGTATGGGATTTATGTTCTACATCTTGTCAAATGTTCATAAGTTTATTTATAAAAAAACCTTGTTTTCACTAGGGGTGTCTAATGTAGGAAACTCCTTGGGTCGTTTGAAATCTTGCATCACCCAAAAAAAAATCCCTTTTTATTCTTTGTTGTTATGTTCTAGTTGGGAAGTTTCTATGTTTTTGGTAGCGATCGGTCTAGTTGGCTCATTTTCTCATGCAATGATGTTGGTGTGTTCTAGTCATCATCAAGAACCTTTTTCAAGCTTAAAATCATGTTTCATTCTTTCTTGGAGAAGATATTATAAGAGTTCTCAAACCCTATATTGTTCTTCCTGTTCTAATGGCTAGGTTGGTATGATTTTCTTTACGATGGTGTTTCATGATTAATGATGCTAATTGGGAAATTGTTCGATGATCTTATGATTGTAGACAACCTCCTTGTATAATCATGCTTCATTCGAAATCTATTTAGAGTTCTTTTGATGGATTTAGGTCCTAACCTACATGTTGGAATACATTTTATTCTTCTTGGAGAATGTTATCTTTTATTACCAACTTATCACTTGCATTCTTATATATATTTGTAGTCTTGGTTGCTTAGCTTAGGAATAGTGAGATTAAAGGATTGATAGTAGCTCTTGGTAGTATCTTAGCTTCCAACTTGGATCTGGATTTTTGATTCTAAGAAGGCATGTATACTTCTAATGTAAGATGATGTGTTGTTGGGCATGTATGATAAAAATATTTGATTATTGATAACAAGAAGACCCGTGAGGCATGTTTCTTGTTCATTATTGAGTTCTTAATGATCTGGTGTTGGTTTTTTTTGTTGTCTTGACTCTTGTTGCATAGTTGTGTCATCTCCATTGGGGAAACTCTAATTGTGAATGCATCATGTTTTGGAGTTATTGGGTGTTGATAATAGGAAAATCTCAAGAGGTCATCTAAAAGAAACAATAGTTGAAAATTTTGAAGATGCATTGAACCTTATTAATACCACAAGTCAAGGATCTAATTCAAGTGATGTACATAGAGTGTTGATTACTATGATTTTTAGTAAGACGTTGTCACATAAAAGATAAGTTCAAGCAATTTGTGGATTATTGAGTGCATCTAGAAAAATTGTTCAAAGATATATTAGGAAGAGAAATTTGTTAGATGAAAACATTAAAAAGAATTGGATAAATATTTGTAGACTCCCTTGAAAAGACATAATTTCAAAAGATGTAAAAAATATGAGTCATTGAATATTATACCAACCACTCTTGTCTTTCTTCCAATAGAAGGGAAACTATATAGGTGAAAGATGAAGAGATCAGTATGAAAGCTTAAAATCAAAAAGATTTTGTAGATAAAACAAAAAGTGAACTATTTGAAGCATTCAAAAAAGAATTTTCAGATGTTAAGATATGTCAGAGAACATTTGAGAGGTTGTGCACTTTCTTTGTACGTATAAATAAGGTACATGAAATTGGTTTCTATCAAAATTGTGTTGAGTTTCATCTCTACTTGCAATCATATAAAAAATATATGGTAGTACTAAATCTAAATAATGTCATCCTTAGAAGTACGAACCAATTTGTGAAGTTTATTTAATGTGATAAATCAAAATATTCAGATGAGTTCAATGTATAGTGTATAAAAAGTGCATGCTTTCATTGTAAATATTTGCAGAAATTTTCATGGAAGAGATTTGAACATGATACCTAACAAACTAAGCCAGGAGATGAATCCAAAAAAATGCATTGATGGAAAGCTAAATAGTTTCGCGATTGCAAAAATTGTTTTCCAGCTGTTTGTATTATTTAAATTGTAGATTTCTTTGAGAACTATACATTTTCCCCTTAAGCGTAGATTCAAGCTCAATATTATCATTCTAATCATGTTGCAATATTTGTACATGTGAGCTATAGACAAAGAAAATTTGATTTGGATGGTGTAGAAAGTATTGATCCAAATCAATGCATTATCATTAAGGAGCTTTATTTCTATATCAACATTGATAAGTTTCATGATAGGAGCTAGGTGTGTGCACCAAGTTGTGAACCAAAAAAGTGGACACATTTTTTAAAAAACAATTCAAATTTCATACAACCCGATCGGGTTATTGAAAATTCAAAATTGTTCTAGGCTTGGTAACCAAGCCTAGAAAATATTATAAAAAAAACTTAATCTGTCTCAAAACTTGATCAGGTTTCTAAATTTCAAACAACCTGATGGGGTTCTGAAAATAAAAAAGTACTTCAAAACTCGATCGGGTTTTGAAGAATTAACAATTATTAATTTTATTCTCCATAACCCGATTGGGTTATGAAGAAATTAAAATAGGCTTTGCTCTGGAAGCCATAACTTCCACATACGGAGTCTGATTCACTCTGTTCAAAAAGCATAAGAAAAATCTTGAGACAATATAACACATGATTAACCTATGATCATCTTTAGTCGTCAACATTTTTTCTTCCATCCATTTGAATCAAGTAAGGTATACAATAGGTACTCATTATTGTCCATACATGCAATGTATAGGAAAACCAGTGTGCTCTTTCTCTCTCTCATTAAAAAAGAGGAGAGAGAGAGAGAGAGAGAGAGAGAGAGAGAGAGAGAGAATACTGATTTTCCTATACATTGCATGTATGGGCAATAATGAGTACCTATTTTATACCTCACTTTAATCAAATGGATGGCAGAAAAAATGTTGATGACTAAAGATGATCGTAGGTTAATCATGTGTTAGATCGCCACAAGATATTTCCTATAATTTTTGAACAAATTCAATCAGACTCTGTATGTGGAATTTGTGGCTTCTAGAGAAAAGCCTATTTTATTTTCTTCATAACCCGATCGGCTTATGGAGACTAAAATGCATAATTTTTACTTGTTCAAAACCCGATCGGGTTTTGAAGTACTTTTTGATTTTCAGAACCTGATCAGGTTATTTAAAATTTAGAAACCCGATTAGGTTATGTCTTGGGAAGAGGCTTGGAAAATGACCCAAAGACTTGGAGGTTTATTTTCCGTCAATTTTTATTCTTTTAGACGTTTTTTCATCTTGTAAGATGAATTCTCAACTTTATCTTCATCAGGTTTGTAATTTGTCAAGAGGGTAGCTCTATAACTTTGACCATAATCTCATACATCTTCTTATCTTTCTAACCATATAACTTTTTATATTTTTGGACAACATTATTATAGTAAACTTTAATTTTCTTTACTAGTGTCTTGGCAGTCTTCACAAACATATGTCAACCAAATTTTTTTAATAAATTTTGATATAATTAACCAAATTAAAAATAAATTACATATTATTTTTCTACACTTGATTCTATACACTGTTCAAAAAAAAAATTTCATTTTTGATTATTTTGATGTAAGTTATGCCCAGCGCATGAACAAGTACCAAATTTTCACGATGCGGTCACTTCAAAAAATCACAGAAAAAAGTACTCATCAGAAAATTACAATAAAATACACAACTTCTAAATCTCAGTCTTACCTATCATCCTACCAAAGGGATTTGAAAAATATTGAATATAAATATATATTTTGTACAACGCACGGAAACAACTATGTTATGTTTTTTCTGAAAAAATATGCAATAAGTATTCATCCGTGCGGGGTTTGACCCTCTTAATCTTATCATTTAAAAAAAAAAATTGTATTTTAGAAACTAGAATCAAAGTACTACAATTTTTAATTTTTACACATCTTCTTATTTTGAGTGCATGACCCTCAAACGTCTATTCCAAGTTTAGGTTTACCCGATTTTAGAAAAAAATGTGTCCACTTATACCCCTTTTTTGGTTCACAACTTGGTGCACATACCCAGCTATGTGGTGCATTATTTTGCAATGTTTTTTAACATCTTGTGAATCATGAGATAAATGCTTCACAACACTTGATTTGGTCTAATGGTTGTGTAGGTAATTACATGTACTTCAATTCACTTTCATTCTTATTTAAGTTATTATTTACTTTTAATTGATAACATACATGTGTACTTGACTTTACCCCAGGACAATTTAAGTCTACAAAAGCCTTTAATTGGCTATCCATGCAACACACATGATGTAATGTTAATTTTATGTAGAAATTCTTTGAAATTGGACAAGGAAAAGGAGAGCATGATGGAGCAGGAGGATGTGTGAAGTGTGCACATCTCCAACATGAATATGCAGGTACAAATTGTGTTCAATATCTATATCTATTTATTAATATAATTTCAAAATAAGTTCACATTAATGGTGTTTAATTTTTATATCTATTTCTGTTATGTAGTTAATAGTATAGAGAATTCAAAGAAAAATGTTGAAAGGTGCCAATATAATTTTTCTAGTCAAGACACAACATGTACAATAAACATTTTTTTTGGGAAGTGAAACGTAAAATATTTTGTTCAAATTATTCTAAAATTTCATCAAGTGCATTTAACATT
The DNA here is from genome assembly GCA_018584345.1 of Thuja plicata. Lineage (NCBI taxonomy): Eukaryota > Viridiplantae > Streptophyta > Pinopsida > Cupressales > Cupressaceae > Thuja > Thuja plicata. Next base: position 540,120 of record MU225975.1, on the reverse strand, counting down.
TATCATAATTGTTGATCTAAAAATGCACAAATTTCATGTCATATTTGTAACAGATATTGATCGATCTAATCCATAGAATTGTCAAACAATTGTTAGTATTATAAGTTTACATCAAGTGATGACTACGAGAAACCAAAAGCCTCTATTGATTCAAGTAAGATAAAATTCATGCTTTTCCAGCTGACTACATTGAGTACAATGCAATGAGTCTGTGAGAATATTGCAAATGGATATGTTTCATAATGTGATATGAAAGAGTTAATCATAATGTCCACTTTTGAACATGATGACAATAATATATACATTTATGATCCTATATATTCAGTAGTGTATGATCGTATTTCTGATTTAGTTGTTATAGGTGCATGCACATACATGTTCTTTTATTTCATTTTAATTTATCACAAGTGATCTTAAACTTTTGTTTTTAATTTATGGGATCCATATGTATAGGTGATATTTTTGCTATGGTTGTAGATCCTGATAATGCAAAAGGTGTATATTATTATATATTAAGATGCATGAAAGAAAAATATAAATTAGCAAAAGTAATTGTCGATGTTGATGGAAGGTCATATCTAACTGGTTCAGTTATTACTGAAGAAACCTACTATCAACAAGTGAAGATAGAGAAAAATGGTATTCAAAGCTGTGATTTGAGACATTGATGAGAAAAGGATGTCTCAACCAAAAGTGGAGGTTTCCTATTGAAGAATATGATTTTTTTGGAGATAATTAAATATAGAGAGGATCCACAATATATGCATCAAGAGATTTAGGCTATTTTTTTTGTAGCTTGTACTTTCATATTTTAACTGGAGTTTGCACTCATATTTAATTTGAACTAGGACTATGTGTATATATGTGGGTAAAAAAATAATAAGTTGTCACCCTTTTACAAAGGAAAAGGTTAACATCACCAAAACTCTAAAACTTCAAGGGCTTAAAAGTCACATTTCTGTTGAGAATTTGAAGATAATGTAAACTGATTAAATGTGTCAAATAGAATGAATTTTATGTGTATTAGTTTTTTTGTAAAAAAAATGAACAAAAATTAATGTATTTTTTGAATTTTTTAGGTCTATTTTTCATTTCGTGAAAAATACTACAAAATAGGGGGTTTACTTCCTGCCAAATCATTATACGTAAAATATTGTTTTTTCCTCCAATTTAAGAATATATTTTACATGACATGTATACCTGGTGCAGAAAAAAAGAAAGAAGTGTTTTAGATCTATAGTTTTCCCGTTATAAGTATTAAAAGTTGAACTTACCTGAACTCAATAGTTTTTGTCTCTCGCTAGTTTTTGAACTTACCAAAAACCAATAAATTACATATTTTTGAAGATGACTCTTTTCTCTAGTGTTGCATATGATTTTAAAATTTTTTTGAATTGATTTAGCATTTTTTTTAATATTTTCTGAACCAATGACTTCTCAATACGTAATATACCTACATGTAGTTTTTAGTGAATTTGTTCAACATTTTGTAATTGAAAAAATATAAAATTTATATGTCCAAAATAGTAGTTCGGAGATCTAGAAAAGAGTACTACTTTTTTGACATTTTATATTTTAAGCAGAGAAAATAAGAGAAGTGAAAATTTCTTATTTTTTTATGTTTTTGGAGGTTTGGTTGCCAACATGGCATGTCACCTTGGCAAATTTGGGTGATTCTAACTCAGCCCAATTAGAATTGGCTGAGTCGTACTGGCCATCATAAAATTATGTAATATATAAAAAAAATATTTAAAAAATGTACATATATGCTAAGGTATGATATACAATTTTAAATAAAAAGCAATTTTTTTCTTGCCTGATTTCTCTCCTCAAATGCACCCCCGATGCCTGATAACTCATAAAATTCTCATTACAAGTCTGCATTTGGATCAATAGCATCGTCAATAAGTAGAGATGACAAATATCCTCTACAAAATCATGTTGTTGTTGGAAAGTGACAATGCAAGCAATTGTTATTTTGTCATTGCTGTCAAACCTTAACTGGTGAGACTATTGTTATTTGTTTGAGTACCATATCCACTATTGATGAAGAAGATTTAACAAGAAGACCAAGTGAATGGTTGAGTTAAGGCAAATAAAAGGGTACTTGATCAGTTGACACTCTGGCAAAGTAATTAGTTGTTTATCTTTCAAAGACAGTTTTTCTGGTTGTTTTGTGTCGAGAAAATTTGGCTTGTGCGGAGCAAAGTTGTTTATGTCAAGTGAAGTTGTTTTTGATGAGAAAGTTTGTTCAATGCCAAGCACCAGTGAAATTGCCGAGTGGAAACAGTGATGTTGGCCGACTTACAGTAATTAGATTAATGATGAGATTTGAGATCTATGGCCGACTTAGTTAATTTTATTGGGATATGTAATGTTAATTAAGGATTGATCCATGTCATTTAATATATGGGTAAAAATAATTAATGCATGGTTTCAAGATTTAATTAGAGACTACTTTGGAGAAGTAAATGTAATTTAAATGATGGAATGATTCGTTGGATCTGACCTAACCTAAGATCTATGATCTTGATTAAGCGGAAAAGATTTATCTGACCTAGACAAATTTATGTGACCCAGTTAAAGGATTGCATAGTTGATTTACTGATTGGCATGACCTAGTAGATAAGGCTGAATACAGAAGCAGAGAGTTGCATGTGTGATTGCTTGACAGATTTCCAAGCAGATCAGAAGATTGAAATGACAATGTAGGCTATCCACTAAGTTAACATTAGAGCTGTAATTGGATTTGAATTTGCAAATTAAGTTGTATGTATCAGATCACAACTGCTGATTAATTTCTAACCATTGTATTAGTTAAATCCTTTAACAAGGTTGACCTAATAGTCATTTGTATAAATCCTCTAACAAGGTGACATTCAGGTGGAATGTTCTAAGTCCTCTAACAAGGCCACTCCTGACAGGTTGATTAAATCCTTTAACCAGGTCACACCTAACAGTGTTTTATTGTAACCTTGAATAGGGTTGGCTCCTCATAGAGCTCACTATACAAGAGTGAAAACTTGGTAGCATGTTACTAGTGGATTTTCCCATATTGGGTTTCCATGTTAAATACTTGTATCAACTTATGTGAATTCTTATGGTTGTTTTGCTGTTATGTTTCTACAAGATAATTTCATTAGACAATAAACTGCTTGATTAAAGTTGTTGACATATGCTACTACTGTTGAGTAGATCTGAAATACAGAAAAGTTTTATTTGCTACATCTAGACCTAAGGATAACTGATTCACCCCTCCCCTCTAAGTTATTCTAAAATCATTATAACAATTGCTATCAGAGCATTGGTCTCCTAAAAATAGTTTGAAGGTACTTGGAGCGAAAAGATCAAGATGTATAAGGAGGTTCCCAAGCTGAACAAAGATAACTTCCCTACATGGCAGAGTTTGGTGAAACTGCATCTGGCTAGTATTGGAAATGATGCTAAGTGACTTATTGAAAATGACTATGTATCACCTACTACTCCTTTCACAGCTGCATAACTAAAAGAAAAGCAAGAGCATAATCAAGCAATGTTGGAGATTGCCTCCTCATTGAGCTATTCAGAGTTTGATGATATAAAGAGATGCACAAATGCAAAGTAGATGTGGGATAAACTTGCAACTGTCTATGGTGGAGACACAAATGTGCTGAGAGCTAAATCAGAAAGTCTAAGAGGTAAGTTTGATCAGATGAAAATGCAAGAAGGTGAAAATGTTAATCAGTATTATGGTAGAGTAAAAGAAGTTGTAAATGCCATTAGAGGAGCTAATGGAATAATAAATGAGAACACTATTATGAGAAAGGTACTGAGAACTTTACTTCATGTATATGCTATTAGAGTTTCTACAATTCAAGAACTGATATGTACTCCTAACAATAATCTGAATCTGGAAAATCTGACAGGCAGACTCACTGCATTTGAAATGTCAAATTATGATAATTATAATTCACAAGGTATTGATTATGTTTTTAGATCATAGTTGGTTCTCAATAAATCTAAGAAAGGAAAGAAACATGTGAACAGTGATAGTGACACTACTGATGATGATCTTGAACAACTTGAAGCACTTATGGCAAAAAGGCTATCCAGAGGAAAAGGAAAATACAGAGGTAAACTTCCTATTATTTGTTTTTCATGCAATAAAGTTGGTCATATAGCTGCTAGATGTCCTGATAAGAATGAAAAAGATGAAAGAAAGGACTACAAATGCAAGGAATACAAAGATAGAAAGGATGACCAAGACTTTAGGAAATATAAGGATTACAAAGACAAAGGTAAGAAATCTTGTTATATTACTGAAGAAACTTTTGACAATGATACTGACAATTCTGATGACAATGATATAGACATGGTTTATGTTGCAATGAAAGAAGATTCTGATGATGATGAGAAAACTGCATTAATCTCTTATATGAGTAAAAGTGATCATTGGATCATTGACAGTGGTTGTTCCCATCATATGAGTGGTGACAAGGATAAGTTTGAAACCCTAAACCAATGCAATGGAGGATATGTAAAAAATTTTGATCATGGACCATGTCTTATCAAAGGTAAAGGATTGATTAACTTGACTGAAAAAATCAAATGTGATAATGTGTATTGGGTTGATGATCTTAAATACAATTTTCTAACTGTTGCACAGCTGAACACTTCTAGTTACAGAGTTGAGTTCCATCACAGAAAAGCAAAGATCTATGATTCTACTGGAGAATTTGTTGGAAGTGGTGATCAGACTAAAGGTAACTTATTTTATCTAGATTTATCTAAAGAAACATGTTTGTTTGCACAGTACAATGATGTTTGTTTATTGCATAATAGGTTGTGTCATGTGAACTTTGATAACTTGGTAAGCATAAGTAAATTGAAAAAGGCTAGAGGGCTACCTAAGTTTAAGAAACCTGAGAATGCTATGTGAAAACAATGTCAACTAGAAAAGATGACTAAGTCTAGTTTCAAGAGTAAAATACATATTTTAGAGGAAATTTTGGAATTAGTCCATACTGACCTATGTGGTCCCATTGGAGAAAGAAGCTACTGTGGTGCTAGATACTTTATTCTATTTGTTGATGATTATTCAAGGATGATGATTGTAACATTTCTCAAGGAAAAATTTGATGCATTCCAGTTATTTCAATGGTACTTAGCTAAAGTTGAAAAGGAAACACTCAAAAGTTTGAAATGCTTAAGATTTGACAGAGGTGGAGAGTTTATTTCTAATGAGTTCAATAGGTTCTGCAATGACCAAGGCATAAAGCGATAGATGTCCGCACCCAGGACACCTCCACAAAATGGTATTGTTGAACGCAGGAACAGATCTATCATGGACTGTGCAAGAACACTAATGATGGAGAATAATGTTGCACATAAATAATGGAAAGAAGCTATAAGTACTGTAGTCTATACCCTAAATAGAGTACAAGTCAAGACAGGTACAAATGCTACACCTTATGAACTTTGGTATGGTTATGCACCTAGTGTAAAGTATTTTAAAGTATTTGGAAGCAAATGTTTTATACTGAAGGACAACAGAAATGGAAAACTTGATGCTAAATGTGAAGAAGGTATATTCCTTGGTTATTCAACGAAAATAAAAGCATACAAATGTTTGAATTCTAATACTAACAAAGTCGTGGAAAGTGCAAATGTTAGAATTGATGAGTTTGTAGAAAGGAATGAAGATGAAAGTACACAATAACTTGAAAGCTACAAATCATTTGTATATCTAGATGAGAAAGATTCTAATACATTACCTGAGGCTACTTTTGAGCAACAACATGCACTTGCCGAGTCATAGAGTGGAGTTTCCGAGCAACAACAAGTGAATATCAACCTATCTGATGGAGATGCTGAGCCAAAAAATCAACCATAACTGAACACAATCAATGAATCTAAAGCAATACCTGAGCCTACTCTAGCAAAATATGTGAGGAGACACCACAATTCTGATCAAATCATTGGATCAAAGGATTCTGCAGTTATGACACGAAGTAACTTCAAAAATGGCACATACCTTTTATGTAAATTTGAACCCAAAACAGTGAAAGATGCTTTAGAAAATTAAGATTGGATATAGTAATGAATGAGGAAATTGAACAGATTGAGAAGAACAAGACTTGGACACTTGTACCTAGGCTGAAGGATAAAAATGTAATTGGTACAAAGTGGGTATTCAGAAATAAACTAAATGAACATGGAGATGTGACAAGAAACAAAGCTAGACTAGTATGCAAGGGTTATGCACAGGAGGAAGGAATTGACTATGGTGAAACATTCATCCCAGTTGCAATATTGGAAGGAGTCAAAACCTTACTTGCATATGCAGCCTATAAAGGATTCAAAGTTTATCAGATGGATGTGAAATCTGCATTTATCAATGGTATCTTGGAAGAAGAAGTGTTTATTGAGAAAGCTGATGGTTTTGTTGACCCAAACAAAAGGAATATGGTTTGTAGATTGCACAAAGCATTAAATGGACTGAAGCAAGCGCCAAGAGAATGGTATGAGAGATTGCACAATTATCTTATCAAGATTGGATTTACAAGAACCAATGACAACAACAACCTGTACTTGAAGATAGAGCAAAGCAAAGGTACATTATTAGCTAAAAAATTTTGAGATGACATCATATTTAGTGGACAAGATGTGTTATGCCAGAAATTTGCAACAAAGATGAAAACTGAGTTTGAGATGTCTATGTTTGGTGAAATAAAATTCTTTGTTGGCTTACAAATTTATCAAATGAAGAATGGTATCTATATCACTCAATCTAAATATATCAAGGAGATACTAAATTTTTTTGG
>MU225975.1:512899-524173 GCA_018584345.1 Thuja plicata | reverse complement strand
GACTAAAAGCTGACTGCATTCAAGAAGAATGTAATCTAATATCCAGAGGAATCAACAAGGAATCCACAAATGAAGACATTCAAATTCTCTCTGCTAAATTCAAAAGGAAAAAGGGCATGAACTCTAATGGTAACAAATCATTCAAGAAATCTAGAGGCCTCTCCACAATACAATGTTATAAATGCGACAAGTATGGTCACACTACATTTAAATGTCCCGACAGGCTTAAAATTTAGGCTTCCCTTGCTGAAGCCAGTAATTCAGATTTGCATTCAGAGAAACTTGTATTCTAAAGAACTTCTGATATCTTGTGATTAAGAGGGAGTTCACTGATGAAGGTGGAACACTTCTACGATAAACTTGATATAATTGTAATAATTGATTATTGTATTAATGAAAATATTTATGTTATTTTGGGCCCTGTGTAAATCATGAGGAAGTAACGACTTCCAAATGATTATCACTTGTAATTGTTAAAGTTATTATAAGGTGACGATCTTACAATAGCTTGATCTCCTATCATGATTGACATCTTATGATGGCTAAAACAAATCATGACAGATGATATGAATGTTCCTATGGTAAGTGCACATTACCTATGGACATTTTTTTGGGGTACTTGGTGGACATCATCTTGACTTGATGTTGGTAGGCCATTACTCTGAGCACTTGGTGAATATCATGCGACTTGATATTCTGCAGGCCAACGCTCTCAATATCATTATATGATATCTTTGTAAAATTTTGGGTACTCGGTGGACATCATGTTGACTTGATGTTGGTAGGTCGTTACTCTGAGCACTTGGTGAATATCATGTGACTTGATATTCTGTAGGCCAATGCTCTCGATATCATTATATGATATCCTTGTAAAATTTTGAGTACTTGGTGGACATCATGTTGACTTGATGTTGGTAGGCCATTACTCTGAGTATTTGGAGAATGTCATGCGACTTGATATTCTATGACAAATACTTTTAAATGAAGCTCATGAGTTTGTGGATAGAATCGCCGATAGAGGCAATCCACATGAGAGCTTGTGGATAGAATCGTTGATTGAGGCAATCCACACCAAAGCTCGTAAGAGATTGTGGATCGAATCGCCGATGGAGGGAATCCACCTGAGAACTTGTGGATCAAATCGCCGATGGAGGCAATCCACCTGGGAACAACTTTCACAATTTATGATCCTATTGTGATGTAAATTTTATCTTCCCTAGCTAAGAGGGAGTGTTGATGTTTATAGCTTCGATCAGATAAAATGATGAGAAAATAAATAATATATTAATATATATATTACAATAATGGACATTACTACTATATATATAAATATACATATTTAATTTATAATATTGAATTAAATAAACATCACTGAATTGATGATAATATTGTTATTGAGATAAAGAAATATAAGATAATACTGTTCTACATTATATATGCATATTAATATATATAAATAATAATGATATTAATGTATATCAATATACATATATAATGTATATGATAATTGATAAAACAAATAAAATATTATATGCATTATACCGATTGATATCGGTTTAAGAGAAATCAAATAATACACACCTTATGTTAATCAATTATGAGAAGTCGATAACACCATTAACGACTGCAGGTTCAACGTCAAATACTTATTGTTATCGGTTGACAAATCAGTGTTTTCAATACTGATTAGAATCGGTTTCACAGGGGTTTAATATTGATACGGTGCAAATATAGTGAGGAGACATGTTGATAGAGAGACATGTCTCCACACGTGGAGACATGTCTGTCTATCAACATGACTCCTCCCCTATATATAGTGGAAAAATTTCAGATGATAAGTATATACAATAAACACTATTGAATGTGAAGTCGTCTTATAAGAATTATGAAATTCGGAGATACGTGATTACTATAATCTTCTGCATAACAGTTATACTTGTAATTTGTATTTCATTAGTTTTATATTTCTACATATTAATAACAAATATATTAATATTAGTAAATCTAAATTGTCATTAGATTTTTATCTATTGCTATATATCAATACTTTAATAGAATGAATAGAACAGAAAGAAAATTGCATGGAGGAAAAAGGTGCAATCATTTCTTGAGCTTAAAGAAGACTAGGAGAAAGAAACCCCTTTGCATAGGATTACATGATGGAGAAGATGGAAAGAAGAAGTTCATGGGGTAAATAATCCCCAAAACCCAATCGCAAACACAACCCAAATGCACTCCAAAAGATCTATTAATGCACACCAAGATAGATGATTATGTGGCCATCCCCAAACCATTTAGTGTGGTATGAAAATTTAAGTCCCCCCATTCTTAACATGGAAAGCGCTAACATGAATGAGCCCACACTTAAAACCCCATAGAATATAAGGCATTTTTCTTATTTGTAATTGGGTCTTTTATATATATAAAAAAAATGTTGTATTCCAAATGACTAAATACACAAAAGGAACCGTGTACAAGGAAACTCTTTGAAATAGCTATTTTTTAATCCTTCAACACCAAGTGGATTCAAAGCGTGTGTCGTTACTACACAAAATCAAGAACAATAGCCATGGGCATTTAATTCGCATGTGGAAACAAATAAAAAAATTATCAAAATTGAATGTATCATTTGAGATCTATGGTTGGGCGAAGTTATCTATAGTGGCTAGTGGTATGCTTCCTCTAACTATTACATTTTCCATGCAAATTTTTTGTTTACAATTCATGTATTTTTTTTATGTTTTAAACCTTTCTAAATATTCCTTAGCTTTTATTTCTATCATAAATTTGTATGTCTTTAAAATTGATGCAATTCCCAATTTAGCTAGCACTAGGCTCACCCTTTTGGTTTAGGAGGACTTTACTTTAATTTTAATGTTATCTTATTTCCATGGATTGGTTGCAATTTATATTTAAGATTTATTTCTATGTAACATTAGGATGTTTTATTATTCAACTATCTATATTTTTTAATTGGAAAGTTCTCAATAATTTTTTGTTAAAATTCAATTAATTAAAATTTTAGCATGAATTTTTTGTAATATTAAATTCTTTCTTTATTTTAATTACACCAAACTTTAACAAAATAATATATTAGCATATCTATAGTTTGAGAAATTTATATGAAGAATTTGAGAGATGTCAAATTTTACAATATTTAAAATTCATAAATATTAACAAATCTGTAAAATTTTCTATTAAAAACAACTAAGAAGAGTGAAAATAAAGAAAAAGATAATGATTACTAAAAATATCCAACTTCACAAGTTTATCTATATATTTCTACAAGATACCTATAATTCATATGATCCAATAATTGTTAGGAATGTAAAGGTTCTATTGCATTGATCAGAAAATTGGACAGATAACTTAGACATATTTAATGATTTTATTTAAAATGTTTGAAAAAATTAAGAAAAACGGTATACATACAAGTAATTGAATATAATAAAAAACATTTAGAAATATCCTTTCCTAAATATGATTAATTGGTGGCTAAACTATCTTATTTAGTGTTGTAATACTATTGCATTTTATGAAGACTTGTGGAAATTTCAATTCAATGATCTCCTTGGCTTGAAAAGTTTTAAACATTTAAAATGCATATATTGATGTTGAATACATTACCCATGGAAGGAAGATGTAAGCAATAAGTTAAGAATTAACCACAAGTCCAGTGAAATTATAGAAAATTAAGATGGACTTTTTAGGAAGATGTAAGCATTCTTAAATTGGAGAGAATGAGATAAGAAATAACTTATTAAAGTTTGTAACATCATTGAGGATACAAATTCCCTAAACTCTTAGATTTTGGCTTAGTTTTTTTTCTTGCAATATCTTGATCACGTTCATAGTATTAGACCATTATGGACAACCGTGTGTAGGAAGCGGCTAATGATTTGGCAGTGAAATTGGATAACTGGGATACGATTAAAGAATAGGTTCATGAACTTAGGACCTTGATTCCTTCTCATGAAGAAAAATAGGAAATGCTTAGGGCTCTAGCCAATGTCAAACCAACCAAAATTAGGTGAACAAAAAGCTTGCAGAATTGGTCAATTAGAGTAAACAAATGATGGACAAAATAGCTATTTCCTTCAACACTCTCCAAGAGGAACTAGAATATATGAAAGCGAAAAGGAGAAAAAGAGAAGAGGGGCATATTTATAAATTCAAAACATAATTTATTTATTTTAATAATATGACATATATAACTTTCTAAATCAGTAACATAGATACGTGATGAATGAAATGACATACCAATAATTATATCCTGATTCATAAATTCTATTATCAAAATTCCAATACTAACATTTTTACAATGTATAAAATCATAACTTCATCTCACACATTACTATATAATGTCTTTTTCTTAAATGCAAGCAAAATGATTTGTATTGTAGCTAAATAAATTCAAAACATACTTTTATCTTAAAACCATAAATATCTTATCATTAAAATAATTAATATCTAATTTTGATGTTTATTTTTTTCGGTAAAGGTAAAAGGTAAAATATGCCTGTTAAAATTATTCCCATAAACATTATTGTCAATGTTCAAAATAAATCTTCAAAATTGCAAGAAGAAAGTGATGTTCCACTATTTCATATCGATCTATCCATAGTATTTGGGATTAATAGAAACTTAATATAAACTTTTCAAGACATTTATTTGTATTTTTTTTTTCTCAAGGCTGGTTCTATCAACCCCCAAACCGAAAATTCTAATTAATTAAATCAAAAATATATCCTCCATTTACATTACTAAGCGGGATATCTAAAGAAAATTTAACCAATCAATAGCAATGTATTTCAATTTAATACAATAGCAATAAACAATTTATATAATATTCTTGTCATAGATCAAACGTACATTAATAGAAAAACAAAAGAAAACGTGAGCTGTGATGAGCTCTGCTCTGTGAAAAATAGTCGGATGCAATTTAGAGACCACCGGAATCAACAACCATGGACCCCAAGAAAACTCTGACATGCCCTGCTGGATGCGTTGGAATCGACACCGCTCTGCCTGTGCTCGCCACGAATGCCAGGTGTGATTTTTCCTTTACTTTTGTTTGTAAGTTGCCTTCATCTATATCTCCTCCCTGTGCGCTGCCCTTCATCAGGAACAATACCCTAGGCATTAAAATCCCCATTAATGGAAACCCTAGCCTCTGACATGCCGGTTTTAACTTCATCTCCCAAATCTAAACAAACACAATCTGATAAACCTAAAACATTCTCGGAAGCTGTCACCCTTGCTGTTGTTTCCTCCAATGCTAGATTCAACCCTTCCAATGAAGCTGAAGAACCTGGTAAGCAATCTGGCCCTGCCTCGCAATCTTTCACCATTTCTCCAAATTCGTATAGATTGGTAGAAATTAGAAATGAAAAAACTAGACTTAAGAACTCTGCAATTTTTTTTGCAGTGGTAGAAGTAGATAAATTCCCTCCTCGCAAATTCCTGGATGATTGGTGCCATAATTACTGGAACCTCAAACTTGGCTTCCACATCTCTTTCTGTAGACAGATACAAAAGGGTTTGTTTGTTATATTCTTTAACAATCATGAATCACAGGCTGTGATACTCAAAAGGAAATATTGGACTGTAGGGAATACCTCCTTTCATGCCCTAGCTTGGACTCCAGAAGCTGTCCACGAAGAAATCTTAGCCCTTTCAGCCCAAAGATGGATTCTAGTTAAAAACATCCCTCCGTTTCTGTGGCATTTTCTTCCCCATATTGTAGAACCAATTGGTAAATTTATCAGGATGGATGATACTGTTTGTTTGGTTCCACATATGGATGCCCGTGTGCTGATTTCATTTTACCCAGGTACAGAAATTCCTAATGATTTCATGATAAATGTTGACGGGGAATCCTTTTCCTACCCTATTGAGATACTAGGTGGGCTTAATGCTCGTTTCGTGTGTAGAAAGGAGGGTCACCTCTGTAAGGATTGTCCTATCATTAAAAAAAATACTATTCTAGATAGAAGTGTTGATCATAATTTAACCTCCAACATTTTGATTCCCAATAGTGTTAAGTCTAGCAGCCTCCCGACCTCTTTGACCTCCCCTGCAGCTGATCCCTCTATCTCCAAGCCTTCATTTTCCCCTCCTATCCTGCCTCCTCCTCCCAACCCAGAATCTGAACCTATAGACGGCTTCCTTTTTGTTTCCAAATAAAGGAAGAAGCGAACTAGGAAACCTTTTCCTCCAACTGGTGAATGTACCCAGTTGATGGCTCCTCTTCACCAGCCAACCATTGCTCCCTTTCCATCAGCCTTGGTGAATGCATCTTCCTCGATACCAGCCCATGTCAAACACGACAGTGTGGAGTCCTTCTTGAAGCCCTTCAAAGAAATCTTTGATGAATTCATTGTCAAAGTCATCCCAGCCAATTCTATGAACAATTTGAATCTTATCTGCTCGCCTAACCCATTTATGGAACTTGATATCGCATCACAGATACTCTCAGATGATGATCCTGACCTCATTGATGACGTCTCATCCTCTAAATATAGAGGTAGGTCATTAGGATCCAAAAATAAGACCTCCTCGATCAAAAGGAATGGTGGGAATCCCATCTCGGCCATGGTGCCCTATGACATCTCCAAAGGGAGTAAAGGTGCTTCCCCGCCTAAAGTTTCCTCATGAATTGTACATCTTGGAACATTAGAGGACTTGAATCCCCTGATAGAAAACATATCATTAAGCATTTCCTTGAACCTAATCAACCTATGGATTTCCTTTTCCTGTAAGAAATTAAAGAGACCGGCTTCACTCTTGAGACCAGCCTTAATTTTATTTGGAAGGATTTGATTAAATTCTGTACTCAACACCCTAAGGGTAGAGGTGGCATTGCTATACTTATTAACCCTAAATGGGAAAGGGTTGTCATGGATAGCGCTATTTCCCTCTGTAACAGAGCTCTGTGGATTAGTTTTAAAACCAATAATGAGGATTTTGGGATATGTTCTGTCTATGCCTCTAATGACTACACTGAGAGGTCTCGGCTATGGGATTGGCTGAACTCTCTACCTAACATACCGTGGATCATTGGTGGCGACTTCAATATGATTGAGTGCCAAGAGGATAAGTCTAGTGGCCTGCCCTTCAGCTAGAAAGCCACTGAGATGCCCTCCTGGGTTAAACTTAAGAAGAATAAAAATCTTTTCGACCCTTTGGCTAGATCTAAGAAATCCATCCCTGGTCTGTGGCATACTTGGTGTAATTTTCAAAAAGGGTAAGCCCGAATCTACTCGAGACTCAACAGATTTTATGTCAACAAAAATTACTTCTCGGTGCTTCCAGATGGAAATGGTTATTTCTTTTAGAACTACTCCCACTACTCTTTCTGATCATCACCCGATCTCTTTTTGTGTTAAGCCTATCAACTCCACATCGCGTACCATCCCCCCCACCTATAAACTTCTGCTCCACACCTCTCTGCTTTAGGATGAAGACATCCTTGTGGCCATTAACCTCATTTGTAACTACAACAAGTTTCATGTCCCCATTAACTCCCACCTGGAACTCTGGAACAAAAACATTGTTGCATGGAAAACACTCTTGAAGACCCTTGGTCAAAAAAGGGTGAAAGACTTTAGGTATATCGAGAAGCTCCTTTCTAAGAAGCTCCTGGAAATAGAAAACAGAGTTCAAACCAACCCCTGGGAAAATTCACTTGTTACCCAACTGTCGAGTATCAAAGATACTCTTAGACAGCAGCAAACCAAGATCAGAGGGGCTCAAATTTGTTCCCGGGCTCACTAGCTGATTGCTGGGGACAGGGGTTCCAATTTCTTCTTTAATCTTATTAAAAATAAACAGGCTAATGAATCTATTGATAGAATTATCTCTAAGGATCAAGAAATTACTGACATTGAGGGAATCAAACATGCTTTTGCCACCTTCTACAAAAACTTGTTCACCTCCGAGGACACTGAGGAAGCTAACATAATTAGGAAACAATGTATACCTCTGATCCCCAATAAAATGTCCAGTACTGATGCCTCTTTACTTACTAAATAAATTTTGATTGAGGAAATTAAAAATGCAATTAATAGTCTAAAAGAGGATAAAGCTCCGGGGCCCGATGGGCTACATGTGGAGTTTTACAAAGCCAAAAGTGAATGGATTTCCAAGGACCTGCATGATGTTTACTTGGAAGCCCTTGAAACTAGTACTATGGGTAAAGACATTAATTGTGGTATCATTAAACTTCTTCCTAAAGATGGGGATAAGGCCTTACTTAAAAACTGGCTCCCCATCACGCTCCTTAATCTTTCTTATAAAATTCTTGCTAAAATTTTGGCCATCAGAATTGAGAAGATTCTCCCTACATTTGTCTGCCCAACCCAGACTGGCTTTATAAAAGGAAGATATATACTGGAAAATATTATTACTAGCTAGGAAGCCCTGAATTGGGCTAAAATTCCAATCAAAACGCTGCTATGTCCCTCTTGGATTTTGAAAAATCATATGACAAGGTTGAATGGAAATTCATTTCCATGATGCTACAAGCTTTCGGCTTCCCTAGCATATTTTGTAAAGTTGTTAATGTTCTTCTAACTGATGCATGTGCTCAAATTGATGTTAACGGTTCTCTTTTGGAGACTTTTCCCCTCTCCCGCTCCATTAGACAAGGTAGCCTGTTAGCCCCCTCCCTTTTTTCTATTGCTGCTGATGCACTATATTATATTCTTAGAGATGATAAACTCTCTCGACCTATGATTGGCATCTCCTTACCTAATGGGGAGGAGTTGATCAACTGTCAATTTGTTGATGATACGGCCATGTTCCATGAATCTTCAGAAAGTAACTTTGAAGCTATGCTTGAGAAACTCAAGATCTTCTGTACCATATCTGGAGCTCGGCTTTCTCAGTCCAAATCCATATGTCTTGGGTGGGAGGATCAACCCCCTAATTGGTTCAATAAATTTAAGTTTCAATGGGGAGGGCCTCATACCATTGTTAGATATTTGGGCATTCCTTTCTCGGTTGATCCCTCTACCAAGGACATGTGGCTTTGGATCAAAGAAAAAATTTCAAAAAATTTGAACAAATGGCACAATAGATCGCTGTCCTTGGCTGGTAGAGTTCAAGTTTGCCAAAAAATCTTATCCTCTTATAGTATCTATTATGCTTCTTCTTGGTTGTTTAGTGACTACCAAATCCTTGAAATCCAAAAAATAAATTAGGAAGTTTCTTTGGTCAGATGGCAAAGGCAATCGAAAGACCCATGCTATTAGGTGGGATTGGTGTCATGCTGATAAACTGCTCGGTGGTATGGGGTTAAAGGACCTTAAAACCATGGGGATTGCCTTAGCCGCCAAATGGATCTTTCACTCTCTATCTGGGGATGATCCTTGGAAAGTGCTTATTAGAAGCAACATTGAAAGAGGGCATCCTAAGAATGCTAAGGACTGGAAATGCCTCCCTTTCTATGACTTAATTTTAGGGACCTTTCCGGTGGTGGTTCAGGGTTCGGCTATCTTCAAGTCCATATGGAAGGCCTGGAACAATGTCAAAATGTTTGTTACTAATAAGAATTTTCATGATGATAATTAGTTATACGGTGAGAGGTCCATTTGGTGGAACTTGCAACACTCTGGTCAACCTCTTGCCCGGACTAAGGGTTGCTTTGCTAAACTTTGGCACAAGATGGGGATTTCTTAATTCATTGATATGTTCAAAGATGACAGGTTAATGAGTTTGGAAATGCTTAAGTCCATATTTTACATCCCCACTTCCTAGAAAAAGACCTATAACATGATTTTGAGTGCTTGCAGGAATCTACCTACCTGTTGCCATATTGACTCGGACAAACTTATAAAAATGTAATGGCTTGATGGCTCTAAAATGAATAAACTTAAATCCAAGAGCATCTACAGAGTGATTAGCCAAAATGATTCTATCCTTGAACATATCAATAAAATTTGGTACTCTAATCTTGATCCCTCAGATTGGAAGAAGATTTTTGGTAGATTTTGGAAGTCCCCAATCGAACCTAAAATTAAATACTTTAAGTGGCTATTAATTTTGGACAAACTCCCTATTCGACAAGACTTCTCCTTTGCGCAAAACTGTAGTTTTTGTGGCTCCCCTAAATCTAGTAGACATATCTTTCTTGACTACAGATTTGCCGAAGAAATTTGGCGTATGTTTGGTATCTTCATTCCTTATGATGTTAATATATTTGAGATTGTTTCTGGTCATATTAATGGTATTAATAAAGAGCTTAACTTGTTCTGGCATATATTATCTTCTAATTTTCTGTGGAAGCTCTGGAAGTGCAAGAATGAGGAAATATTTCAAGGTAGTAACAGGGTGCTTACTGAGCCTTTCATAAGTCTCACATACTACAAATTTTTCTTGCAGATTCAAATCACAATGAGAGTTGAGAAGGACAAATTCAAGAGACAGCTGAAAAGTGGTCATGCCACCTTCTTCACATATGAGGTTAAGGATGCTCATGCCTGGAGGAAACATATTGACAACCTACCCTTTTTTGAAAGAACCATTAAAGACTTCAACATGGAGCTCAAAAAGAACAGCAAGCTAGCCTCAGACAATATGATCCTTCTCTTGCACCAGGTTCAAAAGAAGAAGAATATCGTATGGATGGAGGGTACCGAGGGCTAGACTGCCTGGGTCGATGAATATAACAATATCCTAGCTTAAGTTTTACTTCTATCTATGTTTGGATGTCCATAACTACTGGTTAAACTTTGATACTCTCGTGTGAGGCCCTACCTCTGTTATTTTTCCTTAAACTGTGAACTTCTTTGTGATGTAAATTCTCATTTTGATTACCTTATACTTAATATAAAAAATATTCTTGTCATCTTCAATCTTCATAATTTCTTATTTAGGAATACATTCTATATAATAGTTGTGTGGGTTTATTTAGTCATCCAATCTGGCGAGGAAACCTCATTAAACAATTTTTCAAACAATACTTTCTCTAGAATGGATTAAAAACATATCATTAACATAGAACAAACAAAGGAAGATGAAAATGCATCAATTACAAGTATGCTTTCGTCAAGTTAACTAACAAAGGAAGATAACCTTTTAAGGAGAGTGACACTTACAACACACATAGGTTGTACTGCTATTGACAATGAACATATCCACTAGCTTATATAAATAGCGAGAGTAATCCTTCTTGATTGGCATATTTTTTGTGTGGAATAGGGATGATTAAAATAGGCGCCTCGAGAAGGATTTCTCTTAGTGTATTTTATATATATGTATATATATATATAT